>CAJQZJ010032097.1:5713931-5772923 GCA_907164525.1 Lophiomys imhausi
ACACACACACACACACACACACACACACACACACACACACACACACATACACACACACACACACACACATTTTCAAATAAAAAGAGAAAATGAATGAAATTCATAACATCAAGAAAACAATTCTCAACTATATTTTTTTCCCATCTGCTCATTCTGAAAGATGGCTGGTCTAATCATACCATATTTTGTTTACATAATTATAGCCTATTGCAATTACCATTAATTACTTCTCAGAGGTTGAAAGTTCTCATTGCTGGAGGCACTGCCCACTTTGATCACAGATTTGGTTAACTAAATCTGGATGTAACCTGAAACCTTCCTGCCTGGGGTCTAGATTCCATAGTACCAAAAAGTACAATGCAAGTTACCAAAGGAGGGAAGCAATCAATAGTCCTGTCCAGGTGTGATGCTTATGAAATGACAGGCAATCATAAAAGTGCAATAGTGGCACTCCTATGTTGATAGTAACTAAAAGCTGTCTACTTGGCCTACTCAATATAAGAAAATCATGACTACTACCAGAAACCTAGCCAACTACCTAGGGCTAGTGTGCTAACGGCTATTAGTAAAGAATCTACTATTGCCACTTTAATAGAATAACATAATTTCCAACTACATTAGAAAATTTACTATTAGTCACAGATAAGTGCAGTTCTCATTCATCTTCAAAGAAGCTTCTCTTTACATGAAATAGAGACTATTTAGGAAATGTATGGAGAGAAAATGGGAATTGTCCAGGTAGCCACTGGTATGTCCTTTCTTAGTTTTGAAAGCTGCAGGCCCTGCACTTCCTATATAAGCAGATATATTTATCCCTCTCAGGTCTCTGAGGTGGTTGAAGAATAGACAGCTAGAGTCTCATAGTTAAATTTTGAGTTGTTTAGGAATCAAGAGGGTGTTATAGCTCTAAGAAGATACTCTTAAAAGTGTGTTGCAAGTTAGTATGAATGTTGAGTCACATATAGACCTTTAAACTCATGGAGATGGTTAGATAGTAGAATGTTAAAGTCAGGGGCCAAATATGTATAAACTGGACATTGGGAAGGTATACTGGGCCATTTAACTCTCATAAATGTGGCATATTTATATCTGTTGTTTTGTATAATATTTACTGTTATAAGAGAAGGAACCATCTGTTGGACTGAAAGGGGAAACTTCTGGGGGGAAGAGGGTGGAAGGGCGGGATAGGAAGGGGGAATAGGGAGGGGTTTGTGACTGAGATGTAACTTGAAGAAAAAAAAATAAAGTATTTAAAAAAAAAAGAAAGTGTTCTGGATCTAAGAAAATATTTTTAAGTTGGTGGTGCAAGTTAGGATGGAAGCTGAGTTGGATATAGAACTTTAAACTCATGGAGATGTATACATAGTAGAATGTTAAAGTCAATTGCCAAATATGTCTGGACTGGACATTGGGAATGTATGTTATGCCTTATAAATTTCATAATTGTAGAGTCATTATTCTTATTGTTTTGTATTGTATTTGTTGTTATAAGAGAAAGTCATTTGCTGGTCTGAAATTTGGAGCTGTTTGGGGGGAAAAGATATATCTTAAACTTAAAAAAAAGGAAGTGGATGGGGGGGGGGTGTGAGGGTGGGAATGGAGAGGGGAGTAGGTAGGGGATTGTGATTGAGATGTAACTTGAAGAAATAAAAAAAAATTTTAAATGCATCTGCATTTTCTCTACTCAAATGTATAAAGCTATATAGTTAATCTGTCTGGCAATTCTTGCGTTTAATAACAAGTAATAATGATGATGATAATATTGGAACCCAAAATGACAACCACATGAGGATGCTTTGGGTTGTTTTGTTTTATTTATTACTCAGAAATTTACATTATAGTTTAATTCAATGCAACAATCTTGTTTAGTTTTTAGTTTTTGTTATTTCTTTTTTGTGTCTATGGATGAATTATATACCACACGTATGCCTGGTGCCTACAGAGGTCAGATGAGGGCATTACATTCCCTGAGAACAAACAGTTGTGAGCCTCTGTGTTGGTTCCGTGCATCAAATCCAGGGACTCTGGAAGGACAGTCAGTGTTCGTAACCCTTATGTCATCTCTACAGCTCTGAAAATCTTGTTATCAGTATATTCAAGTCTATGGATAGAATTAATTAGTAGGTACCTCATACTGTACTTAAATGGTTAAAAGATATTAATATAAAATGTATGTTATGTTGCAATATTTTATCAGAATGTATCCTTCTAAGTAACATGAAATCAAGACTCTACTTGTTAGACCACTTGTACTTTCTGCTACTGATGAAGAAAGCACTTCTCTCTTCAAAATTATTTTGTTCCAAAACAAATGTGTCCTCGCTGTTGAAACCAGTTTTCTTTACTCACTTCATCTTAGATATCTGCAGCAGCAACCTCCCAAGCTGCTCTCCCACCTCTAAACTTTTGTGTCTTTAACACTGACTCTGTGGCTGCAAAAGATATATCTGCCCATTGTGTCATAATTTCTGTTTCCAAGTTGCTGTTAGTGATGAACCTGCTGGACTGTCTCAGACTTCTCTGCAGTGGGAAGCAGAGCGCAGACACAAGCCATTACCCTGCTGCATGTGTCAGTGAGCGCTTTCAGGAACAGCCTAGTTCTGACTACAGGGCAAGGCTAATGATGCATCCCCAAGAATTCTTCTTAGAGAAAGCAATTACTAGCTATAGACCCTGAACAACAGCACTCCGATATTTGATCATAACACTCTCCTTATTGATTTTCCAATTACTTCTATAATAATGCCCCCTAAAATTAACAATATTTGATATAGTGAAATTTGTTTTCATGCAACCCTTGCCTCATAGGCTGAGGAAACAGTGACATTTCAGTATGTATTTATACTCATCATAATATTTGAAAACTGACAAATATTGGTAAACTGACAAACATAATGATGTTTTCATCTTATTAGCTTGATAACTTTTGATTTTTTATTTTGGGTTTAGTATGTAAGAATATTATTTCTGTACAATATAACAAAATAAGTACTTGTGAAGATCATAGACTTTTCTGGAATTTTCAAAATAATGATAAAGGTGACATGCCAAGATAAGAGTTCTGACTACATAAAAATGAATCTAACTCACAGCAGCTGATTCTTTATTGTCATTTTTTTCTCAGTGACATTTCCATTTAACATTCTGATTAAAATTTACTTTAAAAAAATAAAACTGTGAGTATGATTAAAGCACTAGGAATTAATATACCAGACCTTTTGAAGGGTGTGCCCTGATATCACCTGCATGGTGACATTTTTGCATGCCAGTTTCTCAGGACAAATCTGATAACAGATTCTTTGTACAACTTTGTGACACATGTTCTTTGAAAATCAACAGGGCAATGATAGAATAACTACACAGTGGATAAGTCACATTGGTGCTGTCTGGGCATATATGTGTATTAGTGTGTTCATTGATATGGAGGCAAACATATCTGTCAACTACATTATACTCCTATCCAACACCCTCCTTCCTTCACATCATAAAACTTTCTTTCATCTTAATTAGTGACATTTGTATTTTAATATGATTGTCAATTTTTAATCAACTTTATTATCTGTTTGTTGACTATTCTCATTAGTATGCCTTAAACTGCAAATAACAAAGAGGTATTTGGTTTGATTGAGTAAATGTGTTGTGGAAAGGAAAGGTCTGGATTCACATATGATTGTGTCTGGAGGTTTATTCTTTCTTAAGAAACTTAGCTATAAGCCTTCTATTCTGGGTATCTTCACGTATTGGTTTATACTAATGATGATTTTACTAACATAACTGAACTCCTGGGCTTCATATCTGCATATGTTGCCATCTACTTAAAAGGACCTTAGCAATACCATAATAAAGCTAACATGTAATATCATCAGTCCAACTTAGAATGTTTATGTCCCTGAATCTCTTAGCAGGGCAAGAGGACAGCTGTGTTAAGCTGGTGTCATATTTCCCAAATCTAACACTTGGACACCATCCATGTTATAAAATTTGAAACATTAGGATTTCAAATGAAAGCCAGACTGTTAAAAAAAGTGGAAAACATAATAAAGATATTGTTCAGAAAAAGAGACTACAGATACATACACCGTGTGATGCAAAGTAGCAACAAAAGCAACTGTGGTCCTCAATCTCCTGTGTCCTGTTCTGTAAGCAAAACCTGACATTATTGTGAAGATACATTAGCTGTTCTGTGTGTTGTTAGAGAGTGGGTGTCAAAGAGGAGCTCAGCAGGGAGACAGAATGAGGAAAAGGTTGGACAATTTCCCAGCTCTCCTGAAACAGGTCTTATCCACAGTATGGCATCATTAATCTCATTATAGTAATTTCTCAGAACGTCAGACACACAGTCAAATGTTAGCACAACATTTTTTTTTCAAAGCCAAATTCAAATACTCTTCATGCAATGCATGTTTGGATTAACCATATCCCTTTAGTAAAATACCCTTATTCCTCCATGATTTAGCAGATTGTATCTTTAGATAGATCCAGGATAGGTATTCAAATACTTAATAATTGTTAGAACATGAACTTCTGTTGATCACAGTGTACTCAAACAAGAGAAAACAGGCTTTGAGTTGACATCACTAACCTGTAAGTCCTGGATGAGTAACAGTCCTAGAAATGTCCTTCCACAGGGAACCTCTGAATGGCCATATGAAGTCTCAAGGTATAAAAGAATTTGTTATGAAATTCAAGTGGAAAATAGCTGCTATGCAACCTGATGTTTATGTGTAGAAAATCATGGCTTTGGCCTTTTCTAATTATTGTTGGGCTACCTTCTTTCATTTGTTGTCTTCATTATTCTTCAGGTTTTTTTCTATTATGAAGAATAACCATCAATTGAAGGTTTTTATGTAAATCATTATCAAACATAATAACTTCTAGACTTGTTAGAATAAATCCTTTCTTGTAATAATGACTATTTTCTTGATTTTCTTTTATTTTTTTCCTCTATTGTTTTTATGTTACTACTCTGTCAATATTTTTTATGTTTTCTTTGTAAAATCTACATTTACTGAAAGAAAATCACCATACTTTTGCTATTGCCTTGGTCTTCTTTTTCCCTCCTACCTTCCTTTCCTTCCTCTCTCTTCCCTCTCTTACTCCCTCTCCCCTTCCTTCTCTTCCTTCCTTCTTTGCTTCTTTCTTTCTTTCTTTCTTTCTTTCTTTCTTTCTTTCTTTCTTTTTCTGCCAAAACAAAATAGCACAGACTGCATTGTTCATAGTGAACAGAAACTTGGTTTCTAATCCTGGAGGCTGCGAATTTTAATGTTGGGAAGCCATCAAACTATGAGAGCCTTAAGCTATACCATCTCATGGAAAAACTAAGAAAGCATAGGAAGAAGCAAGAGGTAGGCAAATTTGACTTTTAACTAGGAATTGTTACCAGGATGATAAGCTCATTGTAGAAGTGATTAAATAAATCCATGCTTAAAAATATAGTTTTCTATCTTGATTAGCCCTTGTAGAGATAAGGTTATTGTATAGTTCAAATACTGATTTCTATACACCCACCCCCATATCTACTTCTACTTCTTACACTTGTTTGAAAGTTGTGTAAACACTGCTTCCCTATTGTCCCCTGATAAGCCAATAAAGCAGCTTACAGCCAATCACTTGAGTAGGAGAGAGAGTAGGGTTGGACTTCTTGCCCTCCATGGGAGGAGGAGTTAAAGAGAGGAAGTAGGAAGGTTTAGTATCAGGAGAGGCAGGAGAGGCAAGGAGAGAAGCAGCTGAAGCAGGAAAGCTACAAAGTGCTATTATCTCTGGTATTTACATTGGGGAGAAGCCAGATTAGTAGAGTGGGTTAAGAATAGTGTAATAACTGCTCTGTTTTGTGTTGTGAAGCCTGTTTAACAAATGATATAATACAGTCTAAATTATTTGGGTGATAGTCAAGTTAAGAGAGAGTGTGAAACTAACAATTTTGTTAAGTTACACTAACAACCACTTTAAAATTATTTTTGGAATATTATTGGAACAATAGCAATTAAATTTCATGCTGAGTTGAGAGAAATGAAAATGGAAATCCTTACAGTTAAGGGTTACCAATACATTTGTTTGTGTGCATGCACACCTTGGCCATATGTACCCAAATAGAGGATCCATGCTTGAGAGCTTCCACAAATACTAGCAACTGTGTTGAGAAATACAGTTTTATTCAGAGAGATATCACTAGTAACCTCTGGAAAGCTCTTGGTGGCAATGTTCTCCAGTTATCTCTAGCTTTCCTAGTTATAGGAAAGATTCAGATTCAACAGTGAAATAAATGCCAACCAAATAAACAAACAGCAACAACAAACCAATTTCTTTGGTAGATAAAAGTGGATACATTTTGCACTCTAATATAATAAAATAAATTATATTGTAAATGAAACTTATTTTTTTAAATCTTATCAAAATCATAATTGACTTAGTGTCTAAAATCTGCTGAAATCGAGGAGAAAAATACTGTCTTGAAAGATTCTTTAAAATCTTTTCTGATCTCATTTTCTCCTGCTGACACATACTGCATTGTATTAAGAATGACTGAGAGGTACATGTCTTAGATATGACAATGACACACACATTCTCTACCCACCTCTACCCTACGTTTTCTTCCAAATTCTGTATCATCTCTTAGGCATGGTATCTGGCACAATTTAAAACGTGTTGCTAAGGAGAGGAAATATGGAGTTTATCAGTTTTGTCATCACTAACAAATTTCTTTTGTATTACAGACATATGTAGTCCGCTTGCTTTTCAAACTCAAATGTCCAAAGTCGAATTGAAAGCTTGATCTTGTTCAGTCAGGACTAACATATTTTTTTTTGTCATCATTACATGCCAGTAGAAAGCTGAAAGTTAACTCTGTCACTCTAGTAACTAGACAATCAATTGGCAATATCCTGTGAGTTCTATCTGTCAATATATCTCCAAACCATCAATGCTTCTTCACTTTCCTTTTCAAAATAACCTAACTTTACAACTGTTTTTATGTTCTCCTCTGCTTTATTTTTCCCTCAGCTACCAGAAGGAACATATTATAAAACATAATCCCTAATTAGGATACTTTAATGTAAGAAGTTTTAGTGTCATCTTATAGCACTTAGGATTGCAAAAAGAAAAGAAAACACAAAGTCCGCTGATCTTGACATGGCACATTAAGCCATATACCATATGTTCTGTTCTCAACTCTAGCTTTTTAAGTATATTACAAATGTACCAATAAGAACTGATTTCACTCACAGATTTTGCTTTTGATTCTGAAAGGAGGTAGTCTATCGAGCCTGATCTGCCATACAGAGGGAAGTAGAAAGATGATAAATGGAGTAGAGATAAGAATAATTAGAGAGTGCCAGCAAACAATCAATATACATCACAGTCATGCTTGGGAAATGTTACATTAATTGTCTATTCAACAATATACTTGTGGCTATGACTTTGCTTTGCATTACTTAGTATTCCTTACAGAAATAGAGCAAAAAGTGTGTTATATTAAAAAAAAATACTGCCGGGCAGTGGTGGCGCACGCCTTTAATCCCAGCACTTGGGAGGCAGAGGCAGGCGGATCTCTGTGAGTTCGAGGCCAGCCTGGTCTACAAGGCGAGTCCAGGACAGCCAGAGATATTCAGAGAAACCCTGTCTCGAAAAACCAAAAAAAAAAAAAATACTATTAATTTTTAGAAGTATAAAAACATAGAGTTCATACCCATGTGTTTTAAACTTCCAAATTCAGCCAATCATAAGTATGTATATATGGGGTCATATTTGGGGAATAGAATTAAGAGCTACTTTAGATGGGCTAAGATGGCACAACCCAGGCCAAGTCTTGTTAAAACCCTTCAGGTGTCTCTGTGTGCTCATTTCAGTGTTCGACTGACTCACCACTAACCAAGAAGCTATTTGAAATTGATAATTGTTGGGAAAGCAAAACTCAGTTTCCTCCATGAAGTGTCACTAGTTTATATTATCCACAGTCCAGGGATGGTCCCATACTCATGATCGGTGACTAACATGACAGACTCCATGTGCTTCTGTGCCTTGTTTGTTTTGTTTTGTTTTATCTAATTTGCTTGTTTTTGTTTGTTTGTTTCCTTTGGTTTTTGTCTAGTTTTATTTTTGTTTTGTTCTGTTTTGTTTCTATTCACTTACTTTTCTTAAGTTTATTTTTTTCAGAAAGAAAAAAGAAAAAAAGAAAAAACCATGAAGTTGATTAGGTAAGGAAGTAGAGAGGATTTGGGAGAAATTAAAGTAGGGAAAATAATAGAATAAAAACATATTGAATTAAACTATTAAAACTGAGCAAAGTGTGTACAAAAATGCCATAATAAAACCAATTACTTTGCATCTTAATTGAAAATCTAATCATAATGAATTGCAAATCAATAGATTCTGTTAGCATCTCTCTTTTTTTGTGCATGTGTTCTTTTTTTCTTTATTTTTATTTCTTCAAGTTACATCTCAATCGCAGTCACCTCCCTACTCCCCCCTCCAATCCAACCCTCCCACCCTCATTCCCCATCCTCTTCCCTTTTTTTTTCTTTTAAGTTTAAGGAATATCTTATTTCCCCCTACAGTTTCCCCTTTCAGTCCAACAAATGGCTCTTTCTCTTATAATAATAAATACAATACAAAACAACAAAGGTAATTAGGCCACAGTTATGAGGGTTATATGGCTTAGCATACATTCCCAATGTCCAGTCCATATGTATTTGGTACCTGACTTAAACATTCTACTATCTAACCATCTCCGTGAATTTAAAGTTCTATATCTGACTCAACATTCATATTAACTTGCAACACATTTTTAAAAGTATCTTCTTAGATCTATAACACTCTCTTGACTCCTAAACAACTCAAAATTTAATTATGAGACTCTAGATATCTGTTCTTCAACCACTTCAGAGACCTGAGAGGGATAAATATATCTGATTTTATAGGAAGTACAGGGCCTGCAGCTTCCAAAACTAAGAAATGACATACCAGTGGCTACATGGACAATTCCCATTTTCTCTCCATACATTACCGCATCGATCTTCAGTCATTTGGCCCCGTTTCTCTGACAGATATTGATTGTAGAGCAGGGGTTATGAAAGACTTACCTACCCTGTCTTGGCAGAGCTAGGCTGTCGACTTACCTGCTTCCAGGTTTTGACCTTTTTGGACAGCATTCTGTCTACAGTTGGAGCAAGGGGCTTTTCCTACCAAGAGATAGGCTTGCGACTAATTCAATCATCTCCTACTGGAGATTTTTCGATGCTCATCTTCTACTTGGAGGAGAATAGGGGTTGCTGTCAGGAGTTGATATGTCTTGATATAAAAAAATCTAAAGTTACGAAAACATCTTTGAATGCCATATTCTGCAGATCTCTTGAGGTTTTTGAAGAGGCCCTATCTATCTCTTCTATTAGGGTAATCAGATGTTGCTTGTCTCTTAGCAGGTTTATTTCTGATTAGCTTAGCAAGTAACTATAATAGGCTGTCATAGTACCTAACAGAATGACTGGCTTGCATAACCATTAGTTTGCATTTCTTAATTATCCTAAAAAGTTCATGACAGTTAGTAGCAAAAGGCTGAAACTTCACATTTCATTGTTTTTCTTTACCCTCTAACCCGTCCATCCCATTTCTCTGGGGTGGGGTGTCCTTATAAAACAGTCCCTCATCTCAGTTGAGAGGCTGTATGAGGGCCAAGTGCGTCTTCATTCATTGGGGGTCTATGAAGCAGTATCATCAGTGAAAAGTGTCTCATTGCCCAGGAGAGAGAACTACTAAACAAACAAACCAATAAGCAGACAAATAGAAAAAAAGACTAAAAAATAGAAAAAAATGTAAAAAATATATAAAAATTAAAAATAAAAAGTCTATGTCCAAGTTCCCTTTGGTGTGTTAGTTGTAGTTTATGTAGTAGAGATGGGTCTGTCAGATGTGGGGTTGGTGAAGATTTTCTCCCAGTGTGTAGGCTGCCTTTTTTTTCGAATGACAGTGTCTTTTGCCTTACAGAAGCTTTTCAGTTTCATGAGGTCCCATTTATTGATTGTTGATCTCAGGTCTGACAGAGGGCTAATATCCAAAATCTACAAAGAACTCAAGAAATTAAATGCCAAGAAACCAAATAATCCAATCAAAAAATGGGGGACAGAGCTAAATAGAGAATTCACAAAGGAGGAATCCCTAATGGCTGAGAGACACTTGAAGAAATGCTCAACATCCTTAATGATCAGAGAAATGCAACTCAAGACAACTCTGAGATTCCATCTCACACCTGTCAGAATGGCTAAGATCAAAAACTCCAATGACAGCACATGCTGGTGAGGGTGTGGAGAAAGGGGTACCCTACTCCATTGCTGGTGGGAATGCAGGCTTGTGCAACCACTATTGAGGTCAGTCTGGCGATATCTTAAAAAACTTGGAATAGCTCTGCCTCAGGACCCAGCCATACCACTTCTGGGTATACACCCAAATGCCTCTTCACGGAATCATAAGGAAGTTTCCTCATCTATGTTCATAGCAGCCTTATTTGTAATAGCTAGAAACTGGAAACAACCCAGATGTCCCTCAACCAAAGAATGGGTTAAAAAACTGTGGTACATCTACACAATGGAATACTATTCAGCTATCAAGAACAATGAAATTATGCAATTTGCAACCAAATGGATGGAACTAGAAAAGCTCATCCTGAGTGAGCTAACCCAGACTCAGAAGGATGCATATGGCATCTATTCACTTATAGTAGGATTTTAGCTATACAGTAGAGGATATTGATACTACAACTCACACACCAAAGGGAACATGGACATAGACTTTTTTTTTCTATTTTTTATCTGTTTGTCTGCTTATTTGTTTGTTTTTTTCTCTCTCTCCCGGGCAATGAGACACTTTTTACTGGTGGTACTGCCTCGTAGACCCCCCAATGAATGAGGAGGCTCTTGGCCCTCATAAGACCTCTGAACTGAGATGAGGGACTGTTATATAAGGACACCCCACCCCAGAGAAATGGGATGGAAGGGTTAGAGGGTAAAGAAAAAAAAAATGAAATGTGAAGTTTCACCTTTTGCTACTAATTGTCATAAGCTGTTTATGATAATTAAGAAATGCAAACTAATAGTCATGCAAGCCGGTCATTGTGTTAGGTACTATGACAGTCTATTATAGTTATTTTCTAAGCTAATCAGAAATAAAGCTGCTAAGAGACAAGGAACATCTGCTTATCCTAATATAAGAGATAGATAGGGCCTCTTTAAAAACCTCAAGAGATCTGCAGAATATGGCATTTAAAGATGTTTTTTTAACTTTAGATTTTTTTTATATCAAGACATATCAACTCCTGACAGCAACCCCTATTCTCCTCCAAGTAGAAGATGAGCATCGAAGAATCTCCAGTGGGAGATGATTGAATTAGTCGCAAGCCTACCTTTTGGTAGGAAAAGCCCCTTGCTCCAACTGTAGACAGAATGCTGTCCAAAAAGGACAAAACCTGGAAGCAGGTAAGTCGACAGCCTAGCTCTGCCAAGACAGGGTAGGCAAGCCCTTCATAACCCCTCCTCTACAATCAATGTCTGCCAGAGAAACAGGGCCAAATAACTGATGATCGATGCTGTAATGTATGGAGAGAAAATGGGAACTGTCCAGGCAGCCACTGGTATGTCATTTCTTAGTTTTGGAAGCTGCAGGCCCTGTACTTCCTAGAAAATCAGATATATTTATCCCTAAAACTTTTCAAACTTTCCCCCTCATGATCCATATCCTTATTTTATATTACTTATTATATTTCCTAGACACATTTAGAAGAATTTGTTAATTCTGAAGGTCATGCTACCGTTATTAACTCATTCAATAAAGCCCACATGGACTCCTACTGTAGTAGATGATGTATCACATCTAGACTGTGACACAGAAACAAGAACTAAGACCCCTTCTTAATGTGAAAGAATCCACCTATTGTAAATTCCAGACCGAACAATGGGGAATTTCAGTACTGTTATCTAGAGATGTAAGAAAGAATCAGTATGGCATAAGGATTTGAGGAGTGTAATATTTGTCTGTCAAGTAGACCTGGAGCACTAAAAATTTAAGCATTACTTTCAAATACTATATGTGTGTCGTAGGCAGGATTCAGACATGAACAAAAATGATGAGTTAGAACTATTGGTAGAAATATGGAGGAGACTAAAGAGAAGAGAGCCTAGTGGGGTAAAGAACTTTTGGTAAACTAAAACAGTATTTCAGAAAGTTAATTCCTAGTTTCTGAGCTAAGGTGGCTGTAGGACAATATAAAACAACATGTAAGACATCCTGAGAAACAGCTAAAAGGGTGAAAGTAGTTAAATATGGAGATGAAAGAGACAAATGAGTGTGTCAACTCAGATCTCGAACTTGAACAAAGAATGGATGGTAATTGTAAAATTACCATCTCTGAGACAGAAGGAGAAGCAATGTGTCTTGGAGAAGGAAATATTGATTTCAGATTTGTGCCCACTAACCTTGATAAGCTTGTAGGACAAAAGTCAGACATCAAACTAGAATTAGAAATCTTGATATGAAAGTCAAAAGAGATAAGAGCTGACAAGACAGATTCAGAGGGCATCAACCTGGAGATAATTGTATTTTGCAATGAGGGCAAGAACACTGAATGATCATACTGATTGAAGGAAAAAACAAAAACAAGACAGGAGCCTAGCTTTAGAGTACAGTGCACATTGCCGTAAAAACCAAGAGACAACAGTTTAAAAGATAAATTTATACCAAGGAACAGTACAGTTCTGGAAGATCGTGAAGGAAGAATGGTTTTTAGTGCTTCAGAGACTACCACTCGCTCCTGGTGTTGCAGTCTGTTCTAGCACTGCCGTGCTTAAGAGCATCTTTGAAGATGTTAATGACTATCAGTTTAATTGCAATTAAATACCAGTTGCAAATGTACAATCTGCTAATGGACCATCTATTTAATAATTTTGTTTTATTTAATTCTTATATTCATTCACATTTTGGTGAGTTAAATGCTGTATATGGGTTTAAAGTAATAATTTCTGTTACCTAATCCAGAGTCAATTTATCAGCCTCAAATACGCCCCAGTATTCAGAGGTTCTGCTACAAGTTTTCTTTCTCATGTGCTTATTTGTGGCAGCTTCAGGAACTATCATTAAGGCCAAAAAGGATATCCTGCCTTCTGCCTAAGGTGTGATGAAAGGGAGGGAGACGTCAACATTTGTATTTGTTTAACAGTATGTGCTTAGGAATCTTCCATAATCAATCTCCCTGAAGCATTCTGATAGCCAATGACAACCGGAGTATCCCCAAACAGCAGGTCTTCTAACTTCTCATCCAAGATGAAGTGTTATGAGGATAGAACACTGTGAGAAGTTGTTCTGTTTGCTGACACTTAGAATAATTTTTATTAATTAATTATTAATTAATGAATTAATTAATATTGTGTGTGTGTCTGTGTGCGTGTGCGTGTGTGTGTGTGTGTGTGTGTGTGTGTTATGTTGGATCATAGAGAGCTGGAATTGATGGAGCGTAAGAGCTGCCTGATGTGTATGGTGGAACAGGTATCCTGGTATTTTTAAAGACCATAAAGTGTAAGTACTCTTAGCTGCTTCAAATTTCTCCAGCCCCTTGTAGATCCTCTTTGAGAAAGGTCTTGTGAAATGGGCCCATCATAAACACAATCCAGAAAGAGCTCAACTTCCAGCTAGTCTACTGAAACTTTTCACTTTACAGTAGTGTAGAAAGAAATATGAGTGGAAACTGTATTTTATATTTCAAATGTTAATGCTGCCCAGGCTAGCTAATGTGTGATTCTGAGTAGTGGCAGTGAACTGAAGTCTTAGCATTATGAGATTAAACAACTCTACAGTAGAACATTGCTAAGATAGTTTTTGGTAAGAGAGCTGAATCAAATGCATTTTTAAAAAATGGTAATTTCAACTTGTGATACATTATTTGAGGATAACTTCCTTTTATGTGGAAGAAAACATGGAATGTCATTTTTTCTCTCCATTGACTTTTCTTTATCCTTTTCATCACTATTGTTGCTTGGATTTACCCTCTTTAATAAAACCTATTCCATAAACTTTTGCTTCATCATCTATTTTCCATGGATCTAGGGTTAAAGCGTTATTCATGACTAATAATATTGAAGAAATTTTATTAATAAGTCAGTTCTTTCTCATTGGCTTGTAATTAATTTATGCATTAATAAGTTATTCAGTAAGTTTCTAGGGTAAAACCCATTCGGTTGATTTCTCTTTAGTTTACTTATTTAAGTCTCATAATATTCTTTTTAATATGCAATAGTCTAATTCTCTATACACGGTCCCTTGTTTTGTAGGGGAGAAACATTTCCTAACTTCTTTAGGGTTTTTGACTGGGGCTGAAAATAAATCTGAAAAAATTTCATTAGAAACCAAGCATACAAATGCATTTAATAACTATTTTTTATTACATAGGAATCTTCAGAAAGGAAGCCCTAGAACTGGTGAAAACGTACTTGTATGCTAATCCAATGAGAGGGTGGTGCTATGGAAGAATGATACATTTTGAGAACACAGTAAGATCTGTTGTTTCAGATTTCTTTATGCTTCTTTGTCATTCTTCTCCCACCGTGAACCCAAGCACTTGTCACCTGAACACCAGTGTACAGAAGGAAAGGGAGAAGTAACAGGACTTTCCTAGTTACAGACTTTTCCTACATGATTTTCTTCTTGGCAGAGGAATGTTCTATGAGCTGCTCAGGAGAGAGAAATTCTAAGTACTCAGCCTTGGGAGCCAGGAAGGTTAAGAGGTTAGTAAATTTTTTTATGCTTGTTTTTTTTTTTCTGAATTTCCTTTACCTTACAATGATCAGAATGATGGCCATGGTAGTTCAGGGATGTAATCTCATTACTCTGCAAGCTGAGGCAGGAGGATTGCTCTGAATCTGAGGGAAGTTTGAGCAGAAGAATGAAAATCCTGTCTTATAAGAGCAAAACACAATAAAAACAAATCTAAAATATGATACAAAATCAGATAGTAAATTTCACTTATTTGGGTTAAAATGTTTTGGGCCCCTGGATTTTTAATACTACTGTCAACATTCATTGATTGGAATAAAAATCAATGACATTAGTATACTGGAATATCTTTTGATCCATACAAAATGTGATTGTGGTGTTTTGAATAGGAATAGTCTCATAGGTTCATATATTTAAATGTTTGGTCATTAGTAAATGGCACTGCTTGACAGGGATTAGGAAATGTGCCCTTGTTGGAGGAAGTGTCACTGGGGGATGTGCTTTGAGATTTCAAATGCTCAAGCCAAGCCCAGTGCCTCATTCTCTTCCTGCTGTCTTCTGATTTGGTTGTAGAATTCTCAGTTCCTACATGTCACTATGCTTCCCACCATGATGATAATGGACTAAACCTCTTAAACTGTAAGCAAGTCCTAATTAAATGTTTTCCTTTATAAGAATTTTCATGGTCATAATGTCTCTTAATAGCAATAGAAGTTTGATTAAAACAGTGATCAATTTCGATGTGATCTAAGTTTAATATTTCCAGGTGTATGCATGTGTTTGTCAGTCATTATCAGCACAAAAAGAAAAAAAAATGAAAGAAAATTGGATTGGGTTTATCAATAAATCAGTTAAGTTTTAAGACTGCATCAGGGTTTTGTATAAACCCAAGTTCAACATTTGCCTAAAGGTTTTACAAGATAGGGAAGATAAAATTATTTGTGTCCACGTCTTACAAAATGTGAGAAATAAAATTAATTAATTAATTAATTAAAAATGCATGAATTCTTTGTCCTAAACAAAATTATTACAGTGTTTTATAGAAAAGACAAATATTTAATGTTTCTTTTGACACTGCTTGATTAAGCATTGCTGCCTAGATATAAGAAATATTTCTTTACGACTAAAATGTATATGGAGAGTGACTTTGTAGGAAGTTGATAGATTACTGCATATCTTTCTAATAACTACTCAAGAGGAACTAGGACAAGGGACTTTTGACCTGTGTCCTCTGCAACTTGTGATATCCTGAAATGCACACCTGAATCATAAAGGAGAAGTATGATGAAAAGGGGGCATTTCTGAATGAGTGAGCATGAAAGTAAAGAAGAGGGTTTTCATGGGGAACATGCTGTACTGGTGGGGCAATGTACTTGTAAGGAGTGGAGACTACTAAAACTTTTCATAAGGGACTATCATGATTCTGGCAGCAAAGCAAAGAATTCAGGGCTATCAAAAGAAAGAAACTAAAATGTAGCCACCTGCTTGCACAGGAATGAATATATTCTAAAGAGACACTTGGTTCCTCTTTTGACTATCAGACTACTCACAGTATGGATCCCAAGAAATAAACTTTTCCAAAGAAATCTCTTCCTGAGAGACTAAATAGCTGAAGCCATGGGACATCTAGAGGAGGAACTTTTCTCCTGGAAAAAGATTTACAACTTGTTAGAAAACCTTGTAAGAAAAACTAGCTTTGCAGGACAAGACAGGGAGGCAAGACAGAGGAAGGCAGGGGATTATAGCTCTTCAGGCTGTTTAGATATGTTTATATCTTGTTACTGTTATTTATTTAAACTTTGCCTTCTTGTCAACACTTCCCAAAGATGAACTGGGGTATTGGACCATATCTCTTTGTTTCTCTTCCCAATCAAATAAATATTTCTTTTCTGCTTTGTACCGTTATTTTTCCCCCTTTTAATTGACTTATAGAGGATGCGTGGCCATACCTGTTTTATTGGGGCACAGGCTATGACTCCTAAGTTCAGTAACAGAAGGAGGAACTCAGGCTGATAGCAGAAACCTGCTGTGACGTCAAGGCACAGGCAGGGAAATTTTAAGAGCACTCAAAGGAACACTCAGAACATCTTCAGAATGGAAAAATCTATCAAAGAGGTTAATTCCATTCAGGTTCAAATCCTTTTAATTCTTTCACTTCATGAATATAAGACAGTGAGACATGCACTCTGGAGGATGCCAAGAGTCTGGACACTTATGAGCTGTTGAGGGAGATCAAGGTTGCTCAGACAGAGGCCCTGACTGAGAACTGAAGATCAGTGTTGAAGGGTACCTGGTAATCTGCATGATATATAATTTCTAGTGACTAAGACCATCTTAATAAAAATGGATACTTCCCCCAGAGAGTGAATCTAACTAGCTCAAACCCAAGTCAGGATAGAGGACAGTTGTTTGTCAGCTCAAGAGCCCAGAACCTGGATGGATCTCGTTGTCCATCTGTCAGCTATTTAGACCCACCACCATTACCAAACTGAGGCTTTTGCTGTGCCTGAAGAAATCAGCTCTCCGTGACTCTAGAGTAGATTAGTTTTCTGGCAAGTACTAACCTTGTATGATGACTTTCCATCTTTATTTATCCTATAACAAGTTACTGATTGCCCAGATATTCAAATGTCTTACAAGGAACCAGGGCTGGAAGAAGCCCTACTGCAGGTGGTCACTAAATGAAAACTGTCTGAAATATTCCCGAAGAAGCACAGAGAATATAGATACTCAGAGGAAAAATGTGACCAGTTTCTCAAACATGAAAGAGTAGTGATTACAACTACTTTATACAGCTAACCTCTGTACTCTATCCCAACACTCATTTTCTTTTTTTCCTTTTCCTGTTCAGCCTCCTTTGGGAAGGGGATGTCCTACAGAGCAGGAATCTGTATCTTCTGCCCACTTACCAGTTTCTCTGGACCCTGACTGAGAACTAAATCTGGAGCTGCACCAACATTGCACTGTGTGCTCTACACATGATGCCCCTCTTCATCCTGAAACAGAAATTAGTCATCCTTTGAGCATTGCAAGGATTCTGAAATCAAACTTTTTCAACACAACTCTGATGCTTCATGCTTTTCTACAATGGACCCTAGACCCACAGTCTATAGCCACCTATATGAAAATAGAAATATTAAAAAACAGGCATTTGACTTTTAAAATTAGAGTCATTCCAACTGTTTACAATATCTAAGCAATTGTAAGGATTCTGTATTATATTAGATCATTAGTGCCTGGATAAGAGACATTGTGTATGAAGAAAAGCATATGACAGATTCCTCATCCCTTGATGACTAAGGCTTTGCTACTGACTATTCTGATGTATTCTGTCTTCTCTTTGAAGAAGTGACTTAAGTATTTTATTATCTCTTAGCCCTCAAGCAACTCAGTTCTGTTAAGTCTGTGCCATGCTTCACCCATATACAAATGGACATATCTTGAGGTGAAGCTAGCATTAGTCCTCACTATGTGTTGTGTGACACTACTCCTGGAGAGACATAAACAAATGTTTAATCACCCTATGTAAGTAACAAACAAACTAAAGTAAGGAGACATCCAAAGGCCAACTCAGTGAATCAATGAGTTTGTTATTTTTTAAAGAGTATTTCCACTAAAATACTTTTTAACTTTTTGTACACTTTAAAATAAAACAAAATTATATCATTTCCACCCTTTTCCTCCCCAACCCCTGTCATGTACCTTCCACTTTAAAATAAATAACTTATTTTTCTTATTATTGCTGCACACAAACACATACACACACACAAACACATGGGCATATGTCTATATCTATATAGAGATGTAAATTGTTGTTAAACATATCCACGTTCATATATAAACAAATATATAAATACAGCACACTGAGTCTATTTTTGTTGTTTTTGTGTATGTGGTTCCAGAGCTTACCATGTTGTATCATATTTTATTGGGGTTACTTACAGAAGTGTGGGTAAGGGTTGTTTATTGGAGCAGAAGTGATTCAAAGATAGTTCTGTCACCAACACTCACCTAAAATAGATGATGGCTCATTAAAGCTGGAAATTGGAGTGTAATAGACAGCTTGCAGGAAGCTCAACAGGTTGGAGTGACTTCCTGACAGGTCAGTGGCTCTGAGTTCATTCCATGCAGCCTCGCTTATCTCTGCTTCTTCTAGGCAGCGCAGATGGCCTTAGAGTGTCTCTCATCAGTCTTGTGTGTGTGTGTGTGTGTGTGTGTGTGTGTGTGTGTGTGTGTGTATCTTTGGGAATAAATTTGACAAGTGTTTCTTTTCAATTTCAGTGATTTCCTGAAGATTTAGAGTTGTACACTTCCTTAATTTTGTATCAATATACAAAGATCAATAATACCAATGTGGCCAAATATAATCTTAATTTTGTATCAATATACAAAGATCAATACCAATGTAGCCAAATATAATCTTAATTTGGTATTAATATACAAAGATCAATACCTATTTAGCCAAATATAATCTTAATTTTGTATCAATATACAAAAATATAAGAGCATATTCAACAATCTGTCCTTTTTTTCTTTATCATTCCTATGTTATGTCTGTATCCCATTTTTCTCAAGTGTTTTCACCCCTACATAGGAGAGAAAGAAGGATACAGAAAATAAAAAGAGAGGAAGTCCCTGGGTCTCACCTCCAAAATCTATTTAACAAGACCATTTAACAGCTTGTAATCTCGCTCCCTAAATAACAAGTATCTATAACCCATCAAATGACCAAAGGGGGGAAAACTCACCCACCCTCTCCTTCTGGAGATGGGATGTCGCTCTCTTAAAATGACTTCCTGCTGATTTATTTGGGACGTAGTAAACCTGTTTGGGGCCCAAATAAGAATGGAAAAATGGTTAAGCATGTTAATAGAATCATTTGATGTTCAGTCCTTTTGTGCTCAGCTATTTAAAGTCCTAAGAAGTTTGTAGATAGAAGATGAACTTCAGGGCTTTACTGAAGTTCTTGCTGTAAGAACAGTCTGTAGGGCTGGACAATCTTAGCGATTTTGAATTGTTGTGGTTGTAGGCTTTTGAGGAAATAACTATTAAGGAAGTCTGTGAGGATGGATCATCTGGGCTACTTGTCTTCTTTGGTGTCTAATCTGTTTTCTTCTGAGGGTTCAGTTGTCCAGTTGTCCCT
The DNA here is from genome assembly GCA_907164525.1 of Lophiomys imhausi. Lineage (NCBI taxonomy): Eukaryota > Metazoa > Chordata > Mammalia > Rodentia > Muridae > Lophiomys > Lophiomys imhausi. The sequence goes on from CAJQZJ010032097.1 coordinate 5,733,823, forward strand.
GGATTCCTTTGTGGGATGCTTTTAATCTCCTGGAAAGATAAGAAGAGAACCCTGCCCTAATCTAACATTACTTTTTTGGGGGGGAGGGGTAACATTTTTCCTGGGGCAAATTCCGTTTTTTGGGGTTTTTTTTTGTTTTTGTTTTTTTACAATATAAAAAAATATTATCTTTCAACTGAGATTTAAAAAGAAATTATTTTGATATTTTGGAAATAAACAAACCTTTAGTGTATATATTTTGAGAACTCAAAGGACAATTCACATTGAATTTCAGCCTGCCTTTTGTGAGTAGCTTTTAAACTTAAATCCTTCCAAATCCTATGTGCTTGTCTCTGCATTCTAAGTATTGGGATAAAAGGCATGTGATTCCCAACTGATGGGATTAAAGATGTGCTCCACCACTCCTGGATCTAAGTTTTTCTCTATTTAGAGCTTGCTTTGTGTCAGGCTGGCCTTGAACTCAGAGATCTGCAGGTTTCTGTCTCTAGTATGTTGTGATTAAGGGTGTATCCCTCTCAAATGATGGGATTAAGGGTGTGCACCATCACAACCCTGTTCCTTGTAACTCTAGAATTTACAAGACAGCTAACACTATAGTGATCCTCCTGTCTCTCCTGGAGGTAAAGCATGGGTTAACACCAAACATTTCATATATTTTACCTTAGCTCCAAATATTTTTCAACTCTTGGAGGTTTAGAAAACCAGGTTGAACTGCAGTAACCTTTAATTTATTTACAGCATTTTAAATCTCTTACCTGCTTTTTAATGCCAAACCATGAAAATATCATTTATATCTACAAAAAAACCTTTTTTTTAAATACTTTATTTTTTTTCTTCAAGTTACATCTCAGTAACAAACCCCTCCCTATTCCCCCTTCCTATCCCGCCCTTCCACCCTCTTCCCCCCAGAAGTTTCCCCTTTCAGTCCAACAGATGGTTCCTTCTCTTATAACAGTAAGTATTATACAAAACAATAGATATAAATATGCCACATTTATGAGAGTTAAATGGCCCAGTATACCTTCCCAATGTCCAGTTTATACATATTTGGCCCCTGACTTTAACATTCTACTATCTAACCAACTCCATGAGTTTAAAGGTCTATATGTGACTCAACATTCATACTATCTTGCAATACACTTTTAAGAGTATCTTCTTAGATCTATAACACCCTCTTGATTCCTAAACAGTTCAAAATTTAACTATGAGACTCTAGCTGTCTATTCTTCAAACACCTCAGAGACCTGAGAGGGATAAATATATTTGCTTATATAGGAAGTGCAGGGCCTGCAGCTTCCAAAACTAAGAAAGGACATACCAATGACTGCCTGGACAATTCCCATTTTCTCTCCATACATTCCAGCATCAATCTTCAGCCTTTGGGTCCTGTTTCTCTGACAGACATTTGTTGTAGAGCAGGGATTATGAAGGACTTACCTACCCTGTCTTGGCAGAGCTAGGCTGTCGACTTCCCTGCCACCAAGTTTTGTCCTTTTTGGAGAGCAGTCTGTCTGCAGTTGGTGCAAGGGGTTTTTTCATGCCAAGAGAAAAGCTTGCCATTAATTCAACCATCTTACAGTGGAGGTTCTTCGATGCTTATCTTCTACTTGGAGTAGAATAGGGGGTGCTGTCAGGCGCTGATATGTCTCTATATCAAAAAAAATCTTGATTTAAGATAACATCTTTGAATGCCATATTCTGCAGATCTCTAGGGGTTTTTGAAAATGCCCTATCCATCTTTGTATTTAGATAAGCAAATGTTGCTTGTCTCTTAGCAACTTGATTACTGGGTAGTTTAGAGAATATCTGTGATAGACTGTCATAGTAGCTAACAAAGTGACATGTTTGCATGACTAGGAGTTTGTTTTAACTATCCTAGACCGTTTTAGACAGTTGGTATCAAGAGGACAGAGCTTCACATTTTATTTTTAAGTATCTCTAGTTATGATACCATTGGGAAGCGTTACCTTTAAATTTGTATCAATATATAAAGATCTATCCAATTGTGGTTAAATATACTCTTAATTATGTATCAATATACCAAGATCAATGCCTATGTAGCCCAATATAATCTTAATATTACGTCCATTTGCAAGGGTCAATACCATTGTGGCCAAGTATAATCTTAATTTTGTATCAATATACAGAGATCAATACCGATGTAATCCAATACAATCTTATTTTTGCACAATAAACAATGGTCAATACCACTTTAGCCAAATAAACTACTAATTTTGTATCAATATACAAAGGTATAAGGGCATATTCAATAATCTGCCCCTTCTTCTTGGACCTTCCTGTGCTATGTCTATATCTCATTTTTCTCAAGCCCATGTACTCCTACATAGGAGAGGAAGAAGGATACAGAAAAGGAAAAGTAGGAATTCCCTGGGGCTAACCTCCAAAACCCATTAAGACAGGACCATTTATCAGCTTGTAGTCTCTTCCCCTACATAACAGAGTTTTCAGTTATCCTTCAAATAACCAAAAAGAAGGGCGGAGAAACACCCTCCCCACCTTCTGGGCATGGGACGTCGCTCTCTTAAAGTGACTTCCTGCTGATTTGGGTCGTAGTAGACCTGTTTGGGGCTCGAACCCAAATGGGAAAAATGATTAAAAATGTTAGTACACTCCTTTTATGTTCAGTCCTTCTGTTCTCAACTGTTTAGATGACCTAAGGGGTTTGTAGGCAGAAGTTGATCTTGCAGGTTTCACTGAGGTTCCTGTCGGGGCATTGTGTAGAGCTGAGCGGTCCCAGTGACATTGGATTGCTGTGGTGGTTGCAGGCCCCCGATGGAGACAGCTATTGAGGAAGTCTGCCAGGCAGAATCAACTGGGTCACTCGTCCTCCTTGGTGCCTGATTCTGCTCTCTGCTGAGGATTCCGCTGTCCAGCCGTCCCCGGGCTCCCCTAATGGACGCTTTGATTCTCCTGGAATGATAAGAACAAAGCCCTGCCCCAATCCCAACCCTAGGACAATTGCCCTCTTTTTTTTTTCTGGAGGGGGGGATGGGGGAGGCTAGGTAGTACTTCTCCTGAAGCAAATTTGGCCTTCTGACAACATACAAAGCGTTATCTTTCAATCCGGGTTAAAGAAGAAATCATTCTGTCACCTTGGAGCTGAACCAGCTCTAGTGTATATATTTTGAGATCCCAAAGGACAATCTGCCTGCATCGAGAAGGCCTTTTGTAAGTAGCCTTCAAACCTAGGTCCCTCCAAATCCCATGTATGTGTCTCTGAACTCTAATTATTGGGATCAGGGACCTGTGTTTCCCATCTGAAGGGATCAAAGATGTGTTCCACCACTCCTGGATCGAAGTCTTTCTCTATTTAGAGTTTGCCCTGCATCAGGCTGACCCTGAGCTCCGGGATCTGCCCGTTTCTGTCTCCATTGTGCTGGGAGCTGGGACCAAGGGTGTACTCATCTTGAATGGTGGGACCAAGAGTATGCAACCTCACCACCCCGCTCTGTATGACTCCAGAATACCTAAGACCACCAACGCTATGGTGCCCCCCCCCCCCCCGTCTCTGCTGAAGTCAAAGGCATGGGCCAATACCACAATTCTCTTGTATTTTACCTTAGCTCCACGTCTTCTCTACACCTGGAGGTCTGCAAAACCAGGCCGAATGGCTGTATCCTCTGTTCCATTCACAGTGTTTCAGCCCTGCCCCCTGCCCTTTTTTTTTTTTTTTAGTTAATAAATTTATTTGTTTGTTGCTTCAGGTTACATCCTTATCATATTGTCCTCTTTTCCCGCTTCCCAGCCCCACCCTCCCATGCTCTACCCCTGACCCTTCCGTCTTGTTCCTCTGGGGTGGAGTGTCCCTGCCTAACATTCTCTCACCACAGATCAGGAGTCATATGAGGGCCAAGAGCCTCTTCATTCACTGGGGGCCTAAAAGGCAGTACTGCCAGTGAATGGTGTCTCATTGCTACTGGGGGAATACTAAAAAAAAAAAAGACCAACAAATACACAAACCCACAAAAACAAAGAATATCAACAAAAAAAGAGAGGAAAAAGAGAAGGGAAAAGGAAAAAGAAAAAAGAAAAAAAGAAGTAAAAAGAAAAAGATAAAAAAAAATTATGTCCTTGTTCCTTTTGATGTGTTGGTTGTAGTACAGATATCCTGTACAATATAGTTAAAAACCTACTATAAGTGAATAGATGCCATGTGCATCCTTCTGAGACTGGGTTAGCTCACTGAGGATGAGCTCCTCTAGATCCATCCATTTGGTTGCAAATTGCATGATTTCATTGTTTCTGATAGCTGAGTAATATTCCATTGTATAGATGTACCACAAATTTTTAATCCATTCTTCAGTAGAGGGACATCTGGGTTGTTTCCAATTTCTAGCTATTACAAATAAGGCTGCTATGAACATAGATGAGGAGACTTCCCTATGTCTCCGTGAGATGTCCTTTGGGTGTATACCCAGAAGTGGTATGGCTGGGTCCTGAGGCAAGGTTATTCCTAGATTTCTAAGATATCGCCAGACAGAACTCCATAGTGGTTGCACAAGCCTGCACTCCCACAAGCAATGGAGTAGGTTACACCTTTCTCCACACCCTCGCCAGCATGCGCTATCATTTGAGCTCTTTATTTTAGCCATTCTAACAGGTGTTAGGTGGAATCTCAGGGTCGTTTTGAGTTGTATTTCTCTGATGATTAAGGATGTTGAACATTTCTTCAGGTGTCTCTCAGCCCTTAGGGATTCCTCCTTTGTGAATTCTCTATTTAGCTCCATCTCCCATTTTTTGATTGGATTATTTGGTTTCTTGGCATTTAGTTTCTTGAGTTCTTTGTAGATTTTAGATAATAGCCCTCTATCAGATGTGGGGTTGGTGAAGATTTTCTCCCAGTCTGTTTGTTGCCGTTTTGTTCGAATGACAGTGTCCTTTGCTTTACAGAAGCTTTTCAGTTTCATGAGGTCCCATTTATTGATTGTTGATCTCAGGTCCTGAGCTGTTGGTGTTCTGTTCACGAAGTTGTCACCTGTGCCAATGAGTTCGAGGGTTTCTCCTACTTTTTTTTCTAGTATCTTTAGTGTGGCTGGCCTTATGTTAAGGTCTTTGATCCACTTGGAATTAAGTTTTGTACAAGGTGATAGGTATGGGTCTAATTTCATTCTTTTGCAAGTGGACATCCAGTTGGACCAGCACCATTTGTTGAAGATGCTGTCCTTCTTCCATTGTGCGTTTTTGGCTTCTTTGTCAAAGATTAGTTGGCCATAGGTGTGTGGATCCATGTTTGGGTCTTCAATTCGATTCCATTGATCCACTGGTCTGTTTCTATACCAGTACCATGCTGTTTTTATTACTGTTGCTCTGTAGTACAGCTTGAAATCTGGGATGGTGATACCTCCAGTAGTTATTTCATTGGACAGGATTGATTTAGCTATTCTGGGCTTTTTGTTGTTCCATATGAAGGTGAGAATAGCTTTTTCCAGGTCTATAAAGAATTGTGTTGGTATTTTGATAGGAATTGCATTGAATCTATATATTGCTTTTGGTAGGATAGTCACCTTGCTGAAGTTGTTTATCATCTGTAAGAGTTCTTTGGTGGAGTTTTTGGGGTTGCTTATGTATACTAACATATCATCTGCAAATAGGGATAATTTGATTTCTTCATTTCCAATTTTTATCCCTTTGATCTCCTTTAGTTGTCTTATTGCTCTAGCAAGGACTTCAAGTACTATATTGAAGAGATATGGTGAAAGTGGCCATCCTTGTCTTGTCCCTGAGTTTAGAGGAAATGCTTCAAGCTTCTCTCCATTTAATTTGATGTTGGCTACTGGCTTGCTGTATATTGCCTTTATTATTTCTAGGTATGGTACTTGTATGCCCGTTCTCTCCAGAACTTTTAGCAGGAAGGGGTGCTGGATTTTGTCAAATGCTTTTTCTGCATCTAGCGAGATTGTCATGTGGTTTTTTCTTTCATCTTGTTTATGTGGTGAATTACACTGATAGACTTTCGTATATTGAACCATCCCTGCATTCCAGGGATGAAGCCTACTTGATCATGGTGTATGATACTTTTTATGTGTTCTTGAATTCGGTTTGCTATTATTTTATTAAGTATTTTTGCATCTATGTTCATGAGGGAGATTGGTCTGAAGTTCTCTTTCTTTGTTGGGTCTTTGTGTGGTTTAGGAATCAGAATGACAGTGGCCTCAAAGAATGAGTTTGGCAGTGATCTTTCTGTTTCTATGTTGTGGAAGAGTTTGAAAAGTAATGGTGTTAGTTCCTCTTTGAAAGTCCGGTAGAATTCCGTGGTAAAGCCATCTGGCCCTCGGCTTTTTTTGGTTGGGAGATTATTAATGACTGTTCTATTTCCTTAGGTGTTATTGGGCTGTTTAAGCTGTTAATCTGATTTTGATTTAATTTTGGTAGGTGGAATTTATCGAGGAAATTGTCCATTTCGCTTAGGTTTTCAAATTTAATGGAATATAGATTTTTAAAGTAATGCCCGAATATTTTCTGGATCTCCTCAATGTCTGTTGTTATTTCTCCCTTTTCATTTCTGATTTTGTTGATTTGTGTTCTTTCCCTTTGCCTTTTAATTAATTTGGCTAGGGGTCTGTCTATTTTGTTGATTTTCTCAAAGAACCAACTCTTGGTTTCATTGATTCTTTGTATAGTTCTTTTCGATTCTAAGTTGTTGATTTCAGCTCTAAGTTTGATGATTTCCTGTCTTCTGCTCTTCTTGGGAGTGTTTGTTTCTTTTTTTTTCCAATTCACCCAGCTTAGCTGTTAGTTCACTAATATGACCTGTCACAATTTTCTTTTTGAAAGCACTTAGTGCTATGAACTTTCCTTGTAGCACAGCTTTCAATGTATCCCATAGGTTTGGGTATGTTGTGTCTTCATTGTCTTTGGATTTTAAGAAGTCTTTGATTTCCTTCCTTATTTCTTCCCTGACCCAGTGGTATCCAGTAAGGAGCTGTTCAATTTCCATGTGTGTGTAGGCTTTCTGTTGATTCTTTTACTGTTGAAGACCAGCTTTATTCCGTGGTGGTCTGATAAGATACAAGGTGTTATTTCAATTTTCTTGTATCTATTGAGACTATCTTTGTGACCAATTATGTGGTCGATTTTGGAGAAGGTTCCGTGGTGTGCTGAGAAAAAGGTGTATTCCTTTGTGTTTGGGTGAAACGTTCTGTAGATATCTGTTAGGTCCATTTGTTTCATGATCTCTGTTAGACTCAATATTTCTCTGTTTGTCTTCTGTCTTGATGATCTGTCCATTGTTGTGAGTGGGGTTTTGAAGTCTCCCACTACTAATGTGTTGTGATCGACGTGCGCTTTAAGTTTTAGAAGTGTTTCTTTTACGAAAGTAGGTGCCTTTGTATTTGGGGCATAGATGTTCAGTATTGAAATTTCCTCTTGATGAATATTCCCTTTAATGAGTATATAGTGCACTTCTTTGTCTTTCTTCATTAACTTCAGTTGGAAGTCTGTTTTGTTTGATATTAGGATGGCTACTCCAGCTTGCTTCCTGAGTCCATTTGCTTGGAAAACCTTTTCCCAGCCCTTTACTCTGAGGCAGTGTCTATCTTTTGTAGTTAGATGTGTCTCTTGTATACAGCATAAGGAAGGGTCTTGCTTGCAGATCCACTCTGTAAACCTATGTCTTTTTATTGGGGAGTTGAGTCCATTGATGTTGATGGATATTAGTGACCTGGGGTTGTTATTTCCCATTAGTTTGGTATAGGCGGTGGTCCTGTGCCTCTTTTGGTTTAGTTGCTGATGGGTTTTCTATTCCCTTTGTTTTCTTGGGTGGAGTTTTCTTCTCTGGGTTGGGATTTTCCTTCTATGATTTTCTGTAGGGCTGGGTTTGTGGGTAGATATTGTTTAAATTTGATTTTGTCATGGAATATCTTGTTTTCTCCATCTATGCTGATAGAGAGTTTTGCTGGGTAAAGTAGTCTGGCTGGGCATCTATGATCTCTTAGGACTTGTAGTATATCTGACCAGGCCCTTCTAGCTTTTAACGTTTCTGGGGAGAAGTCAGGTGTAATTCTGATGGGTCTGCCATTGTATGTGACTTGACCTTTTTCTCTTACAGCTTTTAATATTCTTTCTTTGTTCTGTACATTTGGGGTTTCAATTATTATGTGGCGAGAGGAGTTTCTTTTCTGGTCTAATCTGTTTGGTGTTCTGTAAGCCTCTTGGATTTTTATTGGCATCTCTTTTTTCAGGTTTGGGAAGTTTTCCTCTATGATTTTGTTGAAGATATTTCCTGGACCTTGGAGTCTGGAGTCTTCTCTTTCCTCTATACCTATAATTCTTAGGTTCTGTCTTTTCATTGAATCCTTGATGTCTTGGATGTTGTGGGTGAGAGATTTTTTAGCCTTCTCATTTTCTTTGGATGTTGTACTGATTTCTGCCACTGAATCTTCCATGCCTGAGATCCTGTCTTCCATCTCTTGCATCCTATTGTTGATACTCACATCCGTAGTTCCTGTTCTTTTCCCTTGGTTCTCTACTTCCTCTTTTAACTCTGACTGTGTTTTCTTTATTGTTTCTATTTCAATTTTCATGTCTTGTGTGGTTTTGTTCATTTTGTACATTTCCTTCTCCAGCTTGCTTGTTTTTGTATGAAAATCTTTCATGGCTTTTTCCTTTTCCTGTTCAAGCTCTGTCACCTTGGCTTGGAGCTCTTTAATGGTGTTGTTCCTTGTTTTGATTTGTAGAATTGTGGCTTCTTTGAATACCTTCATAGTTTTAAGTTCTTCTTGCAGGGACTCTATCACTTTCCATAATGCAGAATTGTCAATGTTTTCATGTGTTTCTGTTGGTATGTGGTCATCCGAATTGGATGAGCTAGGATGGTTCTGCTTTGTTGGAGTCATAATTCCTTGATTTCTATTTTTTTTTGACCTTTTGCCATTGGATGCATTTAGCTGTCTGTTTTCTGTGCTTGGAACCACAGTGGATGATTTGGTGCAGGGGACGAGTTACTTGGCTATCTGTCAGTTGCTTACAGGGGGATTTCAAGGTCACTGTGGTTTTAATCGCCAGAGGCACTGTGAGCTGGTGCAGCCTATTCCCAGGTTGTGAGTAATGGACCAGGATTGTTTCACTGCTCCCAATTCAGACTTCCCTATGTTGCACTCTGAGTTATCAGCCTGTAATGGTTCTGATGGTATGGACCTGTTTGCCCAGGCACAGATTCTGTGGGATTTGTTTGTCGTCACAGAGGCTGACAGGGTCTGGCTCCACACCTAATATGTCTGGATTTTCCAGGATACAGCTATGGTCCCGATTTCTGGTTTCTCTCTAGGCTTCTCGCCACAGGGCTGGACTCTGTGCCTGATTCCCTTCCTGTCTGCACCGCCACGGGTCCCGTGGGTACCCCAAGGCCCGGATCCTCCGGCTGCCTGAGTGGACCTCTCGTCCTAGCAGCTCAGCCGTGGGTGCACGGATCCCTGGCCCCACCCACGCCTGTCTCTCTCCCCAGATGACCTGCCGTGGACCCGCGGGGATTTGGCCCTGCCAGCTGTGCTCCCTCCCCAGCTGCGCTACTGTGAGTGTGCGGGATTCGGCTCCTCCCTCCTGCTTTTGTGTTCCCAGCTTCCCGCGCTCTCTTGGAACCTCCCGCCCTCCGTTTCACGAGAGGCTGCGGACCACCCGCTGAGCCCCCTGTTTGTTCCTTGCTAAGCCTTCCACTATCTCGCAAAGTTTTTTAAGTGGGTATAAGTTCAACCTGATGTGTGGGGAGCCCAACAGGACAGCGATCTATGGCCAAGTGGACCCTGATTCTGCCTGCTGTAAGTTGGGATCGATCTTACCAGGCGCCTCTCCAAATGGGAGTTCCCGAATCCCGGGTTTGGTGGCTTTCGTGTCTTTGAGAGATGGGTGAGAGTCTTGCCCTGGGACTTTTAACAGTCCCTTGGGAGCTGTGAGTGTTCCCGGTGGGGGGGGGTCTAGCCCCTCCGGTTTTTGCACAGTGCCCAATAACTCTGTGTTTTTTATGGCTCTTTTTTCCCCCGCATTCAAAATGCGTCAGTGTAGGTCACCGCCATCTTGGCCCGCCAAAAAAAACCTTTTAAACTGATATCAAGTGTGTTATCTATGTGGCAACCTGCTGTCTAACATTCTAATCTGAAATTAAGGTCATTTTTCCTTTCATGCCTTCATGCCAGTAAGGCAAGTATACCTTTGGTACAATATAATTTGACAATTTTATATTTTATTTTTATTATATTTTTAAAGCTTATTGAGTCTTAAAAATCTTCCTTCCAGTATGGGATGTTTCACCTCCCTTTAGAGCATACTGAGACTTTGCTTCCTACCATGATGGAATATTTTACCTTTGAAAAAATTGCTTTTCAACACTATGCTACCCTTCTGTCTCATCTATTAAATTCTAGAAGTAATGGAAGATGGAGTTTGTCTCTCTCAGATTTTGGTATGTCCTCAGCTTTACCTGTATGGGATTCTTGGACAGAGAAATAGGATCCTGAATATTTCTACCATGAAACAGATTTTTCTCTTGTCCACACTGGGTCAATGGATTTACATCCAAAGACTGAACCTTGTGTGGAAAGCTTTATCTTAGAAACATTTAGCTCCTTCTGACCCTATTACATTCTCAGTGGATGCATTATGGCCATTGGGCTGTGGCACAAAGTATAGGAATGTGATAAGTCTCTCTGTGTGTGTGTGTGTGTGTGTGTGTGTGCATATGCATGTGTGCACTCACCCACACACTAATATTAAATCACACTGTCATCTCTTTGTTCTAGACTCTTATTACACCTTGGTGGGTCTTTGCTTCTCAGCCTTGTTTCAACAATAGTAGCTCTGTATTACTTGTTTTTCTACCCTCAGAAGCTTTCATTCATCGAAGAATTTCAGAATTTTTGTTTTCCCCATTTCTCATCTAGAACTTGCCTAAAGGTAGTTGGAACTGGTCACTTTTAGCAGCAACTTTGGAATCAGTGCTGTTGGTCTTAATTTCTTGCAACTTGATCATGAGTAAAAGGCAAATTTAAAGAACTTACTTTCTAATAAACGCTCCATTCTCATCACAATAGTTTCAAAAACCAATTTATTATTTTTGAGTACCTTCACTTGGGAAATGAAATTCTCTTGTTCTACAGTTTGTGTATGAAGATATTTCTCACAGATTGTGAGTGTGTGTATGTGTTTGCTGTGACTGTGCTTTTATTTAGGGCATAAAGCAAAAAAAAAAAAAAAGCAAAGTTAGAGTTTTTCATAGGGATTAAAAGGCATGCAGAAACGCAGAATAGAAGTATCAATAGCAGTTGGTTTTTTTGGATTGCAATTTTGTTTTTAAAGCCATCACTTTAGAGTCTTCCCTTAGGTAATTTTAACTACTGAGGTTACTATTAGGAATACTCTCTGAGAGTTGTCACATTATTCTGCACACAGCTTTTAAAGCAGACATGACCACCCTTATCTCAGAATCTCTGAATGCTTTTGCCATTCCTGTCACTGAGTAACACAAGAACAGTGAGAGGTAAAAAGTGACTTGGGACAACCACTGTCACTTTGGCTTAGAGAGGAATATAGTTTTAAATTGTGTAAAAAAAATCTTAAATCAATATTCTACAGCAAAGATCATTTGGGAGCCTTGCTTTCTCTAATAGAACTATCCCAACAGGTTAGAACTTCATGGCCATATCTTTCTGAAATTCTAACCGATTAGAGGTCTTAAGAGACATTTCCTCCTGTGTCTCCTTAGCCTTCAGCTCCTGCTCCTCCAGTCATGCTCTTCTTTGTTCTGTCAAAGTGAGTGTGCAGTCCAGGCACTTTGCTGACCCCAAGTAATTTCAGGTTTGATGAATACTGTGAATATTGAAGACTACTCTGGGAGGAGCCTTCTCCCAGAGAAAGACTGTCCATCTTCAGGTTTTTCTGACAGAGACTCCAGCCCTTCCTCTATCTCTTGCCCTCTTCTTCTCCGGGAGAAATAACAAGCAATTTTCAGGTCTCATCCTGAGAGTCCTCTGCATAACTTTGTGTGTTCCAGCATCTGACAGATTCAATTTTTGGGACAGATTTTGCTGGGTAAATCTTTTAGTATTTCAATACAAGAAAGCCTTTAGGGGAAATTGGTATTTTGTTTTGTTTCACTTCGTTTTGTTTTTATTGTAATTTATTGCTTTTATGATGGGTGAAGGTCTATTTTGTTTGACTGATAATTAAATTCTTTCCAGATGTAAAAGCCTGGCTTTCCTGGGTGCTTGGGTAAGGAGGTGAGTGGATCTCTCTCATCTGTGGCCAAATAAGTCATGAACAGGAGTAAGCATATATTCCCATTAAGAAAGACCAATGGCAGACAGTGTGGGGTAACTTCAGATGTGGCTAACAATATGAGAGTAGCAGTGGGGCCAAAGCCAGGCACATTCTTATTTCCTTTGAGTTGAGTCCACAAAACTGACTGCAATTTACAAACCTACAAGGTTACAATGAAGAACAAAGACATTCGAACTATTCTAAATTTAGTTATGATCCTAATGTTTTAATATTTTTGGCTCAAAAATCCTTTATAGGATTAAACTAGAGATTCTATGTAGAAATTATAATTTCATGTAGACATAATGCTTTGATTTATTTTTAACTGGCATTGAACATATTTCATGGCAGATCTTAGGGTCTATTTTGTATTTAGATGATATATAATCATTCCATTAAATACCTCTCAGAAATAAATGATATTTGTATCTCATTTTAACAGTGAAAATACACAACACCACTGAGAGATTACTAACTTGCCTAATACAACACAATAAGAAAGTATATGGCAATGATTTTTGCTCTAACATTTTCTGAGCATCATCATGGTCTGTGTCAAGATCTTACATATCAGCTGGACAGTGTCAGTATACATCTTTAATCCCAGTACTAAGGAGGCAAAGATAGGCAGATTTGTAAGTTGGTGGCCAGCCTGGTCTACAGAGTGAGTTCCAGGACAGCAAGGGCTACAGAGAAACCCTGTCTCAAAAACAAACAAAATCATCTTTAGTATGGTTGTGTGTGTATACAAGTGCATTTGTGTGCATGTTACTATGGGTACACACATGTAAAATTGCCTTCAAAGCATGAACACACAGGTGCATGTGCTCTGGCACACACATACGCATGTAAACGTTCATATACACAGACACAATACAGTTTTTAAAATACACTGTGAAATAATGCACAATTAAAGAAGAAAAATGACTTCCCTGTTCATATTGAGAGAGAATGCATTCTTGACAGAGGGAATTCAGTGGTGCATGCTAATTTTAAGTGTTTTGCATAAAACTTGTTTAGGCACAATATTTTTCCAGGATAATCATAGTAGTGCTTACTGTGTTGGCCAGTACTAACATGTCTAATTAACTGGCACATTTGAAGTGTATTCTGAGGAGATTATCTTGTCCTTCATGTATGTTATCTGCAACAATTGATGTGAGACCTTTTGCAGCCACAGAAGCAGTCTTGTCACTCATTTCTGTGTCAAGAAGCACAAATAATCACCAGGCGACACTTTGACACCAGGGTTTATTTGGTGATGTTTATATCCTGACATTGACTGAATATGTGAGGTCATTGCATCAGCAACAACTCCAGCCTTACAGAATGCAAACTGAATATGCACTTGATTGACAGCTGGAACTGAGTATTGACCTTCTTCATCTACCATGGGATGGCTATACATTTCTTTGTTTTTAGTAAATGATCATGCAGAAAAGACTTTCCACACATATGCAAAGTTAATTTATTAGTAGATAGCTTCATCACATTTTATTCATGATTTTAAATCTTTATGCTTGATACAAGACAGAAACAATACAGATATGTAAATAATGTGCAGCAGCCATCTTACTGATGGGAATGTAAATAGTAGAGTTCAATACACAATTCACACTTTTAATGAAGATATTAAATTAATTTAAATCATCTTAGCTCAATGTGGAGAACAGAAGATCTTTAAAAAGAGAGAAGAAAAAAGCTTAGCTTTAGAAATTATTAACTTTAGTAATAACTGTTGCTTTGCAGATGCTTCTAGATCTATGACTTTAACTATGGGGACATAGCATATAGGTAGATGACCTCTCTGAGTAAATGTATACTACTTTTATTTTCAGAGCAATTTTGATCAGAAATTGGTACTTGGTCAGTTTCAGATTTATTTTGCTTAAATGCAGAGTTTGCAAGTTGGAAAATGACTACATAAGCAGAAACAGAAAGTTTTTACTTTATTTTCATCCAATCTGTAAAAGAACACCAGTGGCCTTGTCTGTGATTTCCTGGAAAATCCAGACCATGATTTGGGTGGAGCGCTGGGTATTCATGAAGGATAAGCAGGTCTGTGTTGCCATTCAGTGTTTTGAACTTGAAACTGGTTTCTTTCTCTAAGTGAACAACCAACTGATGACTATTAAGGAGCTTCCTGGAGAAAGACTAGGGTTAAATTATGCACAGAAGCATGCAATGTTAAATGATATTCTGGTTTCTAGTAATTGTTGTCATTTCCACAGTTATTCCTCATTCCACTGTGTCCAGACAATTACAGGACACACTGATAGGTGTGTGTGTGTGTGTGTGTGTGTGTGTGTGTGTGAACAACAACAGCATAGAAAACAAAAATGATTAGCATGCATGATCCCAGCTTGTCCTGGATGCATAGTGATGAGATGCTCCACTAGCTTGTAAATTATTATTGCAATTATTTAAATTTATGTGATTCTTTCCTTTCTTCTTCCTTCTTTCTTTCCTCTTTTCCTTTCTTCCTTGATTCAGAAAAATGGAATACATAATGGAGAAAGGAAAGATGAAGACAGAACCTGTATATACTCCTCCGCAGAAAGCAGAAACATAGAAACATTATTAATGAATAACTTAAAACATTTATGGGTTTTACAACCAGTAGCACTGGATTCCCCTATTCATGTTTTATTTATGAATGTGTGGGTGGTAGGATTGGTTTAACCTGCCCTCTATGCAAAAAAAAAAAAAAACCATATCCTATCCTGCTTTGCTTAGGTGCTTTCAATTGAGGGAAAAGAACCTTCTGCAACCAGAAGTTTATGTCCAGAGATGGCGGACTGGACACTGATGAGAGAGGATGCAGTGTTTGCTAATCTCCGCTCTGGTCATAGAGATGAGGGCTGTCAGGAGAGGGGCAGAGGTGGATGGGGAGTCTGTAGGTGACATTTCCTGGGAAGCTTCTTGCTAAAGGGAGTGTACTTCCCAACTAGCAGTGCTTCACACTCCCAGCTGTGTGTCAGAACAAGCAGAGGGGCTTTTGAAAAATATGGATGCCTGCCCCAGTTACACTCCTATAGAGCTTGATATAAATGATCTAGAGTGAAGTCCAAGGTAATGCTAATGCATAGCTACAAACACTATAAACATGATTATTGGGTTATTTTATTTCAGAAAATTGTATTCATGGCACTCACTTCCTTTCTAACCTAGATTACCTGCCACAAAACCTTTGGCTACAGTTCTTCATACCTTGTCTCCCTATATCCTTTCTAATGTTCTTCATCCTCCTCTGTCCCTAGCCTTGTACTGTTGTCTCACTGCTCCATTGTTTCCACCTTCCCTGCTCCCCTCCCCCTCCTTCATGCAGTTTGGAGGATGTTAAAGCACTGGAGAATTTCTTCCTTCTGGCTGCATATATCAAAGCTAAGATCCAAATAAGCCTGGGCCAGGGCCACTCACTCCTACTGTCACAGGGTCTCATGTGATTGTACCAAAATGAGGCCAAAGTTGTTTCCATACGTTCAATTTTATTTCATTGATTTATGGAAGTGCTTGTAGGTATTGCTAAGTAAACTTCTGAAGAAACTCTGACACTTCTGTTTCTCTTCCATAGGAGCCAAGGATGTACGCTACTAGCTTTCCCAGCCAGGGGAGCTTGCCCCAGAAAAAGCAGCTGTAATGTTCTTCCAGATTTGATGTAACAGCCAGATAATCTCAAAAGCAGCTCTTCCACTGGTGGATACCAGGCATTGACAGCTTATTGGCTTTGACGAGGGAAGGTTACTTTTGTTCCAGAGCTCCTATTTTCCTTGGTGAAAAGGTATCAGATTTGTACCATGGCTTAGTTTTCTACTCAGTTCTGCTTGTGTACCTTGTCTTTCATGGGTGTGGTAGTACATTTTCATCCCTGTTACTACATGTTTCATGCTACATAGCTTTATAAAGAGAATGCATTTATTCAACTTACTATTCTGGAGACTTACCGGTTTGTATTTTGTGGTAACACTCTTGCTGGTGATTTTCCCAGGATATGAAGGGTGTCACATGCCAAGAGACATGCATACACATTGACAATCTAGACCTTTTGTCACTCTTTCTTTTAAGTAATGTGCTGAATAAGCATTCCACCTGATGAGTCAATCTAATCCTATCACCTCACATTGACCCTGCCTCTAAAAATGTCATAGTCAAAATAAGTCTCTACCTTTACAAGATCTCACATTGAATATGAAATTTCTTGTGGTGTCCCTGATACATCTGGTTCTTCCAATCCTTCTGCCCGCTCCTCTGCAGGAGTCTACATGTGCTTCCATCAGTTTCAGAATGAAGTCTCTCAGGTCTCTCTGATGATTATGCTAGGCTCTGGTCCCAGAATAGTCTGCAGGCAAGACAAAACTGTAGGGTAAAGATTTTGTGCATAGGTTTGTGTCCCAATTCCTCCACTTGAGGCCTTGCTGGTTGTAGAAGATGGCCAGTTCATGTAGAGTATATTAATCCAGGAACTTGGCTGCTCTGACAAAGGATCACATCCAAAGACCTTCTAGCTCTATGTGGTCAGGTTATAATGCTGATACACTCTGGTAAACATGCCCTTATTATACACTTTCTTTTTTTTTAATTTATTTATTTGTTGCTTCAGGTTACATCTCCATCATAGTATCCTCTTTCGACCCTTTCCAGTCCCGCCCTCCCACCCTCTACCCCCTAACCCTTCCATCCCACTCCTCTGGAGAGGAGTGTCCCTACATAACAGTCCTCCATCCCAGTTTAGCAGTCGTATGAGGGCCAAGAGCCTCCTCATACACTGGGGGCCTACAAGGCAGAACCACTAGGGCAAAGTGTCTCATTGACAGGAAAAAAATGTCTATGTTCCTGTTCCCTTTGGTGCATTGGTTGTAGTATAGATATCCTGTACTATATAGCTAAAATCCGACTATAAGTGAATAGATGCCATGTGCATCCTTCTGAGTCTGGGTTAGCTCACTCAGGATGAGCTTCTCTAGTTCCATCCATTTGGCTTCAAATTGCATAATTCCATTGTTTCTGATAGCTGAGTAGTATTCCATTGTGTAAATGTATCATATTTTTTAATCCATTCTTCAGTTGAGGGACATATGGGTTGTTTCCAGTTTCTAGCTATTACTAATAAAGCTGCTATGAACATAGATGAGACAGCTTCCTTGTGATTTGGTGAGGAGTCATTTGGATGTATACTCAGAAGTGGTATGATTGGGTCCTGAGACAAAGCTATTCCAAGTTTTCTAAGATATCGCCAGACTGACCTCCATAGTGGTTGCACAAGCCTGCACTCAATCACTGAAAGTAAGATTAGTCTATAGAAGGAAGCACCGTGTTTGAATTAAACGAGAGGCAGACAAAATGACATTCAAAGAAAGACTTGACAGAATGTGTCAGAGAGAGGATGTACCCAAATTTCATGAGAACAAGACAGGAAAGAGAGGCTACCTAAAAGCAGTGCAGGGCTAGAAAGAGTGTTCTCATTTGTTTTGTTTTGTCTTTGTTTGTTTGTTTTTACCAAGAGTTTCATACTGGGACAATTTTATGCAGACAGGTTGTGCAGAGAGCAAGACATCAGGTGAAGATAGAATGAAAGAATGAGAAGGAGACAGAAGATTAAAACACATTGCCAGAATTAGTTTGAGGCTAGACAGAACAGTGAGAAGCCAAGAGAAGCCAGTTTGAATCAGTCAGCTTGAAGAGGAGTTTGGGCCAGAACAGCTGAGTTCAGCCATCCAATGAGAGTTCAGAAAGAGCTAGGAAGGTGTGGGAAAGGCTCTTGTTTCTTTCTCTCTTTTAAAGAAATAAAAATAAGTTGAGGCTCCTGTCCCCAATTACTAGGAATTTTTGCTAGAGTTACTCTTCTAGATTCCACAGAGTTTCCATTGCACTAGGTTTTCCCAAGCGAAACAACTCCAATTCCAGTCATTTCTCCCAGTATTTTCCAGCCTCAGCCAAACCACCTGACACTTCCTATTCCCAACCCTACCCACTCATAGTTCACCAGCAAAATCCATTCTATTTTCCCTTCCCAGGGAGATCCTTGAGTACCCCTCAAGTCTTCCTTGTTACCGAGCTTCTCTGGGTCTATGGATTTTAGTATCATTGTCCTTTACTTCAATACTAGCATCCGCTTACCACAGAATCAACTGGTGACTGCAGAGGTAAGGGATCCTGTAGGGGTCTGACTTAGGTCTTTTGCATATATATTATGGCTGAGTAGCTTTGTGTTCTCCAGGGACTTGGTGTTTTTGAGAACAGTGGAAGTTGAGGTTGATTCTGACTCTTTTGTCTGCTTTTAGGACCCTTTCTCCTCCTACTGGATTGTTTCTTCCAGCCTTGATATGACTGCAGGTGTCTGCTCTTATTGTATCTTGTTATGTGATTTCTCTGGGAGGCCTGGTCTTGTCTAAGGGGAGGTGGGAAGGGTGGAGAGTGAGAGAATAGGAGGGAGGAGAAACTGCAATCAAGATGTAATATATCAGAGAAGAATAAAAATTAAAAGAAAAAATAAATCTTGATTAAACAGAAAAAGAAAAAAAAAAAGAAAATGATGTTTTAACACAGGCAACCTGGAGACACACTCACAGCATGATCAAACCAGAACACAGGGCATGGGATCTGTATGACAGCAACGCTCCTGCCTCCTCCTGCTCCTTCCCTTTCATCTTCCAAGGTCTTGCTTCCCAAGAAAACCCTCAAACTAACTTTCAGTATATTCTTTATAAACTGTACTGATAAAATATGTCTCCGCCTTTAAAATATTTTATATTAAAAATAAATATTACTTTTAGTTATTGGGTGATGATCTATAATTTATCTTTTCTATAAATACTAACATAGATATCTATCATCTTCAAAATACTTTGTATTTTCTGTATTATTATGCTAATAAGCTACTATAATGTGATATATTTGTTACTTGTCTTGATGCTTCATTAAATTACCTGACCAAAGTAATTTTGGAAGGGAGGGTTTATTTTGGCTCACAAAACCAGGGGCTAGTTCGACATGGTAGGGAAGTCATGGTAGGAGCATGAAGTACTCCTCACTTGTATCTGTGTTCAGAAAGCCCAAAACCATGAACACTTTCCTTTTCCTTCTTATTCAGTGTAATGTCTCAGCCTTTGGACCAGCACAGCATAAACATAATGCTGACTTTATAACCCCACTTACCCTAATTTAGATAATCCTTCTTAGAGAAGATCAGAGACCAACTTTTTAATCCATCACTGGCATGTCTGGGACTCATCTTTTAGGTAACTGATAATCAATATTGACTATCTCACATGAATAAACTTTCTTATTTTTTATAATTTTTATATTACATATAAATCTCATCTCTACTTTGTTATGATTTTTTTATGTTTTCTAAGTTCTAAAATAATTTGAAATACTACTACCTAATGAAGAACAAACTGTGACTCTAAGAAAATGGAAGTTGTAAAAGTCCCATTAGCTAGAAAAGTTCCTGAAGGGACTTGTTCTGATTGCTAATAATGCAATCCTCTTTAATAGCTGCCACTCTATTACATAGAGCACTGCTATTGCTATGAATATTATTGTTAATATATCTTGTTGGAATGATGTCTTCACCATTCCCCACTTGCACAACTTTGGCTTCATGATAGACACATGGCATACATACTTCCACTGTTTGGTGTGTTAAGATAAGCATAATCCTTATGCATATTTTGATATCTGTAACTCCATTGGTGCTCTTGAGGGAAATCCTTGGAAATACTGACATAGGAAGATATTATTTTTTTCTTTATACTTTCTCAATACCTTTACAATTTAGAAAACAAATTTTACCTTATTAAACAGACAGACTTTCAGAAAAAGATTAAAAATCTTTATTCTTTTGTAGACCAGAGTACTCCATGGGACAGTTCTGTGGTAAAGAGAAGGTTTAGTTAGGAAAGATTTGCTAATAAATGGCCTCGTAGTGACTATGGATTATTGTATTTTTCTGAACCCTTAGGCAAAGACCAGGTTGGAGCCAAGATTAAAGGCTTCCTGAGTCATCTGCTGTGGTCTGGCAAGGCCTCTGTTCTCCGGTCTGTGCAATCAAATCTCAAAATGATTTCTCTTTTTGGTTTTCTTCTTCTTTTTTTGGCAAGAGAGAAAATAACTTCTGTATTCTTTTTTAGGAGCGTGAGAAAAAGGAATATCATTCTATTTCTCAAAATTGCATATAGAACTTCAAAAAGTGACCTCTTCCCAGATGTAGCAAAACCTATGCTGGCAATGGGCGCATGTATCCTTTTGAAGGATGAAAGCTTTAGAACTCCAACCTCGACACTCCTTCATTGTTCCTTTGGAAAAGATGAGGAGAAAATCACCTACAAATAATATAAACCAACTTTCCTATTTGAGTAATTAATAATTCTGGCAAGCTGGCAAGCCAGCTGTCACATGCTGTGTCCCAGCCACAGTCCATGAATGAGGAGCCCCACTACTGGTGCACTGGGATGCTCAAAGTCTTGCTTTTGTCACAGTTGGCCGATTAAGTCATTTTTAGAATTTGGTCTTCTCTAGGGCAGAGGTTTTATCTTTTATATTAGGTATGTTCTTTTCCTCACACTGTTCAGTTACATAATAAGATAACTGCATGTTCAAAGTCATGCTTTTTTAGTATAAAATACAAAATCACATCCTTCCTTTTCGAAGTAACAGTTATTCATGATATTACTTATTTTGGACACAGCAAATAAGACATTGCCAAAAGTACTCTCTAGGCAGAATAAATGTGTAGCTAGGCCTTATCTGAGTCTGTTGCTAAATATAGCTTTGTTCTCCTCTCCCTCTGAACACCAGGTTAGTTCACTTGTGATCTACTACCCCATCTTGAAACATTAGGCTCTAAATTATATACATTCTGTAATTTACTTTTTTTCCCAGACTTTAATAGCCATTGTTGCCTGGTCTGAAATTCTGTGTTTTTCCCACATTTTGAATCAGTAAGTCCATAGTGTTTGTCCTCAGTTCATCTTAACAGCACCAGGTTCAATGGCCTTCTGTCATCTGTCCTCCACACATTCGCCTGGCCTCAGCACCATGGGACTGGCTGCCCTCCAGAGCCTCATCCTGGAAGCAGCTGTCCTCACAAGGAGAGAGGCGCTTAGTTCATCTGTAAATATTTCCAAGGAGTGGACTCAATGTCACAAAGAGGTCAAAGCCTCAGTCACATGTAAAGTGCGGCATGATGGCACTCTGAAAACTATTTGGCTTACCAGGCAGTACTATGTCTCTAAAGTGATAGAAACCTGAAAGCAAGCCAGTGTGTATTAGAATCCCTGCCTGACAGTATTTCTAAGGAGGTACTACAAATAGAAAGGTAAGATACAAGTATGTTGCCTGGAGCATTTCAATGAGCTCTTTGTAGAGCTTGGCCTTTAGCACCCTCTTAAGCACTTCATCTCTTATTATTTATAATGTCTGGTTTGCATATGCAAAGTTAGGAGGTACCCCTGAATTACAGAGTGTCAAAGTATTAGCAGATACATCTCAGAGAATTTTTCCTGTACTTGGGCAACTTTGGTGAATTCCAGTCTCAACACAGGCTAGAATAGTAAACACATCATAATGAAAATCTAAGGAAATGGACACACAGGGAAAGGATGGATTACTTTCAGTGGGAGGATTCAGGAAAGTATTATGCAAGAACTGATGACTGGAATAAATGTGGAGAAATTAGTTTACTCCCTTGTATGCTAGTATCTGAGATGTGGGTTTCATAGTGATAGGAAAAAGTTAATATAAGTAATGAGAAATAAGCTGAGTTAACATGAAGGTGAGTTAATGAAGTTAATATAGAGTACATTTTGGGTAACTGCTAATAGTCAGAGTTGAGTAAAGATAAGTGCATTCTGAAGGGATTGTAGAAAATTATTTCATAGGCCATTTTGGAGGACTATGGATCTTAACATCAGTGAGAAACATGGCCTGTGGATAAGGGGGTCCCAAGGTCTGGGTTAGGATTGGTAAACCATTCTCCTAACCCAGCTGTCAGGAGATGGACAGACCATAAAGTTTCTGAAGACACACTGCACGAATTCAAATTTCAGTCTCTACTTTTCTGTATGTGACACTGAATGAATCATTTGTCCTCTTTAACCCCAATGGGCTCATTTGTAAAAAGAGGATTAGAGTTGACCAATGCTTTTTAAACTTTCAACTTGGACACTAAGTGTGTAAAATATGCATACAAATAAGACATTATTAATAATAAGAGATCAATTTATTTTTAAATAATGCTTTGGCTTATATAAATGTTTGCTACTTGTTAAAGACAAAATAATTTAAATACTAATAAGATTTTTATGCTTATTTTTACAAAAGGAATTGGATCTTTGATACATATTTGACATCACAGCATGTGAACAAATTCAAGAAATTTCAGAGTTGATCGATATTTTGACTTTATAATTGTCAGTGCTGAGAATGGCACTTTGCCTTTACATGTAACACAAAATGGCAGAAGCAAAATTACTTAAGGTCATTTCAGAAATGGTTCGAAACTCTGCCCCACTACCAAGCTAAAATTCATTTACTGATTTTCAGAATGAAATTCAAGAGAGTAACTCAAACAAAAAATTATAATCAAACATTCTAAAATAATACTATTCAAGTATATATTACTTTGATACTTATTCAGTGAGGAATGGTGATAGGAATATATTAAATTATTTTGTTTTTTGTTATTAAACCATTATGTTTCTGTAAGAGCCTCACTATGTAGCTATGGATGGCCTTAGCTTGCTGCAGACTCACAGAGATCTTAAAGGCATACTCCACCATGCTTCTATGCTTGCTTGAATTGGGGTCCTAAAGAAAGGTCCGGGGTGTCACTTTAAATAAAGTGGTGGAATAATTTCAAATATATTGAATAAAACCCAAAGGGCTAATAGTATATAAATACTTAAAGTAACAGGCACAAAAATTATTCTTTCTAAAGTTTACATGTTCTATCATATATCAGTTCAATTAAATGACCCATTTAGCGATGGGTAAATTTGGACTTACTGGGTTTTAGTGAATGTATATACAGTTGCTAATGATTTAGACTGGCATATGTAATAATCCAAGAAATACTATTTGCCACGAATGAGGCACATACTATTCTAGGAATGAGGGGCATAGCAAGGAAGAAGAAAATAAAATAAGAATATAGACAAGGTCTTTAGCCTTGTAGAGCCTGTTTTATCTGATTGCCAATAAAGGGAGAAGAACCTTAACCAAGGAAAACATCAGTGAGAAAAGTTTCTCATGAAGAAAGAACCTGAATGATGAGACAGGGAGGGTCTGAGACACCATGAAATGTTTCCTTATACAGAGCAAACTTAAACAGAGAGCCTATGATTTCAGGAGCCAGTGACACCTACGGGGAGGACAAGAACAAAAAAGGAGAGGAAGAAAACAATGGAATGGCCCAGGGATCAGAGTATGTCTGGATGTGTTTTAGGAATTAAAAGCAACCAGCCTGCCAAGGGCATAGTGGACTGTGGAGGGTAGACAAGCAGAAATGAGACGAGAATATACGTCAGTTCACAACATGGCAACAACTTAAGAAATTCATTCATAGTCTCCTCTTGACTTTGTTAAAACTTGTAGTCCAATCTGTCCTTCAAAGGAGAAATAACAAATAATAAATTAAATAACAAAAACAATGACATCACTTTTTCTTTAGTTTTATATCATCACTGGGAAAATATAAAACTATCAATTTTTTGAAGGAGAAAATTACAGCTCAAAGATTTTCTCTTGCTCAAGGTCACACAGCTTGTAAATGGCACAGCCAGGATTCAGATAAGGCCTTAGAATTCCAGGACCAGAGTCTCACTGTTCCTTCTTATTTACTCTCCAAAGAGTAAGTTACTGACCTCTTGTCAGAGACTCTGCAGGAGTAGCTGTAATTGGAGCTAAATGTTTTACAGCCCTCCACTCATGGCTCACAAGTCCTCTACTTTTGCCTGTGTATGAAGATTTGTTGTAGGGCATAGGAATCAGTCAGTGCCTACTGAGGAGAAGTGGTCGAGTGATTGATTGTGTTTCTTTTGCTTAGCGTTCTTACAGCAACCTTTGCTTTTATACCAAGAGTTGATAACTTTCTACCAACTTTGTGTATCGGGACAGAAAAGAATATATAAGACTCCATGACATTTTAAAACGAACATGAAATGCAGTAAATAAGCTGGCATTTACTCAAGGTCTCTATATCAGCTGTTTCTACACTTTGCCCCTCCATTAAGTTAACTGCCAGTTTGGGGCCATTAAAATGCAGCACTTTTCCCTCAACTGTAACCACACACTGACTAGATAAAATAAGCTTTTCCCATAGAATCCTTTTCAGAAAAGATTGGGAGTTTCCTTTTAGTGTGGCCCTTCTTGGTGTGCCCATTGTCAGGTCCCTCTATTTCTTAGAATTTGGGGATCTGAATTTGCCTGTCTGAAGCCCATATCTCTGTTGATGCATCCCCAAATCCTAGTGTTCGCTTAAGAGAGAAATATAGAAATAGAGACATATTGTACTCCTCGCAGAAAGCGGCATTTATTGCTTGCTGGGGGCTTTCTGATTGATGCAAGGGGGCGAGGAAGAGTTGGCGGCGGTTAGGGAGCAGATTTAAAGCTGCTTCCCATTGGAGGGGCTTGCATTCTCTAAGCTGTCAGACATTGCGGGCTCAACCAAGGCGCGGAGGTGCAATTCAGGCTGGTAGAGCAGCGGGGGAAGGCATGGACAGGCGGGGCTAGCGCGGTTCTGCAGCTGATCACACGCACCAGCACACACACCTCATTCCGGTTGCCTCTGCTTAAGCCTCGCATCCTCCATCCACCCGTGCAACCAAAACGCGGACATGGAGTAGGAGATCGACCGAAGGAAGACTCAGATGTTTCTATAGCGAGGCACAGTTTAGTGTTTAACCTGAAAGTCTGACCTCGGTTCAGCAGCCGCGCTGTCGCCTGGAAAGAGGGCATCGCGCGCTAAGGAACACCAGAGTCAGGATTCTTAGTGTCTGCTTGGAGCATCAGGGTCTTCTGGCAGAGATCGTGCAGTGCCCTCGGGAGGTGCGGAGCTTGACGCACCTGCATTGGCTCTCATCCTGGAACACCAAGAAAAGTAGGAAGAGATCAGGCAGCCCTGAGCGCAGGGTGGTTGGCCAGGCTCCCTGTGCGGCTTGCAGCGCCTCCGCCAGTTCTCCATCCCTGGGTGAGTGCCCGGGCTTCCTGCGCTCCCTGGAGCGCGGGGGTGGCTTGGCAGCCCCCTGAGAGTCCAACTGAAGGCCCGAGTGGCACGAGTGGAAACTCGACCGCCCGCGCACGGCAGGAGTACAGGTCTCGGGAGTCCCAGGCGGGGGATTCTGAACCCGCAGAGCGTGGGTAGGGGACATTGCACCATTGCCCAGCAGACATGCCTCTGGGCGGGATTTTGGCTAAAAGATAGGAGGCGGGAGTGACAAGGGGGCCAGGAGCACTGCTGGGGGGTCCGGTGATTTGGGTGCAGCTGGGAGGGGGGGGAGGGTCTGGTAGACCGGACAGATAGCGCAGTTTAGCAGCTGGGGCAGTTGGCAGGTGAGGTGGGACTCGGTTATCAAACTCATTAATTTTCAGCAGCCAGTCCAGGGGTTCTGCAAGATAGTTAAGGGCGGGGGTACAGTGGAAAGGTAAGAGGTGGCTCGGGATGCCGGTGGTTGGGGGAGAAAAGAGAAGCCTCAAAGAGCTTGGAGGCAAAATTGCACTTGGGTTGTTACACCTTGCATCCCTCCTGCCTTGAGTGTGGGAGAACACCTCTGTTTTAACTCTGCTCTTGGAAATAAAACCTCTGTCCCAGGGGAGAAGAGGCATCAGCCGGGCAGAGACTGCTGCTACCTGCAGGGTGCTCCCCCCACCCCACCCCAACAGAGGCGCCTGCTTTCATCCCCTCCCCTCCTGCTTTGGTCCCCTGCCCCCACCTCCTTATTGGTGCTGGTTTGCAGCTCTTGGCTCCTGTGCCTCCGCTTCGTGTTTGAATCTGGCTTGCCCCTCCGTATTATGTCTGCACTCCGAAGGAAATTTGGGGACGATTACCAGGTAGTGACCACTTCTTCGAGCGGCTCGGGCTTGCAGCCCCAGGGGCCAGGACAGGGCCCGCAGCAGCAGCTTGTGCCCAAGAAGAAGCGGCAGCGTTTCGTGGACAAGAACGGCCGGTGCAATGTGCAGCACGGCAACCTGGGCAGCGAGACCAGTCGCTACCTCTCGGATCTCTTCACCACCCTGGTGGACCTCAAGTGGCGTTGGAACCTCTTTATCTTCATCCTCACCTACACCGTGGCCTGGCTCTTCATGGCGTCCATGTGGTGGGTGATCGCTTATACGCGGGGCGACCTGAACAAAGCCCACGTAGGCAACTACACTCCCTGCGTGGCCAATGTTTATAACTTCCCCTCTGCCTTCCTCTTCTTCATCGAGACTGAGGCCACCATCGGTTATGGCTACCGCTACATCACCGACAAGTGCCCCGAGGGCATCATCCTCTTCCTCTTCCAGTCCATTCTAGGCTCCATCGTGGACGCTTTCCTCATTGGCTGTATGTTCATCAAGATGTCCCAACCGAAGAAGCGCGCTGAGACCCTAATGTTCAGCGAGCATGCGGTGATCTCTATGAGAGACGGAAAACTCACTCTCATGTTCCGGGTGGGCAACCTGCGCAACAGCCACATGGTTTCCGCGCAGATTCGCTGCAAACTGCTCAAAGTAAGTGCAGCCCTCCTCTACCCCACCAAGCTTAAGTCTCCCAGAAACCGGAAGATTCAATCTCCTAGGTTTTCCCTTCCATCACAGGTAAACTTTTTCGGGGGTGGGGGGAAGGGCGGACGACAAAAAGCTAGAGATTGGGCAGAAGAACAGTTGCCAGTTCTCTGACCTGCAGTAACACACCATGAGGGCGATAGGCAGTGCTCTAGGCTTCTAGGCTTCTGCTTTCAGGCTGCCGCTTTGTCCTGAGAGCGCTTTCGATTTGTTGTCAACTCATTACTCTTCTAAACATGATGCACTAAACCTTTTAATTTGGAGAATTAGATGTTGAAGTTGCTTCAGCTTTAATGTGGGGGTTTGTCTTTAGTGTACCCCTCACAATAATGCCACCAGGTAGGTTACTCTTCAGGACACACGAAGTTTAACTGTGGTCATCTTTTAAACAAACCTAACAGATCCAGGCAGTTGTTAGTAAAGCAGAAGACTCCATATTCGTTTCTTTAAAATTGCTATTTTTACTAAATATTTTTCCTAGAGGTGTATTCCGTGAAAGCTTGAGTGCTTTTCCTGTAGAGTCTCTTGTTAATTTTATTCTTAATTGCCTGTTTCTATGAAGAATTTGTCAATTATAGATTTCACTTGAAGCTTTTCAGCATCCATTAAAGAAGATTGCTTCCTAACATCAGTGAGGTAAATGCTAAACGTTAAAACAAATTGCTCAGAGTGTAGGTACTAAGGTAAGGTCCTTATAGCCCTTAGAAGGTACCACAACAAACAAGAAGAGTCCCTTAGTTATTTACCAATTAGAGTCCAGGAAGGAGGGATTAAAGTCTAGTTCTCTCTAGGGGTCCACAGGTGTCATAATTCTTCTCTTCTTCATTATTGAAAAAGATTAATCTGATATTATATAAAGAAGCATAGCCAGGTTCAGAATTTAGAAGTAATAAAATGACTGATATCTGATTGGAGATAAAATGTTCCCTTTGAAATTTATATTTGCACCATTCAACTATGAATTGTTTTATAGAGCTCCAACTTCTCATGCAGTTAAACGTGTTCTCCCAGGATTAAAAATCATGCTTTGCTCTTATGTCACTTTCATTAGCACTTATAAGGTCTCATCCTAATTATTTTCGACCAAGTTGGCCAGTGCAGGGCTTGAATTAAAACAGATCAC
This sequence comes from Lophiomys imhausi, assembly GCA_907164525.1. NCBI lineage: Eukaryota > Metazoa > Chordata > Mammalia > Rodentia > Muridae > Lophiomys > Lophiomys imhausi. Next base: position 5,761,979 of record CAJQZJ010032097.1, read on the forward strand.
TTGCTCTGTCACTTCTCATCACATGAGTGTTTCCCATGCTGCATTAGTAAATCAATGACATTTTTGAGATTAGAGTGTAAAACTTTCAGCCTGGCTTTGGTGTACATTTTCATAAGGATAGCTATGATTATATAATTTTAATTGACCTCGTTCTTTTACATACTTCAGCTGCACACAATTGTATTTTAAGGTAGCATTTTCTTTTATTGACGTCTGATTTAATGAAGTGGGTGGGTAGACCTAGCTGAGGGATGAATTGCAGACATGCTTATGATAGTGGTACTTGTGTGTGCTCCATTCTACATGTAGAGTGAACTGGTCATCTGTTTCATTAGGGAGGTCTTGTGGGCTGATACCAGCACGTTGAGTGTTTGAACACTATCAAGGAATCTATATGTGGACACCACTTCAAAACTCTCATTAAAAGTAGTTTATCATATTCACAAGATTTCATGTTATAGTCACTTTCTAGTTTTTCAAACAAATATTTTTTAATAAAACGAGTATGTTTTCACTTGCAAATTATCTTAGTTGTTTGAAAATTTGTCAAAGTTTAACAAATTCAAGAAACAATTACAATTAATCTATAGTTCACTGACACAGACATTTAGCATGAATCTTAGGTTCTTAGTGTCTACAGTAGCACTTATACCCCAAAAAAGTTTTCTATATAATACCTTGTACCACCTTTACCAGTGTCTTGAACTAAGAAAGCAAATATTATAATGTTGGAGCAAGGTGCTATATTAACACAAGGTGATAAAAGTCAATATCACATTCAAATAATGCAGTAGTAGTGATGAACTTTCCTTATGATTTATTATGAAGATAACAGTGCTGAAAGAAAAGTTATTAGCATGTGATATTAAATTTATATTGACAGAAAATTATAATGAATTTAATGAATCTTATTTTAAGTTTGTTTGTTTTTCTGGTAGGCAGGGAAATTACAATGAATTTTTATAGTTTTTTATAATTTTCTTATATTACATTGAAAGGAAGTAATGTTCTACTGAAGAATTAATAATACTCAGCAAAATTAGAAGGGATATTTGCTTTAATGAGTGACCTCTATTTTCTGCTACCGACACTTGAAGTGACCTAAAACAGTCAACTATGACACGGGAGAAAAACTATATCAAAAGCTAAAAGTTTTAGAGCTTGTTATCAATTGAATATATCCTTATTAAATATCAGTTCACATATTCAATTTCCCATTGTAAATCATTTTAACTCTTTAAATGCTATATTTACGTTTCTTTAATACACAATATACAGAATTTTCAAGTCAATAAAAGTCAGTATATTATTTAATTATAGTAATTGTAGTACACACATATTTTATTATATTTTAGCTAATATTTTCCTACTCATATTTTATTAAATCCAAAAATCCTTTATTGACACAAATATAGATTGATTAAATCGTTATAAATTACTTTCAATTCTTCAGAAAACACTGAGAACAAGGACATGTATTTCTAATATTGGACACTATGAAACTTTTCACTCATACTTCTTTGGAATTCTCAATTACTTGATGGAAATTATTTTAACTTTCTTGTCTAATTTCAGTCTTGCTTTTCACTCACATGAAGGCAATTTGTGTTTAAACTCTACCACCCCCCCCCCAGTTTCCCACTTGAAAACATTAAAATCTTTCTGAATAATCATGGGTAGGTTTCATAACTTCATGACTATAAAGGTCAATATTTTCTGATAAACTAAATAAAAATTGAAGGGTATAACTTGAAGATACTTTAAATGCTTACAATCTCATTAATTGTAAGTACAATTCTATAAAACTGTCTAAAGGTAAATATTCTTAATATTTTTTCCTCTCATGAAATTAATATTTACTTAGTTTTTAATTTATTTTAATTGTATTTCCATCACCCTAAAAAACAGAGACTAATCAATACCATGGCTACAGTAATTTAGTATGTCATCCTTGAGAAGTCTTAATAAAAGTGCTTAGACTGGGGAGTTGAAGTCTCTGTGGTTGAGATGGTGGAGTGCATAACCTCCTGTGGGTCTGAAGAAACTGGAAATCTCACTTCTGTTTCCTGTCATTAGACACTGGTGATTGATTGCTTTTATTAGAAGAAGAATAAAATGATCTTTGAGGGATTGTTCAATAATTTATGGTTTATCACTCAAAATTTTTGGTATACATTCAGGCAAATGATTTCACAATATAAACAAAAAGGCAACTATTATAATAACCACACTTTAAAAGAGGTAAGCAGGATTTTTTTCAGGAGAACAAATTCTTATTTCTTCATATTTGTATCATTGACAAAAGTTCTTATTTTCTTTTGAAGACCCTATGCAGCTTTTAACTTTAATCTATTAAAAGGTATTAGGGTGCATACCTTTCTTCTTCTAACATCATATACATTGTGTATGTAACTCTTGTTCATCCTTCTATATGGCTAATCAAAATTTGATGCTGCATGGTTTCTGCAATAGGAGTGTGATAATGTTCAGATGAAATAGAAAACAATACCATTAAACTCTTTATTCCCTTCATAGTGCTGGGAGCCTAAAATCTCATGCATGCCAGCAAACCTCTACCATGGAGACACAACCATGGCGAGTCTTTATTATTATTATTATTATTAATTATTATTATTATTATTGAACTAATTATTACAATTATTATTTTGTCCCTGCAGATGGTCTAACCCAAGTACCCAATATGGCAAATACTAGGAAATTACACTACCACTGAGCTACATCCCCAGCCCTATCCAAGCTTTTATTAGTCATTAGCCACAGTGGTCCTTGGCTCATAAGATTCTTGGATTTTCTCATAAATATATTGATTTGTCTTTATTTCATATCTTGCAATTAAATGTGGTTTTGCTTTTCACTATATACAACCATATCTTGCCTACCTGTACCTATTCTATAAATACATCTTGATCAAAATTTCTTTTATACCTTAAATTTCTTTTTGAAATATCAGTCCACCAAAATGGATATATCTCAATAAGATCATAGTTTTCTGCCAAAATACTGTAGAAATCCAAGATAGTATCCCTCAGAACTTGCAGGAGGAAGGTCTGATTTTTTTTTTAAGATGGGCTCATTATAACCTCAGGAAAAAAAATAGTATAGTAGGTAGTTAGTTTAACTTTGTTTTATGTGACACAAGAAGGACAATTCTCTAATTGGTACAGATATTGTGTCCTTTTTAAAATCCTTTTTACACTAGTAGTAATATTTTGTAATTTGTTTTGGTTTTTATTTTAAATATGGGTCTTAAAGAGTACAGGGTACCTTGTACTCATAAAATAAAGTATAAACACAAGTAAGGGATGTGAAAGGGTACAAGTAAACAGCAGTAGGTAAGAACAAATTATAAAAGGAAGCAGGAAAAGGCATTTCATGGATTGAAGGCTGTTGTTGAGTGGAGAAAGAATGTACAAACAGGGATACAAATCCTACCCATAATTATTATAAAGCCAACAAAAGACCCCATGGTGACATAAAGCAGATCTTTCATTTGAACAGTACAGAAAGCTCACATAATCTATTAAAAGATAAATTATATAAGGTACATTTCTTTCATAAAAATGGGCACTTATGGGTTAATTAACTTAGTGTTAAAGGGCATTTTTTTAGACTTAACATTGATTTTAATTCTACCTGAGCTAGAAATTCAAGCTTTAATTATCCAAATGAATGTTCAAAGGTCTATCACAGACAGTCCAGATGAAATTGTAGGTCTACATGCTTCTCTACTTAAATTCTGACCTGTAGGTCATGGATTTTATCTTAACCGCTTTGAGTCATAGAGGTAGTTTAATTCCTGGTATTAGCACATGTCTTAGACATATTTCCTACTCTTAACTCTAGGATATTACTCTGACTATACTCTATGTACTCTTGGCATATATAAGATCATAGATATGATAGAATACATTTAAAGAGAAGTGAAATTTCAGATATAAAGACAGAGGAGGGGGCAGGAAAGACTATTTTGCCTTCTCTATCTTCTTCTCCTCTCCTTATCACTGACTGTCCAGGACTTTGTCAGCTGAGAATTGTGGGAAGTTGAAGGTATGACCAGGTCACCGACTATGGCAGAGTCATTATATTCAGACTATGGAAGAGTCATTATATTCATAATCTTGTGTCAGCTGTAAACTGGGACAAAACTCAGTTACAGGACAGAGATGAGAGGTTACCAAGTGTCTAGGCAACATTAGTAAAGTGTGGCTGTGAAGGATGAATATGGACACTTGGCTACATAATGTTCAGAAGCACGAAGGCTCAATGCAGGTCTGCGTATGTATGCCAGGAGAAATAAATGTATATGTGGATAAATTTTCAATTATCTTTATTTCTTACACTGAAAGTAAACTGTTTGTCTAAGAGTTCCTGAATGGATGCTCTTTTGAGCATGTGTGGTTTTTCTCTTTTTCCACCTGTATCAAAAGTATACTTGATTATCCTGAAGACTTTTTGGAAACTTGAGAGGACCCAAAGTCATTGGACAATATTGATTCTTTGAAAGTTAAATATATCTCTCTATATTTAGGCAAAACTCTTAAAATGCGTTCAGATATTTCTTTATTAAATGTGAATTCTGTGAAATTGAATATTTTATACAGATGTTTTAATATTAATAATAACTTAGAAGTTATTACCACAATTAAAATTCCACAAAATTATTTCAAAAATCCACATTCAAACTGCAATTTTGAGAGATAATATATAAACAATTGTTAAGCCCTAGAGTCTTTCCTTCAACTCAAAACTTTGGCTCTAATACATATAGCAACTAGCTTGGCATTGGGATGGTGGATCTTTCTTTAGTATCTCTATGAGCCCCTAAAATTAAAATTCACAGTTGTTTGCAAATTATTTTTAGATTAGAGTTTTATCAACTTACCTTTTAAATTGTTAAGAATTAGCAATTTTCCTTTGCTTTCTTTTCTCTTATCTTTCCTTATTTTCTCACTAATTCCATAGTTTTATATATCTATGTAATCTGGTTCTTTAAATATTTTGCTATATCCATCTAAATTTTTATAACTGTTTTGTATTTGATGGCAATGTGAATTGTTGCCTAATCATACCATTATTTCACATTTTAGTCTGGATAATAGTCATGGTCACTGCTCCTGTTGGAACAGGACAGTTGTAGAGTTGTAGGATCTGAGTACACTAGCTACAAACACTCTATTAATGGCAGCCTACTTCTTGATTCAGAACTCTTACTGTAATTAAGAAGGATTAAATTCCTTTTATCTAAAAGTATTAAGATTATTATCAAATATCGCTACATTAAACATAGTAGTTGCTAGCCACATAAGACAGGCAGCTGATTAGATATTAGTGGAACTGTGTTATCATGTGGTCACAATGTAGAATACAGAATACCTTTATAAGACTATTTATATAATTATCTTTTCCCTTTATCTTTAGTTTTCATAGGCATAAATATGCCACAGTTCTTTAAACAAAATTGCATAACTTCTCTTCCCACACTTAAGGGAAATACTTTTATTCTTATTTTGATAACTTTGATCTGACAAACTAGGCACTTATACCAGAATTAGGAGTTTTTAGATTTTAATTATTAGAAACCCCGAATAGAATGTGTCTGTTTTTAGAATGTATGTAGTAGGCACCTGTGTTTTCTGCAGTCTCAAAAGTGTTTGGCTGAGCAGTGATAGTATAAACACTTGACTCCAGTCAGCAGTTCAGACTTCAGAGAGTTCCAGCTTTCCAATCACCCTCTTCTGTAACACTGTCTTTCAATTTTGACCCCCACCAAAGCCTTCTATCTGGTTCTTGTTATTAATAGACTTCTTAGTCTATTACCAAGTGAAATAGACAATAGTTTCAGAGAATGAATGAATTTATAGTTGAAATATCTGATGTCCTAACATAAATGATGAAGACTTGGATGATAAGTCTTAAGTATGTGTAAAGTACCTCAGGAAATTAAAAATACACTAGGTAGGGACTGCTGGAAAACAATTTAATATGCATGTGTGGAGTATCACTGATCTTACAAGAAGCATGAGAAGTACCTTCCAAACAAATGATGTTATTAGCACTTTCTCCATAGTGTCATCGAGTAGGGCCACCTGGATAGGACACAGAGTTGGAAGGGTTGATTGGTGAGAGTTGCATTAGGGAGCATTAATTTGAATATAATGAAAAAGTATCTAAAAATGAAAGCATGTTGAATCTGAATGGAATGGATCTATGCATATTTATACATAAATTACTTACATCATAAAAATCCACTTTAATAAGCAATGCAGTATTCTGAATTCAAGCTTGACAATCTCCTGTTAGTCCGACTGTTTAGGCCACTTCCTTTCTTCAGTTATTGAAAGGTTAGGAAACCTTTAGCATAATAACTCTAAAGCCACAGGTATGAACACAAATATATCAAAAATAAGGCAAATTTTATTTTTGGTATACACATACAATCATCAAAACTCTTCTTTGGAGAAATATTACCAAAAAAAATGAGAGTTTAAAGACATTTGTCATGTTGTACAGAAAAACAAAACAGAATAACTAGTAAAATGATGCAAATTATGGTCATTAATTATAGATTTCAGAATATCACCTTGTGCGTGTGTAGCACCTGTTGCTTCTTAGGTAAGGGAGAAGTGAAATGGGGTTTGTTTGTCTTTGTCTGTTTTGTGTTTTTCACTTATTATTCCATATTAGAATCAGGTATCAATATAAACTTGGCAGTTCGAAAGATGTTGTTAGTCTCATTCTTGTTTTACTAATTTGGGAATATGTTGGGAATATAGATGTCTGTAAAAAGCTGCAAATATGTATTTTTCATGCTGATTTCGAAATACCAAATGTTTTCCAGTACAGTTTGTGAAAGCAGAGATTTCCCCACAGATTGTAAAAAAGTGACCAGGAATCATTTCTTCCCTGCCTAGTTTCTTCAGAAGTCCCCTTCCTCTTTTTCTTCTACTTTTAGATAGAGAAGAAAAGGGGGTCTTAGTGTTTTCCTGTGGATATTCTCCTACACAAGTAAAATTTCCAACGTTACTAATTGTAATGGAGCCAAAATCACAAATGTATCAGCTCAGCATTTAAAGACCTGTGTGGTGAATGCAACCATGATACCACCGATTCAAAACTACTCATGTTTTTTTCCAGGAAAAGCAGACTATTCAACAGTTCTTCAGAATTTTCAGACTTATTAATCAAACATGATCTGTCTTATTTACCATATCCAATTTATTTTTTGTAAATGAAAACAAGATAACTGTCTTGAAATGAGTATTTATTTTTTATTTTTTTGGGGGGCAGACTCATGCTCCAGAATTGTTTTCATTTATTACATTTACAATATACTGGAAATTTCCAAGTCCTATTAGGCCACTGGGATTGAACCCTTCCCATTGATTTTTTTTTCTGTATGAATCTAACTACCCAGACTTTATTTACCTCTTTTATATATGCTAAATCTATATATTTCCTTGTGCAACTACTGTGTATAATAAATATGGTGAAAGAAATGAAAACAAATGAAACAAAGAATGAGTAAGACTACTTTTATGGTTTGCTGATATTTGCTTTTTATCCACACTTGTACAATGTAACTGGTTTGTTGAATTAAGCTTTTGAGCGATTATATTGAAACTAAATGCCACTGTCCTATGAGAATTTTATTGAACTATTTGTCGAAGACAGCTACCTCAAAATTCTATTTTGTTTTCAAAAGTTCAAAAGAACACATTTTTGGCTATAACTTAAAATATCATAAAGATGTAGACAATTATAGTGCAGTTTGTTATTATTAGGGGCTTGAAAACTATAAACTAATAGCAAATGCCTTTTAAGATTATGTTTCATATCACAATTCAGTATGAAAGTGTCTTTTCTATTATTTTTATAGCAATTTGATATCATAGAAAATTACTTTTCAAGAAATCAAGAAATCTCTTCTTAAATTATGGTCAGCATTTCTCAGTTTAACAACTTCCAATAGAACTCTGAAGTTATTTGTTTTCTGAGGAAAAACTACTCTGGTACACAATTGATTATGATATAGAAATTTCTTTCAAGCACTGTGGAGATATTCACTCAGTTCCATAGTTGTGTGCTCACAATCATTGCTGGAACAGGCATGTCTCCAAAGCTCAGGAGTTAGGGACTGGTAGTCATAGCAAATTGTTTATTATAAATAATGCATATATTTTCTGCATTAGCTATGTCAGATTTTAGCCTGTGTTGTAGAATATAGCTGCATAATGATTTGTTTGGATTGCATTGCTGATGATTGATAGTACAGAATATTGGCCATGATGCATATGACTGTTGAGTTGACTTGAAATTTTCAGTACAAGTGGTGATTTCTTCTCTTTTTTTGTGTGTGCTTGTTTAGTCTCGGCAGACACCTGAGGGTGAGTTCCTTCCCCTTGACCAACTTGAACTGGATGTAGGTTTTAGTACAGGGGCAGATCAACTTTTTCTTGTGTCCCCTCTCACAATTTGCCACGTGATTGATGCCAAAAGCCCCTTTTATGACCTATCCCAGCGAAGCATGCAAACTGAACAATTCGAAGTTGTCGTCATCCTAGAAGGCATCGTGGAAACCACTGGTGAGTAAAAACATAGATGTACCATCAAGTTTTTCATTTAGAATTCTGTACCATGTACCAAATATCTGCATTAACTAGCGTAATGTCTCAGTTCAAAAGCACAAAAGTAAAGACATGTCACTTAACATCCCTATAGCAGAAAATAGATACTACTTTGCAAATGAAGATTGCTATTTTGGTGGTCATATACCTGATATTAACCCAGGAATATATGATTTAAACTAAAGTGAGATAATGCTTTAAAATGAGTATGCTGTTCTATTTAATAATAAACTAAGATGTCCTATAATTATAATTTTTCTTTCAAAATTTAAGGTTAAGAAATCTTTAGGGTAATTAGTGATCATCTTAAATTACAATATGCTTGTTTTTGACATGTAATGGGGAGGGAGTTCATTGATAAAGATGTGGCGTCTACTCTTGGTGCCTCAGAAGAAAGTATCCTGTGTTTTAGTGTGTGCACACAGAAACAATGTTACTGGCTCAGAGCAGACAGGCAGTTTTCCTAGCTAAACATTGACTATGGCTTTCTTTTAAAAACAAGACATTTTTCCTTTTGTTTTCCTGCTTCAGTTTGGTTAGTCCTTAAGCATCCAATGACATTGCAATGCTCAATAATAAATTGCTACTCTCTAAGGAGAGTTAGGGAGGCAAAGAAAAGAACTGATAAATGTAAGGGTATTATTTGGGTCATAAACACTGTCAGTTAAGTTTGGGGACTGTTGAGTGCTTGAGATAATTATTCATGACTATATACATAATTATGCATGTACATGAGCAAATACATATCATGCATCTTGACTTTTGCATTGCATTCAGGTAACAGAGCAGAAATATTCTAGTTGTTTTTTTTTCTTTTTAATTTTTGGATCAATATAATCTTAATCTAGAAATGCTAATAGTTAAAGTATAGAAATATTGGAATTAACAGTGTCAGAAGTATAAATTCAAGTTTTGCGTTAGGGTGTAAGGTCTTTTATTTATTTCATACATGTGTCCAAGCAGTAAGCATGTGGCTGCTGTCTGTCATACCTGTAGCATACTCACTGTTTGTAATTAGGCATGGTACTAGTTGTCTCTAAGCTGCTTCTTTTTTTTAAGTGAGGACAATGTAATGACCAACTCACAAATGACGTTTGACATTGCCTTTGTTTTTAATGTTTAGCTTAAAATTAAGGCTTCTGAAAATAAGTGACAAAAGATTTATTAAATCAAACAGGTCTGAAATTTGACTTGTGTGTGTTATTTTGTGATTTACACTCCTCACTCAGTTTTCACTTTACAACCAAACAATATCAGCACTTTTATGGAATATATTACCAAATAAAGAACTAATTTAAATTTACATCAGATGTCATTTTTTATATAATTTATAACAATAAAATCTAATACTAGAGCTTAATGACAGATATTTTTATTTTTACTTATTACCTACAGCATGTACTTCTTCAACATACATGTCTATAATTTGTTTATAATTTATTAATTGAGATAAGTGAATATTCCTTTTTTGGGGGGCAACCTTAACAATCCTCCATTACTCATTCACTCATCTGATTTCTCACTACAACCACTGTAATTTTTAGCGTGAACATTTTTTCCATAAAATCAATTGAAACATGAAATATTTCCTTAGTTTTAGTGTTTGTGTGTGTGTGTGTTTGAAATTTACTTTATTTTTAATTTTGTGTAGGTGTATGTCTGTGTGTTTGTGCATCTGTGTGCCTATGGAGGCCAGAAGATGGTATAATATTTTTTGGAGCTGGAGTTACAAGCAGTTGTGAGCTACTTAGTTGTGTACTGGGAATGGAGTTAGGGTCCTTGCAAGATTAGTAAATGCTTTTTAACTACTAAGCCATCTCTCCATCCTTTTATTTTGTGTTTATTGACTTTATATGCTTGAAGAATCTATAGTTAGTGGTATTTGTATTTACTGTTTACTTATTCATTAATTCTGTTGATGTGTGTGTGTGTGTGTGTGTGTGTGTGTGTGTGTGTGTGTGTGTAATGATGTCTTTCATTATTATCTTAAGGGCAAATGCTGAAAAAAATTTCTTTGTAATTTAGCTGTCCAGAGAATCATGATTAGTAAATGGTGATGTATAATGTCACATGGAATTCTATACCACCTATTATTCATTAATATTATTGAGTTTATTTTGATGACATTCCTCACACTTTCATTTTTATTCTATTTTGTTGAAAGTCAACTCTCAGAGAATACTTTCACAGGTAATATGAAACTTGGGTAGAGGCTGAATTACTTAGAGATTACCTTACATAGTGAAGAGCATAAATTCTTCTTCCTTAAAAAATGCATAATTAAGAAAAAATATAAAGCA
>CAJQZJ010032097.1:5782923-5798224 GCA_907164525.1 Lophiomys imhausi
GGGAGCCCAGCTGGGTCTACAAAGCGAGTCCAGGACACAAAGCAATAACAAAAAAAAAACAAACCACCAAAAAAAAAAAAAAAAAAAAAAAAAAAAAAAAAGAGGCAAGAACACAATTTTCTCCTCCAGCTTCCAAAAGAGAGCCTTGCAATTAGCTTGTGCATTTAACTTTCCAAAGAGATTTGGTACAAATACCTGAACATGCAATACACTTTACTTGCTTTGGTAGCTAAGAGAAGCAAGTGGCTGGAGCAGAGCTAAAAATGTGGAGTGTAAGTGAGAAGATAAAGATAAGGGACCATCCCTCACTACAGAGCTATTGTTTCACTGAATGTAAACATTAAGGGTTCTTTAGAGGTTTCTTTAGAGAGAGGAGTAATCACTTAGTAAACTCAACTTGTATATAACAAAAATCCATTTTCCCCTTCTGACGTGTAGTTTGCTAGAAGTTAGTAACTAATGTCTTGGAAATGTTTACAGTTCTAGACAGTAGCTATTTCTTGCCAACCATCCTCACCTTCTGGCTCCTGTGTACCTGCATTCCACAACTGGTCACTTCAAAGCAATTGCTTACTAAGGATTTTTATATTTCATGTTGCTTTTGCTTCTTCCTGCTCCTGTTGTCTCAGGAGTAATGGAGAGGACAAAAAAATTAAGAAACTAGAGCCTTCCTAATTTCCACAAGGAGTTAGGGATAATCCTAGGACTTCTAAATTAGCACCTTTTCCTTCTTGGAAATACCCAGTGATCAGATTCAGAGATTGCTGCTCTCCTTAATCCATAGGAGTCAGGCTCCCAGGCATGCCACAATCTGCCTCTGCCTGGTGTTCGGGAATAGCCTTTGTGTCCTTGCTCACACAGCAAGTTCCTGAGGTAGAATGTATGCCTAGTTCTTGTTCTCTTCGCCGCTTCTCCCAGGAGAGTGAGCACTGCTGGACTCAAGCAAAGCACTGCAGATTTGGCTCATTAGCGCTGGATGCTTTCAGGCTTCAATCTGGTTTCTGCTGCTATTTGGCACTTTCAAATTGTCTTTCCTGTACTCTCAGGCTCAATCCCCATGGGATCTATTTTAGACCTTTCTCTCTCCATTCCCCCATCCCCAGCTGTCCCGTCTCCCTTTCCTGGCATGTCATCTCTACACCTATTCTATTAAAAACTGTGTAACACCCCAGTTTTTGCACATATCTTTACTCTAACTATCTTCTCATAGTTATATTCTTTTTTTTTAATGAAGGCTTTTTCTTTTCTTTTCTATTCTCTTTTGAGACAGTTTCATAATCTCCAACTAGGCTGGCCTTGAACACCTAACAGTCTTGCCTCAGCCTTCTGAAAGCTGCTCTAGCCTGTGTGAGATATCACATCTGGCTTAGTTATGTGTCTTAAGCATTGCTGCCTAACATCAATATTTCATATTCAGTATCTATCACACTTTCTTCCCATTGATCCTTTTTGTTTCCTTCTGTGCCCTAAAATCTTCTCACTTCTTTCCTCACAGAAGTACCATTATTTCTCCATTTATCCTTGGAAGGCTTTTCCTGGGATTTAGAGACATGGCATCTCCCCACTTCTTTCTGCCTTTCTTTCTCTTTTTTCTTTTCTGGTATTTTCTAACCATTCCTTAGGATTATTTATCTCTGCATCCTTGGTCTGCATCATATTTGCTGTTGATTCTCTCAAGCTCCCAGACTTCACTTGTTTTCCTTTCCAGTGTAGACACTTGAATTCTTTTGTTTTTAGCGGTCAGAGCTCTCATTGCCTTACCATTCTACTATCCATTTCCAGTTATGAGCTCGTGTTTCAGCCATGATCTTGTATACGATTAATTCCACATCCTTTTCTACTTACATGTTGCCATTTTAGTTTCAGAGACCCCCTTTGGAGAGTATCATATAAGCATGCTATCTTCATATTATAGAATAATTTATTTTGGAACATTTATCTTATTTACTCACCAACAAATATTTTATCACAGGGCATATCCAAATAATCTATACATTGCTCAAATTCATCGAGAGCTTATTATTCCAGACCCTAGAAAACATACAAATTGTAAAAAACCAAAAATTCCTGTTCTTCTGGCTAGTTATATTCGTAAACAGAAGGAAATGGATCATGTCAGCAAGAGGAAAATGCTGTTTAAAATACAGAAATGAAGGGCAGGGGGAGCTGGGAATGTTCAGAGACCAAAAGGCCACAGTGAAAAGTGGACAGTTGAACATGAAGCAAAAGAAATAACTCTGATAAGCTGACTCCATGTAGATGTGCCAGCAGGTGTGAGTGTTCCCAGGCAGATGCTTGTGTTGTCACTTTCTCCCCTCCTATTTAAGCATGCATCATGATCAAGTCACAGTTGCTCATATGAGGACTTAGCTTGTGCAGGAGCTCTTTCCTCAGCAGCAGATTCCATATGACAGCCTAGTACATTTGCTTAAGACACCGCTTTCATCATATGTCCAGGTCCAAAAATCCTAATAACTCTATCGAAATGCACACACTCTTTTATTTTATTAAGAAAACAAGGCTTTACATCTTTCTATAAAGCTCATGCACTCACACTCACTTTTGCCTATCTTGTCTGTAATCATTCTAGTTTTCATTGCCTAGGATGGCATTCTGTCTTTCCCGAGACTGCAAGTGCAGTCATAGTCCTTTCTGAGTAACTCAGCCCCATACTTTCTGTCAGAAAGAAGGTCATTAAAATTTCTTACCATGCATGAGTTATTATTAAAATGCTCATTTTTGAAGACATAAAATCTACAAATATCTGAAAGTGGAAACTTTCTGTTAATTTTATTTGTTGTGCTATTGGCATGTTGATTGATTAACTGTTCAAGTATCTATGTTCAGGTATAGTACTGTTATCAGTATGCTGTTCTATGACTTACTTTATTATATTATCTGTTTTTGCTGCCTTTATGTCAAGTCACACAGTTGCATTATTAGTTTGAAAGGCTTTAGAATATGTCTATCTTAATCTTTTGTGATTTAGCTTCTAATCTAGAATCTTTTTTAAAATATTTATTTATTACTTCAGGTTACATCTCTATCACAGTGTCCTCTTTCTACCTCTCCCAATCCCGCCCTCCTACCCTCTACCCCCTATCTCTTCCATCCCACTCCTCTGGAGTGGAGTGTCCCTATATAACAGTCCCCTGCCCCAGTTCAGCAGTCATATGAGGGCCAAGAGCCTCCTCATACACTGGGGGCCTACAAGGCAGCAGAACTAGGGCAAAGTGTCTTATTGACAGGAAAAAAAGTCTATGTTCCTGTTCCCTTTGGTGCATTAGTTGTAGTACAGTTATCCTGTACTATATGTATAAAGTCCGATTATAAGTAAATAGATGCCATGTGCATCCTTCTGAGTCTGGGTTAGCTCACTCAGGATGAGCTTCTCTAGTTCTATCCATTTGGCTGCAAATAGCATGATTTTGTTGTTTCTGATAGCTGAGTAATATTCCATTGTGTAGATGTACCACAGCTTTTTAATCCATTCTTCGGTTGAGGGACATCTGTGTTGTTTCCAGTTTCTAGATATTACAAATAAGGCTGCTATGAACATAGATGAGGAAACTTCCTTGTGATTCTGTGAGGAGTCATTTGGGTGTATACCCAGAAGTAGTGCAGCTGGGTCTTGAGGTAAAGTTATTCTAAGTTTTCTAAGTTATTGCCAGACTGATTTCCATAGTGGTTGTACAATCTTTAAAGATTTTCTTTTTAACAAGGTAAATACTTTTGATACCTTACATTTATTTACCTCCAACTACCTATTTTAGATAAGCTACTAGACATGGACTTATTAGATATGCTGTTGAGTTTTTGTTTACTTGACACAAGCTATGATAATATGCAAAGAGGGAACTAGAGTTGAAGAACTTCTTCCCTCATTTTGGCTTGTGCGCGTGTTTGTGGACCATTTTCTTGATTAATGATTGATATAGAAGAACCCAATCCATTGTAGGTAATACCACTCCTGGGTAGGTGGTCCTTTGAAATGTAAGAAAATAGGTGGCTGAGGGGGGCTGTGTCTGACAAGGACTCTGATGCATTTTTTTTTTTTTTGATCACTTCCCACTAACTGAGCAGTGGTGGCTGGCCTCAATGGAAGAGGAGGAAATCAGTCCTGATATGCTGGGGGTAGGAAGGTACTGGGGGGAGTGTCGGCCCCATTTTTCTGAGGAGAAGGGGAGGGGTGATAAGGGAAAGGGGATTGGAGAGCAGGACCCAGAAAAGGGGAGGAAGGAGACTGCAATTAGGATGTAAAAAGAATAAATAAATAAACATTTAACAAAAGAAAGTACGCTGTAAGTAAGCAATACACAAGGCAATGAAGAGAGTTCCTGTACAGTCTCTGCCTTAGTTCCTGTCTCCATGGTCCTGCCTTGACTTCCACACATGATAAATTAAAACGGTAATCCAAAAACTCCTTTCCTCCCTTAGTTGTTTTGGGCCAGTGTTTTATCACAGTAAGGAAAAGCAAGGTAGAGTACTGGGGCAACAAGTATATAAATTTGCTATCCTTTATTTTATTTTTAGTTAATAGGAATTATTCTGTATTGTTGGCGATTGAACTCAAGTTCTTGCAGGAGTTAGACAAGCACTGTATAATGTCACCACATCCAATCTGCTCTTACATCTTTATTATTATTATTATTGTTATTTGTTTATAAGTGTCTTGTCTGCATATGTGCATTTCTGGTGCCTGCAGAAGTCAGAAAGCATCAGATCCCCTGGGACTGCAGTTACTGATAGTTATGAGCTATCATATGGGGAATGGGATTGAACCTAGATCCTTTGCAAGAATAACAAGTGCTCTTAACCTCTGTGACAAATTTCCTGGCACCTGCTCTTTTTAAATATGTGTAAACTGCTTGTATAATTAGTAAGGTAATGTCATTAATAGGACTTATTTTTTGATATAAATATTTTCTTCATGTAAATCCAAGTAAGTATATTGTATTTATTTTGTAAGTACTTTATTACAGTAAGGCAGAAGGTCATCAGAATGGTACTGGCATCTTAGGCAGAGGGATAACAAGTGTGTGACCACTGAGAATTCATTTTGCTAAGGGCATCACAGACAAGTTTGAATGCAAAGAGAAGCGTAGAATGACTGAGCAAAGACAAGTCAAGGATGATCCCGGGGTAATTTTCCAAACATAGAGTAGAGGCAATAAAACTGTGAAACGTATTAAGTAGAAGCGTACCATGATCATACTTCATGGTAGAAAGATCCCTCTGGCAGCAGGTGGAAGATTGATTCAGTGCATCAGAGACTGACTACAGACCCCTCACTAGGCTGCTAAAACAGGCCAGAGCAGCAGTAATTGAGTTCTGTTTGAAATTTTGTGACTGAGGCAGCTCTGTGGCTGTTGGAAGTAATGAAAAAGGCCTCAGGTTTGAAAGTTGTTGCTTGTGATTAAACAGGGATAGTAGGAAAAAAGGCTCTAGGATCCTTCCTACTGAACTTCTACTAGTTATTGAGAAGGAGCCTAGATATGGGCGCCAGGGGGCTAATAAATAAAACAGCAGTAACAAGCTGTTGACTCTTTTAGTTACCCATAAACATTGCTGAAAATGTTCTAAAAGAATAATTCAAAGAGCAACGCCTCACCCTCCTAGTAAATGACATATGCCATTATTTTCTCCTCTTGATGATTTTATAGTATTTTGCTTTATTTTCTGTAATCAGTCATCAGCCCTTTATGATCTCCTGGGAAACAGCAATCAGCAGACTTCCTTGTGGCACCTTAAATGATGCTACACTGACGTTGCTATTGGAAATTTTATTCATCTTTCTAATTGCACCCTTTCCAAATTACTACTTTTTGAGTGAGTCAGCATATAATCTGGAACTCACATTTATGACCTTCCCAGGTCACTGGCATGTAATCTGTATGGATGGAAGGTCTTTAAGTAGCATCTTTATCTATGTAGTAACTTCTATGATTACTTATGCACTATATATTTATTGCTTTTTAGTTGTGATTGTACATACATTTTTCTTTTTATACCTTAATTTATTAAGTCAACATAAAACTCAGAGATTCAGATCCATGTTTAAAGGAAAGAAACTCTTTATAAGCCATTTCTGAATAACATTATATCTTACTGTTTTCTTGTAATAAGTCATAGCAGAAAATTTTCAGGCTTGAAAAAAAACATTTATGTGTTGAAGCATGAAGGGGGATGACTAACTAGAGCAGCCTACCCTAAAAGGCTTTGTGGGATATAGGCACGTCAGTGAAGAAACCAAGAAAGTCTTGAGCAAACAGGTGGCTGTTCACACTATGCTGCAACCCAGATTATTTGCTCAACCTTCCTAAATGCCAGCTTTGAGTCCGATGAATTTTTCCTCAGTGGTAATGGAATAGAGCTTTCAGCGTTCATGTTTCTTGTCTTCCACCAGTTCACTTATTCCACATTTATCGACACTAGTCTCTCAAACAAAGACAATGTTTACTATTAGTTTCTCAATGGCTTTTAATTGATCTCTTAGAGTTTGACAAAATCTTTAGCATCTTTAAATGGGAATTTCCTGTCTCCCATGGAGGAGTTTGTGGTGAGGGGAGATTCCTGGGCATGCAGTTGGGGTCTTGTTGGTTCTGCTGTTGTTACCGGTTTGTCTAAGGCTTCTATGAGCAAAAGAAGTTAGAAAATCCCTTGGACAATACAGTTAATTGTTAAATATAAGTGCCAAGAGACTGTATTGAGAAAGGCACGTTTTCTCTTTCTAATAAACATAGATACTTTAATGATACATATAATCACTCATACAATATAATCTGACTACAATTTCTCCTCTCTCTACAACTCCCAATTCCTCCCATCTTCTTTCCCATCCGGATCCATTCCTTTTCTATCTCTCATTAGAAAAGAACAGGCTTCAAAGAGATAACAACAAAACATTAAAAATAAAATGAAACAAAAGCCATCATATCAAATCTGGACAAGTCAAGCTAACAGAAAAATAAAACATTACCAAGAGAAGGGACAAGAATCAGAAAACCATGTGTTCAGGAGTCCCATAAAAACACTTAACTAAAAGCTATAGAATATTCACAGAGGACCTGGTACAGACCCATGTAGGCCTTGTGATTGCTGGTAAGTCTGTGAGTTCATATGAGCTTGGCTCAGTTGTTTTAGAGGGCCTTGTTCTTCTGGTGTACTCCATCCCTTCTGTTTCTCTCCGTGCTTCTGCTTTCTCTTCCACAGCAGTGTTTCTTGAGCTCTGAGGGAAGGAATTTGACTGAGTCATCTCATTTAGAGCCCTGTATTCCAAAACATCTCTCTCTCTCTCTCTCTCTCTCTCTCTCTCTCTCTATCTATCTATCTCTGTCTATCTTTCTCTTGCTTTCACTCTCAATCTCTGCACAATTTCTGGCTGTGGATCTCTGAATTTGTCCCATCTACTGCTGGAGGAAGCTTTTCTGATGATGACTCAGCAAAACACCCATCTACAAATATAACAGGTTATCATTAGGAATCATTTTATTGATACTTTTGTTTTTGTTTTAGACCAGTAGTATTTGCTTTTACCCTTAGTCTCTGGGCTATCAAGTCTCTGTTTCTTGGCCACCCAAAAAGTGTCATGTATGGGTTCCATCTCATAGCATGGAGTAGGCCCTAAGGCAAATCAGACATCAGTTGTCTATTCTCACAAGATTTGTGTCACCTTTGTCCTAATATATTTTGAAGGCAGGACAGTTTGTAGATCAATGTTTTTCTGGTTAGGATAGTGTTTACATTTTTCTTTTGGTAGCTTGCAAAATCTCTTTCCATGCCAAAGATACTAGGACATGGGGGGTGAAGGTTCTATGTAAGCATCAGCTTGACAAAAGGTACTTTTGATTAAAACATTTATTGAATTAAATACTCAACTGCAATATATTTTTACATTTAAAAATACGTGTGTCAGTGTGCACATGTCTTAGTCAGATGGGAATTTTCATGAGTGTTATTTTCCTTCACCATGTGAGACTCAAAGACTGAACTCAGGTCAGGTGTGACATGAAACACTTTTGCCCACTGAGGCAACTTGCTGCTCTATCAGGTCCAATATTCAAACCTGTAGGCTTGAATGACAATTGTGCTACCCAGTGAACCATTTTTTAGTAGCCCTCAGTTGCAGTATATTTTGAGTAAATTTTCCACATTGATAGATGTTAAAACGTAAAGAGAATACACTTCTTTAAATGTGTGCAATCTTCAGAGATGGAGTTTGTGTTGATTTAGAGACAGAAGCAACAATCAAAAGGCCTTTATGGGTCTACACCAGGTGGTGAGTACAAACTATAGCTTTAAGTTTACTGTGTTTATGGAACTCCTGACTGTGTGAATAAGTGGGTCTCTGATTCTCTTGCCTTTCCTTGGTGATGTTTTATGTTTCTGTTCATTTTATTTGTTTAAATAAAAAACCAAATATATTGCTATTTGTATTTAAAATTGTAAATTGTATTATTATTATTATTTTATTTATTTTCATGGAGCCATATGTTGTGTATATGTTGTAGGAGGGGAAATTCATTTTAGATTCTGGTGGTTGAGTTCAGATCTTCAGGCATGCACAACAAATGCTTTACCCACTGAGCCATTACACGGACCCTCAATTGTAATGCATTCTGAGTAGACTTTCACCATTGGTGCATGTTAAAACTGAAAGGGAACACAGTTCTTTAAACTTAAGCAATCTTCAGAGATGGGGTTTGTTTTGACTCAGACTGTGCTAATCAATGTAGCCAAATGCAAATTAATGTGGGAAGGAAACAGTGAAAATCAGGGATGTGAATTAAAATGTGCTGCTGTTCATCATCCTAACTATGAACAAGATGTGATATCTATTGTGGAACACTGTGTAAAGATGTGACATAAATTCCAAATAAGAGTGCTGATGCCACTCATGGATGGAAACTTGATACACATTCATTAGATGCAGAACACCATGTGCAGTTATTTACTGTTGCACAGGAGGGAATAGCATTAATCTTACAACAAAGTTCAGAAAGACAACTTTCATTTCACAATAAGACAAACATTGGCAATTAGTCAATTCCAAACCATTTTTGACTTTTCTTTTCTGGAGACAAATTGGCAGGGATAACATAAATTAAAGAGGAATTTTAAAAGACAATGATAGTAAATGAATTAGATTTTACATTCACATAGAGTGAATGTAGTTTGAAAGACTAGGATTCAAAACTCAATTTGACATTGTCTCACTGTGGTTAGTTTATACTCTGTTATTTTCATGCCTGAGGTTGTGTCTGAAAAAAGCTAAGATCAATGACCTACTCAGCTCATTGTGGGGACATTAGCAAGGAAATTACAGTGAATAGCAGTGCTACTGTGTCATTGCTATTGCCCAACACAATTACCAAAGCAAATGAAGTAACATAGAGTTATGTTAAAAGCTGCAGCTTCTTAGTATGTATTCATGTTGGTAGCAAAGTGGTATAAAACATAGAAATGGTACCTTTATGGAAAAGGGTGTGGTGGAAAGGGTGGATGGATATTGATTCTGTGTCTTTCAGGGAAGACTTGTCCTTGATTCTTCTTCTTTTGGTTATGGATAGGTTGTGTTTGCTTAGTTTATTTTACCAATACTTTCCTCACGAACCTATGAGTAGCTTGATCCATTGCTGCTATCAAACTCAGGGCAGAACTATGTCTAGACTGTTACCAAGAGATGATTAGATCTTACAGCTTTTTAAAGAAGGAAATTCTTAGTCTCCTTCACATTACTGTCAAGTAATTTTCTGTACATCTCTAAGCTAATTTTAATATAATTTAGTCTCTTCATTCTATTATGTCTAATTTAATTTTTTATCTAAGTTGGAAATTGTTCTGTTTTCAGAGCCATCATTAGTTATGTGTAGTAACATGTATCTTTGGCTATGTATTATCATTAAATGCAGGTAATATTGACTCTTTGGAAAGTAAGCTGTCTCCTCTATACATATGAGTATGAAACAATAAATATAGGAAGTGCAAATACATCAGGCTTTGAAAATGAAAGAAGTCTGGGCCTTATAGACTGAACATACCTGCCTACGGATGTTCACATAGAGTTTATTTTTATACATTTTCTGCATTAAGAGTTTACTCTCTGACTCATGTTCCTGATTCAGCAATTCCTTAGAAATGGCTTCAATCTTTCAGAATTTGGAAACACTACTTTGAGAATAGATAAAGAAACCAATGTAGTCTCTTTGCATATGTATCCATATTTACTTAAATTAACATTATTATCTCCCCAAATATTTTAACATGTGTTGCCCATCCCCAGGTATTGCTTTGTTGTATATTTTACTTTTTTAAAAAAGTTATACCTTGTTTCCCCCACTTTTCACACATACCATAAAAAGTGTTCCAAACTTAGAGAACATAGTCTACCCATTTAAGTGTTAATGTTTTATGTCCTCTGGTTATAGAATAGTAATATGTCACAGTGATGAAAGATTCAGGTGTCTTAAGGTTTGGGGGAAATTTACTGAAGATGAAGATTGTCTTTAGACTTGAACTTTTCATGTCTTTTCAGTGCAATGCATGCATGTGTGGGCAATGTGACAGCTTTCTGTCTTTGTGATGAGGCACCAAGGAATTTACCTTATTAGAAAGAAACACTAGTTTTGGCTCATGGTTTTGTTTTTAATCCATAATTTTCTTGGTTGTATTCCTTTGTGCTTGTTGTAAAGCTTCCCCTTCACAGGGACAAAGGAACAGAGAGAAAGAAGGGGAGGCCCAAGAAACCATTATCTACTTGAGTATCCCTCCATTCCCTCTTGGGTGTTAAGAAACCGACTGATAGGAAATGTCAAGGTATCAATATCCACTTGAGCATGCTTCCAATACTTCTTGAGACTCAAGGAACAGAGAGACAAAAAGGAAGGCCCAAAGTACCAATATCCATTTATGTATGCCTCCTTTCACTCAACTTTCTTCATCTAGGCCCTTCCACTTCACAATAGAACAATCACCAGGGACCAAGCACTAGAGTTTTAGGAATATATTATTCTTTCAAACTATAGCATTATTTTAGTCCACTAACTGAATTTTTAAATATTTGCTCTAGTATGCTGAAATTAGTTTCTCTTTAAAATGTATCTGATGTCACTAAGAGAATACATATAACTCACTGAAACTCTATGTTGCTATGATAAATACAGAAGAAATAAAGCATATATTTATAGTTTTTTGAATCTCAGCTGTCACTTAATTGAATAGTAGAATTAGAATTATAAGGTGAAATGTACTTGAACGATAATCTTAAAAGTTTCCATTTGACAGAAATGGAAACTGTGATTTAATGACATGGAATGATTTGTTTATCTCAAAGCCCTTTGTTGGACTAGTCTGGGATGTTTTATGCTTCTTATTCTAGCATCCTTCTTATTACAACAATGTACTTTATTTAACTACATGTCTTGCTTCTTTTCTATACCTGAAGAAGATATAGAGAGCTTATTTCATTAAGGGATGCCAATGACTTTTAACATTTGATATTTCAATATTCCAAGTTTTGATAAGATGAATTAGTTACTCCACCAAAAAGAGTGAAAAACAGGACAATAAGTTTGTGACCCACTGAGGATATAGTTTAGTCAGTAAATTGCTTGACACTGAAGCATGAGGACTTGACTTTTGAACATCAGTCCCCACATAAAAAGCTAAGTGTACTGGTGTGGACTATACCCCCAGCACTGATGAAGTAGAGATATTGGAGTACCAGCCTCATTAATTGAGTTGATAGATTCAGTGGGAGACAATCTCTTAAAGAAAGTAAGGGAGATGATGATTGTGGAAGACATGATATTGACCATTGACCACCATAAGTTTGTGTAGCAGTCAACAGACCTTATAGACCAGCCCATCTTATAGCTAAGATGAACATACAAACATGAGGCTGAGAAATGTAAAGTAGGAAAGGAGTCTGAGTCTTGGGATACATGAAACCCCAGGTGGCATTAAGCTCCTCAGTTTAAGCTCCAAAAATAAATAAGCAAATAAAATCTATAGAACACTTTTAAGTCATATCCCACTTCTTCAATAAAAAAGTCTGTAAAGAAAAAGTATCTTAGATATTAGCTTCTGCTAAATGTGAAAATTATATAAATATTGAATGTAAAAAAATCTCAGCTTTTATAGATATGTAGATTAGTCTCAAGTGACAATGATAAGTTAATAAAAAATATCAAGGGTATTAGCATGTCCATGTGTGTATGGATGTTAAGGTATATTCTTTGTCTCTGATCTAGAACATTTAAGGTCAAGGAAAGGCCAGTATTATTATTGCTATCATGTTTGTTATTTTTATTCTTTGTTATGAGAAAAATTAGTTTAGTAAGTGCTGGCTATAGATAAATTCTCCCTTATTTTGAGCAAAATATATTTTCAGTGGATATATTGAGGAAATATATAATTAATCCACTTTTCGTTACAGCTCAAGGATTGTCCTTTTCATGTATTGTCAAGGTCCATGTAAGCTGTGATGTGTTTCTTGTTCATATTGGAGAGCTAGTCCTCAGGGTAAAGGCTTCCAGCTTAATTCCTCCAAGTCTTGTGTGCAAAGTATATGATTTCTTCAGCAATAGAACTATACTTATAAATTCTTGGAGGAAAATAAGGGCAACACCAATAGCCTATATTGTTTTGGAATCTCTCCAACTCTCTTGACCAAATAGGAAAGTTTCCCATTTCTGGCTCTGGGATATTTACATATGGCTCTTGGGGTAAGTACTAACACCACAAGAGTTGTGATTTCACTTAAACTTCCCCTCCCCGCCCAGACAGAAACACACATGCACACACAAACATACATACACACACGTATATACACACACTCAAACATTTTCTATGTGTGTGTATATATATATATATATATATATATATATATATATATATATATGCCCTCTCCTCTTTCCAGTTAAGCTTACCACCCATTTTTCCCATTTTTTTCTTCTTAACAACTGGATCCTATTATGCCTTCTCTAGAGTTCCTTCCACCTTCTTTCCCCAACTCACGTGGTCACATTTTTTGTTTTCTTGGTTTCTGTGGTCATTCCAGGTTATATACTTACATGTAAAACCCAAGAGTTGGAATCTACAAATAAGATATGTGTAACTCTCAGAGTTCCCTTGAGAATTCAAAGGCAATGTCTTGTATAGAAAAATATTTTCAAATTCACTGAGCTGTCTTCCACTTGCTCCTTTTCCTTCTTTGCTACCACCTTACACCTTGGTTACACCTACCTTTCTGTGGCCTTACATAGGTCTATTGGATTATGAAAATTAGAAGTATTATGTAAGAATTCCTATATCAAACTCCATATCATTAATGCATGATTTCAAACTCTATATCATTATTTAACACTTAAAACATATTTGGTATATTTCAAATAGAATCCAAGTAACATTAAAATCCATTTTTGTGTTGAACCATTATAATGAATGGAAAGAACATGAATTAAAGGTACTCAAATTTGTAAATTTAGTTTGTTGAATATTTCAGGTAATCTTGCATTAAACAGTTGCTTAGATTTTAAATTTAGAGAACCCAGTGCTAACCCATACTATGGTAGCTTGATTGAGAAATGGCCTCTCCTTCCCAATAGGCTTGCATATTGAAACATTTGGTCCCCAGTTCCTGGTGCCATTTGGAGGCAATTTAAGATGTGCCACATTTGTGGAGAAAAAAATGCCAATATAGGTGGGATTTTTAGAGTTTAAATTTCTCTCTATTTCCAGTTTGTTCTCAGTGTTTCATGCTTGACTTCAAGATGTGAGATCTCAGCTTCCTGCTCTGGCTGCCATGCCTACTGCCTGAAGCCATGCTTGCTTGCCATGTTAGACCCTTACCCTTCCTGATCCACAAGTCCTACTAAACTTTTCCTTCTAAAGTTGCTTCTTTGGGAGATATTTATCACAGCAACAAACAAGTAGCTAATGCACATGTAATGTAACTTTTGAAAATTTGATTATTAGAGACTTTTATACAAACACACACACACACACACACACACACACACACACACACTTCACTCCTCTGGACTTCTTAATCTCACTTCTTCCACTACTCAGTTTCATCTCCTCTCTCTCTCCCTCTTTCTCCTGCTGCGTCCTTTCACCCTTTCCTCCTTGTCCCTTGTATCTTTTCTCTTCCTTCTCCTCTTTCTCTTCATCGACTCCATATTGCTGTCTATATGTAAATGGATATAGTTTGTTACCAGAGCATGGGTAACCTATCAGGGAAAAGAATCTGAAGAAAACAGACTCTCTCCCAGAAACCATTAACTGCTCGTTCTTCCACAGATTGGATTGGGGCCTTTATGCCTTTTCCTTATCCATACTAGAATGTGAATAAGGTTTATTTTGTTAAAGCCTTGTGCAGTCAGATATAGCTCTTGCCTCTTGCAAGTTCATGTGTGGAATGGCTTTGTCACGTCCAGAAGACACTCTGTGAATTTTGTTGTTGTTGTTTGCCACAATTCTTCCTGTCCTCCTACTTTTACCCATCCTATCTTCCATGATGTTCCCTGAGCCTTTACCATGCATACATTTAGCAACTACTACAGAAAAGCTAAGTTACAGTCCAGTTCTGCTCTTAACTGAGATTGTCTCTACCGAGTCAAATATTACTCTAAAGTGCAAGTGGCCTCTCTTGTAATAGCTGATTATGATTTTCTGTTGTAGTTTTTCCTAAGGCAAATGAAAACCAATATTTTATCAAAGTATTAGGTGCATGTCGCAATATAAAAAATATTTTTGATAAATGAAAATTTCTTGTTCATTTTTATGTCATTCTCCTCTGAATATTAAGTCATAATTTCTGTTGATTCTTCAATGCTTAATGATTACATCAAATCAATAATATTTTGTATTGCATTGTATTATTTATATTTAACTGAAGAAACTAGCTTCAAGTTCAATGCCAGCCTAAGGTACAGTGGTCATCATTATTACCTGAGAATCAGGGCCTCATAACAAAACCCTGGATCACTGCTTCAATCTCCCCTCATACCCGATCCACACCAATGTATCTTTTGTTATTTATTGTGATGTCTTTTTCATTAATGACCACGTAGTAACAGTACTTAAAACTACTGGTACTCTCTGCATCATCATTATTTTTTAAATAGAACTAATTTTGTCACTTTTATCTACGTTTTCATCTGCTCATTTATTAAATATAAATTTAATAGTTAATAGCAAAGTAATGATCCTCATGTTGAATTGCTATATACATAAATGTCTGTACTGCAGTCCATATATTCTCAAAGCTTCATTATATTAATATATATTTTCTCTT
>CAJQZJ010032097.1:5798234-5852923 GCA_907164525.1 Lophiomys imhausi
TTTTGTCTCTTTGTTGAGTCTTGTGTTATTTGTGTGATTCTAGACAAATTGGTTCACTTTCTTTTGGCTTGGTACATGTATGCGATGAGTTTAGGGTGAAACTGTATCATTTCAAAACATTAAAATAAGTTTGTACAGTGGGTATAGTTAGCATATTGCTGTGTAAGGATACTTTTGTGCCCATATCTGTTAGCTTCCATCCACTTACAATTCCAGATCCAGGGAAGCTGATGTCTTTTCTGATCTCTATAGGGTCCCATATGCATGTCCACACACACACACACACACAAACACACACACACACACACACACACACACACACACACACACACACATACACACACTACACTCACATTCAAATACCCAAATAAATCTTTAAAAATTTGATGAAATAAGATATTCAGTTTATCTAATTTCTATGAATTATAAATTTACAACATTTTGGAAATGAGTACCGGTATATTTTTCTTTACAAACACAGGATTAGTGTAACTAGATAAAATATGAAACTTAGATAGATCAATTTCTAGTTGGGAGAATTATATCTTACTTTGTATATTTATAATATGATGTCAGCCTTCATAGAAGAAGTTCATCAATACTATTTTTCTAAATGCTATGACATTAAACAAAGTATTAAGAATAAAGGATTTCTTTTCGTATGATTAATCATAATCATTAAGGCTTTGTATGTGTGTGTGTGTGTGTGTGTGTGTTTGTGTGTGTCTGGATGTGTGAACTTGAGTAGGAACTTGAATATAATAGTTGTTATTTACAATATTGTTACTATACATTATTTTTACTAACATTTAATGTTTGCTTTTTAATTGTCTCATTCCTTTGTTTTCTTTCCACAATTTTTCTCAGAATATATGTGTTTTCCCTAACTTCATTATTGTATGAAGCACCATTGTGAAACAATGTATGGTCTTATATTACCTGTGGAATTTAAGCTTCATAATTTCTTTTTATATATACATTTTATTTTTTTCCTTTATTTTTTATTTCTTCAAGTTACATATCAATCGCAGTCCCCTCCCTATTCCCCCTCCAGTCCCACCTTCCCACCATCAAACCCCATCCTCTTCCCTTTTTTTCTTTTAAGTTTAAGTTTAAGGTATATCTTATTCCCCCTACAGTTTCCCCTTTCAGTCCAACAAATGGCTCTTTCTCTTATAATAACAAATATAATACAGTACAACAGAGGTAATTAGGCCACAGTTATGAGGGTTATATGGCTTAACGTACATTCCCAATGACCAGTCCATATGTATTTGGTACCTGACTTTAACATTCTACTATCTAACCATCTCCATGAGTTTAAAGGTGTATATCAGACTCAACATTCATACTAATTGCAACACAATTTTAAAAGTATCTTCTTAGATGTATAACACACTATTGACTCCTAAACAACTCAAAATTTAATTATGAGAATCTAGCTATCTGTTCTTCAACCACCTCAGAGACCTGAGAGGGATAAATATATCTGATTTTATAGGAAGTACAGGGCCTGCAGCTTCCCAAACTAAGAAATGACATACCAGTGGCTGCCTGGACAGTTCCCAATTTCCCTCCATACATTACAGCATGTCTCTTCAGTTGTTTGGTCCCACTTATCTGACAGACATTGGTTGTAGAGCAGGAGTTATGAAGGACTTGCTTACCCTGTCTTGGCAGAGCTAGGCAGTCAACTTACCTGCTTCCAGGTTTTGTCCTTTTTGGACAGCATTCTGTCTACAGTTGGAGCAAGGGGCTTTTCCTACCAAGAGATAGGCTTGCGACTAATTCAATCATCTCCCACTGGAGATTCTTCGATGCTTATCTTCTACTTGGAGGAGAGTAGGGGGTGCTGTCAGGAGTTGATATGTCTTGATATAAAAAAATCTAAAGTTACGAAAACATCTTTGAATGCCATATTCTGCAGATCTCTTGAGGTTTTTGAAGAGGCCCTGTCTATCTCTTATATTAGGGTAAGCAGATGTTGCTTGTCTCTTAGCAGCTTTATTTCTGATTAGCTTAGCAAGTAACTATAATAGGCTGTCATAGTACCTAACAGAATGACCGGCTTGCATAACCATTTGTTTGCATTTCTTAATTATCCTAAACAGTTTATGACAGTTAGTAATAAAAGGCTGAAACATCACATTTCATTTTTTTTCTTTACCTCCTAACCCTTCCATCCCATTTCTCTGGGGTAGTGTGTCCTTATATAACAGTCCCTCATCTCAGTTGAGAGGTCATATGAGGGCCAAGAGCATCATCATTCATTGGGGATCTACGAAGCGGTACCATCAGTGAAAAGTGTCTCGTTGCCCGGGAGAGAGAACTACTAAACAAACAAATCAATAAGCATACAATAGATAAAAAGACTAAAAAATAGAAAAAATATAACTAATATATAAAAAATAAATAAAAAATGAAAAAATAAAAATAAGAAGTCTATGCCCAAGTTCCCTTTGGTGTGTTAGTTGTAGAATTGATACCTTCTACTATATAGCTAAAATCCTATTGTAAGTGAATAGATGACATGTGTGTCCTTCTGAGTCTGGGTTAGTTCACTCAGGATGAGCTTTTCTAGTTCCATCCATTAGGCTGCAAATTGCATGATTTCATTGTTCCAGATAGCTGAATAATATTCCATTGTGTAGATGTACCACAGTTTTTGAACCCATTCTTCGGTTGAGGTACATCTGGGTTGTTTCCAGTTTCTAGCTATTACAAATAAGGCTGCTATAAACATAGATGAGGAAACTTCCTTATGATTCCGTGAAGAGTCATTTGGGTGTATACACAGAAGTGGTATGGCTGGGTCCTGAGGCAGAGCTATTCCAAGTTTTCTAAGATATCGCCAGACTGACCTCCATAGTGGTTGCACAAGCCTGCATTCCCACCAGGAATGAAGTAGGGTACCCCTTTCTCCACACCCTTGCCAGCATGTGCTGTCATTTGAGTTTTTGATCCTAGCCATTCTGACAGGTGTGAGATGGAATCTCAGAGTCGTCTTGAGTTGCATTTCTCTGATGATTAAGGATGTTGAGCATTTCTTCAAGTGTCTCTCAGCCATTAGGGATTCCTCCTTTGTGAATTCTCTATTTAGCTCCATCTCCCATTTTTTGATTGGATTTTTTGGTTTCTTGGCATTTAATTTCTTGAGTTCTTTGTAGATTTTGGATATTAGCCCTCTGTCAGATGTGGGGTTGGTGAAGATTTTCTCCCAGTCTGTAGGCTGCTGTTTTGTTCGAATGACAGTGTCCTTTGCCTTACAGAAGCTTTTCAGTTTCATGAGGTCCCATTTATTGATTGTTGATCTCAAGTCCTGAGCTGTTGGTGTTCTGTCCAGGAAGTTGTTGCCTGTGCCAATGAGTTCGATGGTTTCTCCCAATTTATCTTCTAGTAGATTTAGTGTGACCGGCCTTATGTTAAGGTCTTTGATCCACGTGGACTTAAGTTTTGTACAAGGTGATAAGTATGGGTCTCATTTCATTCTTTTACAAATGGACATCCAGTTTGACCAGCACCATTTGTTGAAGATGCTGTCCTTCTTCCATTGTGCCGTTTTGGCTTTTTTTGTCAAAAATGAGGTGGCCATAAGTGTGTGGGTCTATTTCTGGATCTTCAATTCGATTCCATTGATCTACTGGTCTGTTTCTATACCAATACCATGCTGTTTTTACAACTATTGCTCTGTAGTACAGCTTTAAATCTGGGATGGTAATACCTCCAGATGTTTTTTTTTTTTTATTGTACAGGATTTATTTAGCTATTCTGGGCTTTTTGTTGTTCCATATGAAATTGATGCTAGCCCTTTCCAAGTCTATAAAAAATTGTGTTGGTATTTTGATAGGAATTGCATTGAACCTATATATTGCTTTTGGTAGGATGGACATTTTTATTATGTTGATCCTACCTATCCATGAGCATGGGAGATCTTTCCATCTTCTAAAGGCCTCTTCCATTTCTTTCTTCAAGAGCTTGAAATTCTCATGGTACATGTCCTTTACTTGCTTGGTTAGAGTTACCCCCAGGTATTTTATGTTTTTTTGTGGCTATTGTGAAGGGGGTTGTTTCCCTTATTTCTTCCTCGGCCCGTGTGTTTGTTGTATAAAGAAGGGCTTCTGATTTTTTTGAATTAATTTTGTATCCAGCCACTTTGCTGAAGGTGTTTATCAGCTGTAAGAGTTCTCTGGTGGAATTTTTGGGCTCGCTTATGTATACTATCATATCATCTGCAAATAGGGATAATTTGACTTCTTTGTTTCCGATGTTTATCCCCTTGATGTCCTTTAGTTGTCTTACTGCTCTAGCAAGAATTTCAAGTACTATATTGAAGAGATATGGTGAAGTGGACATCCTTGTCTTGTCCCTGAGTTTAGAGGAAATGCTTCAAGTTTCTCTCCATTTATTTTGATGTTGGCCACTGGACTGCTGTATATTGCCTTTATTATTTCTAAGTACTGTCCCCGTACGCCCGTTCTCTCCAGAACTTTTAGCATGAAGGGGTGTTGGATTTTGTCAAATGCTTTTTCTGCATCTAAGGAGATTATCATGTGTTTTTTTTTTCTTTCATCTTGTTTATGTGGTGAATGACATTGATAGATTTTCGTATGTTCAACCATCCCTGCATCCCTGGGATGAAGCCTACTTGATCATGATGTATGATACTTTTGATGTGTTCTTGAATTCGGTTTGCTAGTATTTTATTAAGTATTTTTGCATCTATGTTCATGAGGGAGATTGGTCTGAAGTTCTCTTTCTTTGTTGGGTCTTTGTGTGGTTTAGGAATCAGGGTGATTGTGGCCTCGTAGAATGAGTTTGGCAATGTTCTTTCAGATTCTATTTGGTGAAATAGTTTGAAAAGTATTGGTGTTAGCTCCTCTTTGAAGGTCCGGTAGAATTCCATGCTAAAGCCATCTGGCCCTGGGCTTTTTTTGGTTGAGAGATTTGTAATGACTGTTTCTATTTCCTTACGGGTTATAGGGCTGTTTAATCTGTTTATCTGATCTTGATTTAGCTTCGGTAGGTGGAATCTATCAAGAAAATTGTCCATTTCACTTAAGTTTTCAAATTTGGTGGAGTATAGATATTTAAAGTAGGATTCAAATATTCTCTGGATTTCCTCAATGTCTGTTGTTATTTCACCCTTTTCATTTCTGATTTTGTTGATTTGTTTTTTTCTCCCTCTGTCTTTTAGTTAATTTGGCTATGGGTCTGTCTATTTTGTTGATGTTCTCGAAGAACCAACTCTTGGTTTCATTGTTTCTTTGTATAGATCTTTTTGTTTCTAAGTTGTTGATTTCAGCCCTAAGTTTTATGATCTCCTGCCTTCTGCTCCTCTTGGGAGTGTTTCCTTTTTTTTTTTTCCATTTCACCCAGTTTAGCTGTTAATTCACTAATATGAGCTGTCACAATTTTCTTTTTGAAAGCACTTAGTGCTATGAACTTTCCTAGTACCACAGCTTTCATTGTGTCCCATAGGTTTGGGTAAGTTGTGTCTTCATTTTCTTTGGATTTTAAGAAGTCTTTGATTTCCTTCTTTATTTCTTCCCTGACCCAGTGGTCCTCTCGTAAAGAGTTGTTCAATTTCCATGTGAGTGTAGATTTTCTGTTGATTCTTTTGCTATTGAAGTCCAGCTTTATTCCATGGTGGTCTGATAAGATAAAATGGGTTATTTCAATTTTCTTGTATCTGTTGAGGCTATCTTTGGGTCCAACTATATGGTCAATTTTGGAGAAGGTTCCGTGAGGTGCTGAGAAGAAGGTGTATTCTTTTGTGTTTGGGTGAAACGTTCTGTAGAGATCTGTTAGGTCCATTTGGTTCATGATCTCTGTTAGACTCATTATTTCTCTGTTTGGCTTCTGTCTTGATGATCTGTCCATAGTTGTGAGTGGGGTGTTGAAGTCTCCCACTATTAAAGTGTTTGGATCGATGTGCGATTTAAGTTTTAGAAGCGTTTCTTTTATAAATGTAGGTGCCTTTGTATTTGGGGCATAGATGTTCAATATTGAGATGACCTCTTGGTGGATATTTCCTTTAATGAGTATGTAATGCCCTTCTCTGTCTTTTTTTATTAACTTCAATTGGAAGTCCATTTTGTTCGATATTAGGGTGGCTACTCAAGCTTTTTTCCTTGGTCCATTTGCTTGGAAGACCTTTTCCCCGCCCTTTATTCTGAGGTAGTGTTTATCTTCAATAGTGAGATGTGTTTCTTGTATACAGCAAAAAGATGGGTCTTATTTACGGATCCAGTCTGTAAGTCTGTGTCTTTTTATTGTCGAGTTGAGTCCATTGATGTTGATGGATATTAGTGACCAGGGGTTGTTATTTCCCATTATTTTGGTATAGCTGGCTGTCTTGTGTTTTTCTTTTGTTTAGTTGCTGTGGAGGTTTCTATTTCCTCTGTTTTCTTGGGTGTAGTTATCTTCTCTGGGTTAGAATTTTCCTTCTAGGATCTTCTGTAGGGCTGGGTTTGTGAGGAGATACTGTTTGAATTTGATTTTGTCATGGAATATCTTGTTTTCTCCTTCTATGTTGATAGAGAGTTTTGCTGGGTATAGTAGTCTTGCTGGACACCTCTGTTCTCTCAGGGCTTGTAGGACATCCTTCCAGGCTGTTCTAGCTTTTAAAGTTTCTGAGGAGAAGTCAGGTGTGATTCTGATGGGTCTGCCATTGTATATGTGACTTGGCCTTTTTCTCTTACAGCTTTTAATATCCTTTCTTTGTTCTCTACATTTGGAGTTTCTATTATTATGTGGCGAGAGGAGTTTCTTTTCTGATCTAATCTGTTTGGTGTTCTGTAAGCCTCTTGGATTTTTACTGGCATCTCTTTCTTTAGGTTTGGGAAGTTTTCTTCTATGATTTTGTTGAAGATATTTCCTGGACCATGGAGTCGGGAGTCTTCTCTTTCCTCTATGCCTATAATTCTTAGGTTCTGTCTTTTCATTGATTCCTTGATTTCTTTTATGTTGTGGGTGAGAGATTTTTTAGCCTTCTCATTATCTTTGGATGTTGTACTGTTCTTCCATCGAATCTTCCATGCCTGAGATCCTGTCTTCCATCTCTTCCATCCTATTTTTCATACTCACATCCGTAGTTCCTGTTCTCTTCTTTTGATTCTCCATTTCCTCTTTTAACTCTGACTGTGTTTTCTTTATTGTTTCCATTTCTATTTTCATGTCTTGAATGGTAGTGTTCGTTTTGTGCATTTCCTTCTCCAGTTTGCTTGTTTTTGCCTGGAGATCTTTCATTGCTTTATCCTTTTCCTGTTCAAGCTGGGTCACCTTGGCTTGGAGCTCTTTAATGATGCTATTCATTGTTTTGACTTGTAGAACTGTGGCTTCTTTGAATTCCTTCATTGTTTTAAGTTCTTCCTGAAGGGACTTTATCCCTTTCCATAATGTAGAATTGTCATTGTTTTCATGTGTTTCAGTTGTGGTGAGGTGGTTTGGGCTGGACGGAATAGCTTTGCTTTCTTTTGTTGGAGACATTTCGCTCTGTTTTTTTTTTTTTTTTTTTTGTCTCTGGCCTCTGGCCATGTGGAATTTTTTTTTTTTTTTTTTTTTTTTGCCGTCTTCTGGACTTGGGACCAAAGGGGGCACTGTGGTGTAGGAGTTGCCTTACCCCACCCCTATAAGGTGAGTCATTCTGTCCCGCCTCCCAGGTGGGGACCTAATTAATTCAGGTGGTGAAGCTGTGCACAAGTAAGCTCTGATTCCCCGCCGGGAAGGGCCCTTACTAGTACAAAAGTTCTATATAGGACAGTTTCAAATATCTCACAGTTTGCCCCGGGGTTGGTTCCTGTAGGGGGTAAATCTGCAGTTCAGCTCCAATAGCCTTGGATCTGATGGAGTGGAGCTACTTCACTTCCAAGGGTGGCAACCTTTCCCAGATAATTGGATTGTCTGTGTGAGACCTGGGAGTGCCCAGCAGGGTGGGGATTATCTCTGTGTGGTTTCTGAATCTGCCGGCTGAGTATTAGGTTGAAACTTACCAGGGATTTCTCCTTTTGGGGGGATGGGTTATCTCCATTCTCAGGCCCAGAGGCTTCCTAGCATGTTCGAGAGTTGGAAGGGGCATCCTGCCCAGGCATCTTCCGTGGTCCCTGTGTAGCTGGATGAGATTTAGAAGAGGTCGTGCCCTTTGTACAGCATCCTGCAACACTTGCCACCTTGTGACTGCTGACCCCAAAATCAAAATACGTCCGCGCCGGCCGCTGCCATCTTGGATCCCCCGTGTGATTTTTTTTTCAGGCCCATAATTAATTTCTTATTATTGTGGAGAAGCAGAGTCTGAGGACTGGGGGTCATATGAGGGAGCTCAACAGACTCTATAAGCCCTTTTTAATTTTTAGACAAAAAAGAATAGTGTGTTTGTTATGACCCAAACTTTAAGGAGACCATTTAAATCAGAATGACCCTAATCAGATATCTTTATTTATCCTTGCAGTGGTTTTTCTATAAATTAGGAGTACATTTTGTTTCAGACAGTAGAAAACCCAACACAGCTAGTTTATTTTTTATTTGTAATGAGATATTCAGAAATACGCACCATAGCAGGCCCAGCTGCTAAAAGATTACATTGAAGAGCCCAATTTCTGCCTTCTTTTTTTAGCATATTTTTTAGGATTTGGGATGGATCCCTAAGGCTCAGGCATTGTCTTACTTCTAAGCTAAAAAACTGGAGAAGCAGAAAGATCAATAGCTCTTACTTCTAAAGATAGTTTTGTCATTTTATTCAGAAAAACATATTTCCTAGGAAAATCTGTCTCCACTTTCCTGGCCACAACTAACTCCTTCCACCCCCTGGTTCTAACTGGATGAGTTTTAGTATTTCGATATTTTTAGCTGCACATACACTCTTGGACTAAATAAGGATTCTCTTTTCTTAGGGAGGAATAATGAAAGGTGGGAATGAATAATCTCACATATGAAAATAAATTCTTTCCTCAACCAAGTTTTAAACATTATGGTAAAGAAATAAAATGAAACAGATTATTTTTATATTAATTTTTAGCTGATTAATTTTAAAAGCTAACTGATGAGAAGAAAGAACTTTGGCTTTTTCTAGTAGTACATAATTTAAGCAGGAGCCATGGTTAGTAGAGATTACTAAATTGATCAGTCTTAAACTGTGTGTTTTCAGCCTCATTGCTTGTTTGTATGAAGTAAGAAAACTAAAGTATGACTTAAAACAAAATAAAAGAAAAGAAAAAGCCACCATCAACTGCTTTTGATTGACTCATGAATATGACATATTAAATGGTATTTATGGTATTTTATTGTATATTTGCATAAAATATTACATTTTATTGTAAAATTAAATGTGCTGCTATCCCTGACATACATAGCTTGAATTTCATTACAGATTAAAAATGTACCTAAAGTATGTGATTCTTATTTATTATATATTATTTTCTTTTTTTTTTTTTTTTTTTTAAAGATATTTTATTTACTTATTATATATACAGTGTTCTGTCTGCATTTATGCCTGCAGTCCAGAAGAGGGCATCAGATCATATTATAGATGATTGTGAGACACCATGTGGTTGCTGGGAATTGAACTCAGGACCTCTGGAAGAGCAGACAGTGCTTTTAACCACTGAGCCATCTCTCCAGCCCATATATTATTTTCTTATACTCAACAATAAACTGAAATTATTCCTTACTTGATGTGTAGTTCAGCAAGTCTGCCAAAAACTTAAATCACATGTAGAAATAATTTATCAGAGGCTGCAAAAAATGGCCCATTGGTTAAAAGCTTTTTCTGTTCTTACAGAAGACCAGAGTTAATAGCTATCATCCATACTGGGCAGCTCACCACCACCCGTAACTAAGTTCCAGGGCATTTGAGAGCATTTCCTTTCTTCCCTTGGGACCCAGACACCTGTAGAAGAACACACACATATAAGCAAAAATAGATATGAATATATCATAAAAATAAGTAATTTAGAAATTTCCTAAAATGAAGATTATAATTTATTTAAATGTGGAGGGTTTTCTGTGTAATAAGGAAGCATATGCAGTAAACATACCACTTAAAGAAAGGATGATATCCTGAAATGAGATGTCCCTCAACTGACAAATGGATTTTTAAAAAATGGTACATTTACACATTGGAATACTGCTCAACTATCAGAAACAAGGAAATTATGGAATTTGCAACTAAATGGATGCAACTAGAAAAGCTCATCTGGAGTGAGCTAAACCAAACTAAGAAAGATGCACATGGCATCTAATTCACTTATAATTGGATTTTAGCCATATAGTACAGGATAACTATCCTACAACCAGCACACCAAAAGGAGCAGGAACATAGACTTTGTTACCTGTTAGTGGGACACGTTACCCTAGTGGTGCTGCCGTGTAGGCCCCCAATACATGAGGAATCTCTTAGCCCTCATGTGACTGCTGAACTGGGGGGGGCTGATATATAGAGACACCCCCCACTCTACAGGAGTAGGATAGGAGGGAGAGGGGGAAGAGGGGTACAGGGTAGGACTGGGAGGGGTGGAAAGAGGGCACTGTGATGGAGATGTAACTTGAAATAAACATTAAAAAAAAAGAATGTGAGGCCATGGTGGCCTATTCATATGAAATGTCCCTTCAGGACACTTTTCAATTGTAAATAGAATATAATCTATTACCAAGAGCAAAGGCTTGATGTGGTGGTAAGCCTTGATTGAGCAGGTCATTGAATTTATATTTTCCACTATAAGAAATGGGTGTTCAAATATTGAGGTCTCCAACTTTTGGTTTAAGAGAATCCTGACAGTGGTGGAAACTAAAATATGTATAGAATAATTTTAATATTAAAACCACAGGCTTCAGTCATCTATCTTCATTGTACTCTTTAACAATACATCTATCTTGTTTTATAAAAATTATAGTCAATTTAATTATAGTCTTTTTCCTAAAATATGCATGAAATAAAGAAAATAAACCAAATAAATTGTTTGGTTATATTTTAAATACATGTCTTTAGTATTTTCTGTTTAAGTAAATAAAGATATTTACATAATAATGTCTGATATTTGTTGCTAGTGAGATAACTCTTTCAAATACATGACAAGGAAATGAATTTTGCTCTGGAAAAAAAATCAAAAGCAAGATTTTGTATATTAATATTTTCCAAGAAAATATTTTACTTACTACTGCTTTTCTATTTGAGGGTATTCGGGTTCACCTAGGTTTCTTCATTCTTTGAGTATTAACAGTTTCTACTAATGTCTATGTTCAGACACATTTTGGTATAGAGTAAAAGTTATCACTGTTGTTCTATTGTATGGAAAACAAGAACAGCAGCAATGTGTTGCTTATATAGTGAGGATAGATGAAACTGGTAAACATTGAGACATGTAAATTACTTATCTTATTACTTTAAGTTATCATACTTTTGAAGTTATACTATAGTTACACCAGTTCTCCCTTTCTTTTCCTTCTGACAAATCTTCTCATATACATCTCCTTGCTCTCATTATGGTCTCTTTTTCATTAGTTGCTGTTATGTAAGGTACACAGAGTGAGAGAAACAGTCTTCCCCAGGGAAGACAGTACCAAATGGCTGTCTACTATCAAATGGTCTGCACTGAAAACAAACAAGTAACAGTATATGGACTGATCATATTGTATTTATGTGTTTAGGAATATATAAAAATATGTAGAAAAAATATATCAGGTCTCTGATGTGGTTGAAGATTAGATAGTTACAGTCTCACAGCTAAAGTTTAAGTTGTTTGGAATTAAAAGGATGTTCTAGGTCTAAGAAGATGTTTCTAAGTTGGTAATGCAAGTTAGGATGGAAATTGAGTTAGGTATAGAAAGAACTTTAAACTCATGGAGATAGATGGATAATAGAATATTAATATCAGTTGCCAAATATGTATGGATTGGACATTGAGAATATATGTTATGCCTTATAATTTTCATAATTGTGGCCTAATAATTCAAAAACAAAGAATTATGAGTTCTAGCAGAAGGAAGATAGCATGGGAGGTGGGGATTGGGAGGGGACTGTAATGGAGATGTAACTTGAAGTAATAACAAAAAATATGTAGAAAACTCTGCATGTTATATCCATGTATTTAGGAAAATGTAAAAAATATGTAGAAATACAGATATATATATATATGGAAAACAATTTAAAACTTTTCACCTATATGTTCAGAAGGGAAATGCTTCAGAATAACTTGCCTTTTAGTTGTAAAAGTCAACTTGAACCTTGGTCTTTGTCTTAGTCCCTGTACTATTGCTGTAAAGAGAGACCATGACTGAGGCAACTCTTATAAAAGAAAACATTTAATTGGGTTCTTGCTTACAGTTTCAGAAGGTTAGTCCATTATCATGACTTGGGGCATACAGGCAGGCACAGTGTGGAGAAAAGTAACTGAGAGCTGTATATCCTGACCTGTAGACAGCAGCCAGAGAAAGAGACACTGGGCCTGGCATGGGCTTTTGAAACTTCAATGCTCCCATTGGTGACACACCTCCTGCTAGAATGCCATACTTCCCCATTCTTCCCAAACAGTTCCTCTAAACGGGAACCAAGTATTCTAACATATTAACATACGAGTGACACTCTCACCCAAACTATAACAGTCTTTGTCACATAAATCAGATCTACTTACCTATTAAGTTAAAAGGGACAGGAATATAGTTTAATGTTTATTATGTTTTTTTTTTCTTCTTATGAAATTCTGTCTACAGAGCTGAGGAATACTAAAGTTTTTCATATTTTGGTTCTGAATTTCTGCATCTTTAAAGTTTAAGTGTACTGTTTATACAAAAGAAAAAATGTAATATAATTTCATTTTTCCTAGCCAGAATAACCCATGTGAGCATTTGTGTTTCTATTTCTTCCTTTTCTCAACAACATGGAATGACTCCTTATCCAATGGTGTTTGAAGAAATAAAAGACAATTGTAGACCTTAATGAACTCTTCAGAAACATGAAAGAAACCTTAAAGGTCATATTTTGGAAGATGATCCAAAAGCTGTGTGGTGTCAATCCATTTTCTTCTGTATCACCACTAGGCTTGAAGTTTCTCAAGGGGAAAATGTCAAGTTGACATCTTAGTTGCTCATTGGCTGTTAATTTCTGCTTTCTTTGCATTATTTTAACTGCCAATCAAAATTCAGTGTATGAAATTAGCTGTATGTCTGTTGCAAACAATCTGCAATGAGACCATTGAAAAGCATACTTACAAATCACTTGAAAATATGAAGGATTAAAGAAGGATAGAAATGTATTTAACATTTATCAGTGATGTATCTTAAAATTAGAAAATTAATCACATTTTTCTGTATTCTACTAAACACAGGACAATTCTGCCTAGAAGAATACAGGAAAAATCAGGCAAAACAATCAAGCAAATTTTAGTACACATATATTTTAAAAATATATTTCTTTTCATATAAACTTAGATATCAATCAAATCTATGTCACCTATGTAAGGATTTATTTTGAGTCCTTAAATAGATTTTAGCTCTAAAATATTTCATTTTTTATCTAAAAAATTCCATGTATATAATTATTAATTGACTCTTCCCTACTCATTCTATATGAATTACATATTTGAAAGATAAATTTGATTTAAAGCTTCTGGAAAATGAATCCCCAATGTTTAGTTTTCATTGAGAAATACTGAACTTTTGATATAGATCACAAATGTTCAACCATTACTATTTTGCTATGAAAGGCAAAATTATATTTTCTCAAAAGTATTAAATAAAACATAAAATAAATTTGTTACCTTAAATAGCTCTCATAAATTTTTAATTAGGCCGCTTTTTGGATCGAAGCCTGAGTCAGTGATGTTTACTAATGTCCTCAAATGAGTGATACCCACATTTACAGGAATTTCATGAAAAATTCCTGTCCTTAGTATTAATGCTAAACCTCTAGTTGAAATGAGTCAGTGACCAATGCCTCATATCAAAAGTCAATCACAAGATGCTGAATTCAATGCCTATTTGATTCTTAGGGAAAAAAAGCTGCCCAGTGAAATCTGATGCTTTGTTCTCTTCTTGAAAGATTATACGTTATAACTATTCATGCGGGACATGTCAGGCTAAAAGGAATTGTTTGTTTTCTTTTTTAATTAATTTTTTCATAAAATGTATTTGGCTCATATTTTTTACCTATCCCTAGTGAAATTCCTCACAGATCTTTCTCACCTACCTACCTACCCAACATATTGTTCAGTCTCTGAAAGAAGGAAACACACACACCCACACACCCATACATACACCCTGATAATCAAAGCCTAAGCAAACTAAAACCCAATAAGACAGAAACAGCTGACCAAAATAAAATGCAAAAAACAAAAGCCTGCAAAAGATGTAGTTCATCTTGCATTGGTAGGCTAACTACTACTAGGCATGGGGTTTGCCTTGGAGAATGGTTGATATACCCAATGACATTGGAGAAACCTGCTAGTAGGTATCCATTGCAAATTGTTTCTGTTTTAGGGGTAGGAACTCATGTCCAATTCCTCTTCCCAGTGCTAGAATCCCATCTGGCTTGAACCTGTACATATCCTCTATGATGCCACGGCTCTGTGAGATCATGCATGTGTCTACCTTATTATATCTTGTAGACATTGCTTTCTTGCTGTCATCCACCACCTCTAGCTCTTACACTCTTTTATCACTCCTCTTCTGTATAGATTCCTGAGCATTGAAGAGAGGATATGTTGGAGACATTCTAGAATTGAGTGTGCAAAAGTGTCTTACTCTCTGGACATTGTCTAGTTGCATGTCTCAGTGTTGATTATCTCCTGGGGATAGCAATAAGCTCAGGAGCTTACCATATTAGCAATATCAGGTATGGGTTTTATATCATGGAGTAGGTTCTAAAGCCAATTAAAAAGTTCTTGGTTACTTCTTTATTATTCTAATTAATTAATTAATTATTACTGTGTTCTGTCTGCATGTATGCTTGCAGGCCAGAAGAGGGAATCAGATCTCATTGTAGATGTTTATGAGCCACCATGTTGTTGCTGGGAATTGAACTCAGAATCTCTGGAAGAGCAGCCAGTGCTCTTAACCTCTGAGCCATGTATTCAATACCAATTGAATTTAGTGGAATTGGGGATTTCTCTGCCCATATCCCATTCCATAAACTTAAGCAGCAGAAATTTCTGTTACAATTCTTTGGAGGACCTGTCATTGCCCCTGTTGAGTTTTGGTATCTATAAATAAATATAGACATGACAAACAATTCAAGATTTGTGGATATGCTGAAAAATTTATATAAAGAGAACCATCTTCTGTGTTACTTTAGTAATTTTTACAAATGTTTACTATCTAAGCATATTCCTATGACTCTTCTCTGGATCTTCGAAAGGTTCTATGTAACTGTCCTTGAAGTTTAAACCTTTTAATTTTATATCTAATCTCCAATTATTAACTAGTATTTACTGCATGCATTTAAAATTCAGCAGCATGATAATTTGAAGATGTATGAGTAGACATATCATTATAGCACCAAAGGAGCTAATGACCACTTTATAGTGCAGTTATACCTTTCTCTCTCTTTAACTGCTTCTCATATAAAGCAGCAGGACCTTTAGATCCTCTCGGGCTGCTGCACAATACAGCACTGTTCTTCAGGAGAGGACACTATCACATAAAGAAAAACTGAGGTCACCCTCCACGATCATGATCTGTCTAAGACACTGCAGTTATACCTCTACCGTCTTCAAAGAAAGCAAAGAAGCATCAACATAAGAAACTATGAGTCACCTAGATAACACAAACTAAAACGTACAAAACTCAACCAATGGAAGGTCTTACCCCTGCCTCTAATCCCAGCACTGAGGTATCTGATTCATGAAGATGAAGAGTTCAAGACTGCCTTCACTTACCACAAGCCTGTGGTCCCCCTGTATTTATCATATGAAAAAAATTATATCTGGTGATTACTCAATGGAGAACTAGTTCACATGAAACAAAATAAAGATAGAAGTGTGCCAGTGTTTAAGCCCATCATTATCAATACTCATCCTCTCCTTTCCTAGGCTTACATGATCCAAGGCATCGTAAAAAATTAAGGCATAAGATGGAAATTTAACAGGTGTCTACTAATAAAGAATGAAATTAAAAATTTTTAGACATCATGAAACTATTTATCAATAAAAATTAGCTGCAATGATCAGTAAAGGGGTTGTTCTACACCCCTAGGTAACCTGCAAAGTTGAAATGTCAGAATATTGAGGAGCGAAGATTTGAAAGAGTAAATGGAAAGAGAAGTGAGAGAAAAGGAAGTCACTTGGTCTTCCTCATTAAGTTCAGTTTGCTCAGTTAGAAATCCCATTTATGTTCAGTCAAGTAACAATGATAGCTTTAGCTAACTGGACTTTGAACTCCTGTTGCCCGGACACTGAGGAGATATGGAAGTTTGCTATTGTCAACATAAATCTCCTGAGATAAGAAAATCAGGCTCACTGAACAAAAATAGGTTTCGTTATTTTGAGACTTTTTTCAAGACTTTAAGGAAAACATGGAAATCAGTAAAATACTATGTTATTTTAATTTTATTTGGTGTCTTAGTTTATTTTCTGATGCTATAACCCAATCTTCAGATTGTGTAGTTTCTGAATAATAGAATTTTATTTGGCTCATAGTTTTTGAGTCCTAGAGGTCAAAAAGAATGACTGTGAATGGAAGATTAGGTAAATATGGGTGAGACACTGATCGGAGGCTTTGCTGTTAACAAACCCACTTTTGTGATACAGCCAATGGTCCAATCACAAGAGCATAGCCTTCAGACTACACTGTTCTTTTTTTCCCAACATTTATTTATTTCTTCAAGTTACATCTTAATCACAGTCCCTTCCCTCCTCCCCCTCCCAGTCTCACTTTCCTACCCTCTTTCTCCTCTCCCTCTTATCCACCTTTTTTTAGGAGATTAGTCCCAGGGATTTCTCTTTTTCTTATCTCTATCATTCTTTCTCTCCTATGTAGAGGGGAAAAGACTTGAAAAGGACAAAAAAGGGGGACATAGACACACATTTCTTTTTTAATATTATTTTTATTATTTATTTTTTACTTAACTTGGTAATTATTGGGGTTCAGAATGACATATTTTATTCAGGTGTGTCATTCTAATTTGTCCTCAAGTGTTTTTTGCCCATTCTCATGTTTTTCTCTTCAGCTGGTTTATCCCTCTGTCTCCCTGTTAGCTCCCACTTCTGCTTTCTGTTTTTACATGAAATTCATTATTTCTGTTTTTAACCTCACATAATCTCTCTTCTTCCATTTACATTGTCCTATTTAGTTTTATGACCATGAATACACTCATATAGTTTATGAATATGTAAACACAAATAATTTTAATATGTTCCATATGAGAGAAAATATGCAGTATTTGTCGTTTTGAGATCACTTGTTTAATTTGCTTAAATTTTTCATTTCTTGTCTCATTCATATAGTTGAAAATGTCATGTTTTCATTCTTATTTACAGCTGCACAAAAGTACTTTGCTAGTGTGCACTCCATTTTCCTTATTCATTTAACTGTTGGTAGATATCTACATTGATTCCATTCCCTGCCTATTGTGAACAGCACATATACAAAAATAGATGTACAAATCTTTCTGTGGCATATTAACTTAGAATCCCTTGGATATATAACAAAAGAAGTATAGCTGGGTTATAAGGGTTTTTTTTTCTCTAATGAGGGTATGAGTCTGTGTAAATTTGGTATGTAAGTGTGTGATGGTTTTACAAGTGTGCCTGTTTTATGCATACATGCAAAGGTCTGAAGAGGAAGGACATTTGGTGTCTTTCTCTATCATTCTTCACTTTATTGTGACAGAGTCCCTCACTCTCTGGTGGTCAGATACTTCTGTTTCAACTGCCACCACTACTATATTTGTGTTATAGACATGTGTTAACCATGTTCCTACCCAGTTTCTGGGATCTATACTTTTAGTTCTATGTTTGCACAGCAAGCACCATTACCCACAAAGCTATCTCTCCAAGTCTCATAGGGTAGTTAGTTCTATTTTTTTTTAAAGAACCTCCATACTGACTTCCATAATGGCTACAGAGCTTTGCATTCCTGCTATCACTGAATATGTGTTCCTCTTTTCACATCTTCTCCAGCCATTCTGTCTTGGGTAAGAAGTGACCCTATAATAAATAGAATATTAATATCAATTACCAAATATGTGTGGACTGGACATAGGAAATCTATGTTGTACCTTATAATTTTCATAATTGTGGCCTAATTGTTCTTATTGTTTTGCATTGCATTTATTGTTGTAAGGAAAAAAGAGCTTTTTATTGGACTAAAAGTGGGAGCTGTTGGAGGGAGAGATACACCTTAGATTTAAAAAAAAGCAGATAGGGTGAAGGGGAAGAGGGTAGGAGGGTTGAAGCAGGACAGGGAGGGGGAGGGAGGAGACTGTGTTTGAGAATTAACTTGAAGAAATAAATAAATTCTGAAAAAAAGATGAGATATTAAAGCAATTTTAATTCG
Source organism: Lophiomys imhausi (assembly GCA_907164525.1). Taxonomy (NCBI): domain Eukaryota; kingdom Metazoa; phylum Chordata; class Mammalia; order Rodentia; family Muridae; genus Lophiomys; species Lophiomys imhausi. The sequence continues at coordinate 5,816,715 of CAJQZJ010032097.1, forward strand.
TATTTCCATGATGGTTAAGATACTGGATCTTAAAAAAAAAAAAAGAATGTTTGGTCATTTGTAGCTCTTCTTTTGTTAACTGTCTACTCAGTTCATTCGTCCATGTGATGATTTAATGATCTGGGTTTTTGTGTTTAGTTTTTACATTTCTTTATTTTTTTCATTAGTTTGTTTATTTATTTACTTTACATCTCAATCCCAATACCACTCCCTCCTCTCTTCCTAGTCTCACCCTCCCATTCAATTTCCCATACTCCACTACCTGGTACCAACCCACTCTGGCTCATAAAATCACATCAGGGCTACGTGCCTCCTCTTTCAACTGAGGCAAGACTGGGAAGTTCTGCTAGGAAAATGGGATCCAGAAGGAGGCAGAAGAGACCAAGTCAGAGATAGTCCCTGTTCAGATTGTTAGGGGATAAAGTTGAGGACAAAGCAATCCATTACCTTCGCATGTGTAGTGAGTCTAGGACCAGTCCATACATGTTTTTTGGATGATGGTTCAGTCTCTATGAGCCCACTTGTGCCCAAGTCTATGTAGATCTTCTTTCAGTATCCTTGACCCTCCAGCTCCCTCAATCCTTCCCCTACTCTTCCACAAGACTCCCTGAGTTCTACCTAAAGTTTGGTTAGAAGTCTCTGCATCTGTTTCCATTATCCACTGGATAAAGTCTCTCAGATGGCAGTTATATTAGTTTTCTGCTTGCAAGAATAGCAGAGTATTATTAATAGTGTCAGGGGTTGGGTCTCTCCCATGAGGAGGGATTCAAGGTAGGCCAGTCATTGGTTGGCCATTCCTTCAATAACTCTTCCATCTTTTATCCCTGCATATCTTATAGACAGGGCAAATTTTGGGTCACGGGATTTGTGGGTGGGTTGGTGTCCCCCTCCTCCACTGGAAGTCAACCCTGTCTACCAGGAGCAATCACTTCAATTTCAGTATCCATTGTTGCTAGGAGTCTCAGCGAGGGTCAGCCCCATATCCTCCTAGGGTTCTTGCCCATCCTAGGTTTCCAGCTTGTTCCAGATATGCCCAACACCAATTTCCCACCTCTCTGAGAGACCTCTCACCCTCATCTCCACTCTTCCCACATCTGATTCCTACTCCCTCCCTCCCTCTTCCCTTCTCCACACCCTCTCTCATCCAGTTAGTTCCCTCTCTCCATTTACTTCTAGTGTCTGTTTTATTTCCCTTAGTAGAATTCAATCATTTTCTTTTGCACCTTCCTTGTTACTTAGTTTCTTTGTGTCTGTGGATTGTAGCATGATTATCCTTTACTTAATGGCTAATATCTGCTTATAAGTGAGTACGTAGCATGTGTGTCTTTCTGGAACTGTGTTACCTCATTCAGGATGATATTTTATAATTCCATCATTTGCCTGTAACTTTCATGATGTCCTTATTTATAATAGCTGAGTAGTATTCCAGTGTGTAACTGTACTACTGTTCTTTATCCATTCTTTGGTTGAGGAAAATCTGGGTTGTTTCCAGTTTCTGGAATAAAGCTGCTATGAATGTAGTTGAGGAAATGTCCTTGTGGTTTGGTGAAGCATATTTTGGATATAGGCCCAGAAATTATATAGCTAAGTCTTGAGGTAGAAGTATTACCAATTTTCTGAGTGACTGTCAGATTGATTTCTAAAGTGGCTGTACAAATTTGCACTCCCACCAACAGTTTGTAGGAGTGTTCCCCTTTCTCTACATGCTCACCAACATATGCTGTCATTTAAGTTTTTGATCTTAGCCATTCTGATAGGTGTAAGATGGCATGTCATAGTCATTTTGATTTGCATTTTCCTTATGACTGAGGATGTTGAGCATTTCTTTAAGTGTGTCTCCGCCTGTAGATTCCTCTATAGCATTCTCAGGTTAGCTCTATATCCCATTTTTTGATTATACTGTTTGTTTTGTTGGTGTTTAATTTCTTGAGTTCTTTATATATTTTGGATATTAGCCCTGTGTCAGATGTGGGACTAGTAATGATCTTTTCCCAGTCTGTGGGCTGCCATTTTGTTCCACTGACAGTGTCCTTTGCCTTACAGAAGTTTTTCTGTTTCATGAGGTCACAGTTATTACTTGTTGATCTTAATGCCTAAGCTATTGATGTTCTGTTCAGGAAGTTGTCTGTGTCAATGAGTTCAATGCTTTTCTGTACTTTTTCTTCTATTATATTTGGTTTTATATTGAGGTTATTGGTTCACTTGCACTTGAGTTTTGTGCAAGGTGTTAAACATGGATCTATTTGCATTCTTCTACATGCAGGCATCCAGTTAGACTAACACCATTTGTTGAATATAATTTCTTTTTTCCATTGTATGATTTTGACAACTTTGTCAAAAATCAAGTGTTCATAGTTGTTTGGGTTTATTTCTGTATCTTTGATTTTATTCCACTGATCAACCTGTTTTTATTCTAGTACCATGTAGTTTTTATTACTTATTGCTCTGTAGTACTACTTGAAGTCAGGTATGGTGATACCTCCAGAGGTTCTTTTATTGTACAGGACTTTTTCTTCCTACTATACTGGGTTTTTTATCATGAATATCAACACTGTGTCTTATGTGTAATTGATAAAGATATTCTCACAATCTGTTAGCAGTCTTTTCACACTGGTGAGTGCTTGCTTTGCTGTACGAAGGTTCTTCATTTCATGTAAATCAATTGTCAGTAAATAAAATTTGTTAGAAGTTAAATTTAAAGTTTTAGGTTGCAAAATTCTCATGGTAGTAAATATGGAAGAAGAGAACTCAAATATTTCCTCAAACCCAAAGCCATAAATAAAAAAAAATAAAATACATAAAGCACTAACTTTTACAATATTGGGAGTAAAGTAAGGAAGAGAATGATACCTAAAAGTCAAGAAACAGACAAAGTATGAACTTTGGCTTGTACAGTTTCTTGATTATTTTAAGACTCCAGACTCTGGTATTAAGAGAAGCGAGTTAGTTCACACCTGGAGTTTTTCTTGAATTGAGGAAGAAAACTGGGAAATCCAGAGAAGAAAAAGAGGCCAGAAGTCAGAGAAAGTCATTTGAGAGCGGAAAATCTTCAACAGAAAAATCCATGGAAACTCAGAGAGTCCACAGTCTTAGGTTGGGCTTGGTTCAGCTAATGTTTAGGAGGAAACTATCTGAGGAAATCTCACTCAAAAAGATTATAAGTAAATGAACTAGAAAACATGCAAAGCTGTGGAGTCAGGTTTTTTTTCCTGTCAAGCAGGGTAGAAAATCTCATAATTCATAAGTCATTGCATAAAATAGTCTAAGTTTTGTCCAGTGTCAGGTCACAATTAACTCTAGATTAAAGTTTGTTCTAAATGTGTTTGGAAACGTTTAAAATCAGTACTTGAAAATCTGAGTCAGTCTATTTCCAAGCAACGCAGTTATGTTCAGAGTGAAGCTCATCAAAAGCTACAGGAATATAAAGACATTTAGTGCACAGCGATGCTAGTAGTTTCTGACATCCACCAAAAATAATTTTTAGTGTTATTTGAAAATGTTTTGTTAAGTCTATCTGGTATGATTGTGTTTGTTTGCATGCTTGGATGTTTGTGTGTAGGTGCACACATGCCAGGCTTCTCTGTGGAAATAGGAGTATACCTTTCAGTATTTTCTCCCAGTGATGAAATTAAGGTTATCAGGCTTGTGGAAGGTGGCTTTACCCACTGAGCCATCTTTCTAGGCTAATTTTAACACATATTTTAAATGTTCTCCCAAAATAGTCACTTTTTGCCATCATATACTGCTGTTAATAAAGTAACATAAATAAACTAGAAGCATAAATAGAAAAATAGTCTAAAAATTCTATCATTTTTGATATGCCAAATTTCAAAAGTGACAATTTTAGAGCTCAGAATGTCAGGTAAGCATTGTTTCAGACTTGCCATTGTAGTTGAGTTTGCTAAATTCTGCAGTATGAAGGAATATTAATCTGTTTGACTATTGACCATACAAATGACCTTAAACTACTCCAGAGGCATATGTATCAGTTTTTTATATAACTTCCATTGTACCAAACCTGGAATATTTATCTACTGCTCTATATTGGATAAAAAGATTTTTCTTTTCTTTTCTTTCTTTTTATTTTTTAGTTTATTTATTTATTGCTTAAGGTTACATCTCCCTCATAATGTCCTCTTTCCACCCTTCCCAGTCTCACCCTTTACCCCCTATCCCTTCCATCCCACTCCTCTGGAGTGGAGTGTACCTACATAACAGTCCCCTGCCCCAGTTCAGCAGTCATCTGAGGGCCAAGAGCCTCCTCCTACACTGGGGGCCTACAAGGCAGCACCACTAGGGCCAAGTGTCTCATTGCCAGGGAGAGAAAACATGATGATCTATTCTCATAAAAGTTCAAATTCTGTTTGTACATGGGATTCTTATTTAAGACTCTTACTTGACATAAGTGCTGAACGGAGTTTTTGAAGAGTAATGATAGTATTTTCCTTATTTGATTGAATAATTGGTTTGTTGGGGGGTTTTTTGTTTGTTTGTTTGTTTTGAGACAGAGTTTCTCTGTGTAATAGCCCTGGCTGTCTTGGAACAAACTCTGTAGACCAGGCTGGCCTTAAACTCACAGAGATCCACCTGCCTCTGACTTCCAAGTGCTGGGATTAAAGGCATGTGCCACCACACCCAGCCTGAATAGTTGTCAACCACTCTCTACATGTCTTCTCAATCACTCTCTTCTTGACAACAGGGGAACAACATTCATTCCTTTTTAAAAACTATGTTTATTTTTTTATTAATTAATTTATTATTTCAAGTTATATATCAATTGCAGCCTCCTCTCTCATGCTGCCATCCTGTAGTCACAATGTTGATGTGACTCTTGGTTACCTCCAACTACACACACACATACACACAGACACACACACATACACACACCACCACACACATACATACACACACATACACACACCACACACACATGCACACTCATACACACACTCACACACACACAGACACGCACCCTACACACATAGACACACACATGCACCCTCACACACACACAGACACACCACACACACACTCACACACCACAAACACACACACACACACACACACACACTCATACATACACACACACAGTCATGACTGGAATTGGAAACCTAGCCACATACACAGGGCTTCTGATGTCATTGATCTTGGAGGACGACCTGCTACTGACACTTTGCTATGCCAGCATAATCCCTAAATCCATTTTAAATATTTGTCCTTACATGCACAGATAAGTGTAGTTCTCAGCCCTCATCAAGGAGACACCTCTTTTTTTGACTTTTATTTTTTTTTTATTTTAGCAGAAAATTAAAATAACCCGATAATGTGTTATCTTTCCAATTACAGATTTGGAAAAGTATTTAAAAATGTATAAGAGAGATCTCAGGATATTGCTTCAAATAGTACCTGCCAAAACACTTTAACAACTGTGTTTTTTTTCCCTGTTTATATGTTATTATCTGGAAAACAGGTTAATATTTTCTTTTGCTCTTAATTCTTAGTATAGCATTGTGTCACTTGGGCATACTTATGAGTTATCTTCTCTGCAAAAGGCATGAGAATTAATAGAGATGAAAGTGAAAGGGGCTAGCTTGTGATAACGCCTACTGATCAATTTGGCTCTTACTGAGATGAAGCAAAAGTGGCTAACAAAGGTTATGCAAGGTGAAGTAGGAAGTGACATGAATAAACTGCCTGCCTATGACATTCCTTTCATCAATTTTTGCTTCTTGAGGTTTCATTTATTTATAGTTTGCCTTTGCTCTATATTAAAAAGGGAGAAAGAGTAAATATTCAAACCCCCCTTAGGGGGATGTTCTCCAGCGGCTCATATCCAGTGTCTAGCAATCATAATATTTGTGTGTGTGTGTGTGTGTGTGTGTGTGTGTGTGTATGTGTGTGTGTGTGTGTGTGTGTGTGTGTGTGTGTGTGTGTGTGCGTGTGTGTGAGAAATATCGAATAGACTAGTAGCCAAACTGCATAACCCTGGGACTTCTCATGTGGAACATACATGGAAGTTCATATTGTTTCCACACATTTTGTAAAAAGCAAATAACTCAAGGAATTTTTTTCATATCTTGTAAAATCTAGTATTTTTTCTGTTATTGAGTAAGTTAGAGTTTCATAATCTTTATTTTTATTTAGTTAGCTTGGTGCTGTCTGTGAGCAAATCTGAACAGAACCAGTGTAGTTAAATCACTGCAGTATTGAAAGAAAGCAAAAACCAAGCATTCTTACAGTTTAGTTTCAGAATAGAGACAGACCCCTTTGAGATTGCTGTCTGGTAAATACTTTAGGCTTCGGTGTCTAGATTATTTGCTCCCCATGTTTTTAAACAAACCTTGATACATGCATTTATGAACTCTTACTTAACTTGGGCCTTTCGAGTTGAAATAACAGTTCTTGTCTTTATATTGAACAATGAGGTTTGGTAACACTAAAATTGCTTTCTAGCTTGAAGTTTAAATGTGTCCATTCTTTACACTCTACTCTTGCTTCCCAGGTTCTCAGTCTTTTTAGTGATTGTCCCTTTCATCCATGGTACTTGCTTGATCCACTATTTCAGTTTTCAGCCTTATTCTTAGGAGCTGAAGCCATTGTCAGCAGGTCCCCTTTCTAATTCAACTTGTTGCAAAGATTTTTTAACGTTATAAGCAAGAAAATATTTTCTGATAATGGTAAAAATAGAATGAAAGTGAAAATCCAAATTTAACAGTTTTTGTATAAATACGAACTAGATTTTAATAAAAGATATATATTTATGGCATTAATTATATTTTGATATTAATTATAGGTTATTTTTCATTTTAAATGCTCCATGCTACATGTCAGTTACCAGTTTTCATCTTTACATGCTTGCCAGTGTATTGGTAAACAGAGAGAGATATTTCCTTATTTTTTTGCTTTAATTCTACACTGTGATTGGACATTATTTTTAGTAGTGGCTTCTGTTATTATTTTCCCTCTTCATCATATGTTCCTTGTTGTTGCCAATGATTAAAAAAAAACTAACTCTTGGTTTCTTGGAAACTTGTTCAAATACAGATTTTACATCACATCCCACAAAGCAGTATGCTCATTTTTGTTAATAGAATTTTCATAGTGTAACAGTGAAATGGAGGTTTTTCTTTGTTAGGAGGACAGTTTTGTTTTCTCATGAGATCTTTATTTTGTTGTGGAGGCTGATGCTTCTTGAGAGAGAAATTATAGGATTCTGATGTCACGCCCTCAATGAGACTTTCCAGTTTTAGAATCTGTCCTCTTGGCTCTTTTCCTGATGTTGACAGTTGGCCAAGAAGACACCCCTGGGTTTTGAGAGTGCTCCTGCTACTACAGATGGCAGGAATTTGCTTTAAAAGAGTTTAACACTGACTCACTTTTTAAATCTCCCTTCATATATATGTATATATATGAGCATTTTATGTAATAAAAATTATGCCACACACAAAATAAGTGTAAAAAATTTAATGTGGCTCATTACATATGTAATCAAAACTACAGACTTTGAATTCACAAAATCTGCCACTTTAGATCCTACATTTGACTTGTCTGGCTGAAAATGAAGTACATTGTAAAAAAAAATAAAACAAAAAAATAAAAAAGAAGAAAAGAAAAGATCAGGATGAAGCATTTCAAGAGTTTGCCTTGAGTTTTGCTATCAAGTACCAAGCAAATAAATATTTAACTCTCTATAAACTTAAATTTCTAGAGGACCTTGTAACTGGAATTAATTGTGAGAGCATATTTAGTTCTTGTCTTTTGGGAATACTGGATCAATATGTTTTGTGAAACACAACTTGAAAAAAGTACCGCAGGAAAGACTAACTATTATGGTTAATTGTATTTTGAGTTTTGAAAAATGTGTTATTTTAACCTGGCAACATTGTAAAGGTATTCCTTACTATCAGTTCATTCATCATGAATAACATCCTCAAAGCCATACAGCAAACCAATGGTGCATTTTTGATATGATCATTGCAGCCTAACTCTAGGGAATATATATCCTAGTATATCATGATTTGATTTTCTGCATCGTAGAGATAAGCCAAGTTTAAGATTCCTTTAATCAACCCCTCTCCCTATCTCTCCTATATATGTCTGTATGTCTATCAATCATCTCTCTCTTTCTCTCTCTCTATCATCTATCTATCATCTATATATCTCCATCTCTACCTCTATCTAGCTCACTCCCTTCCCATCTACCTGAGTCACATATCCCAGGAAATCATGAAATAGAGTCTGCTATATATTTACTCTAATTTTAGACCTTGTTTCTCTGTTGGGGATAATGTTCCATGTTTTAGGGCTCTGTGCTTGTGAAACAATAATCTTCCTTATTTGTTGCCCCATATTTCACATGATGAAATTTGAATTTTATTTATTTGAAAAAAGAATGAGAGTCAGCATTAGAAAAGTCATTAAAGCTTTTTTTCTTTTTTTTCCTTTATTTTTTAATTCTTCAAGTTGCATCTCAATCGCAGTCCCCTCACTATTCCCCCTCCAGTCCCACCCTCCCACCCTCAACCCCCCATCCTCTTCCCTTTTTTTTTTCTTTTAAGTTTAAGGTATACCTTATTACCCCCTACAGTTTCCCCTTTCAGCCCAACAAATGGCTCTTTCTCTTATAATAACAAATATAATACAGTACAACAGAGGTAATTAGGCCACAGTTATGAGGGTTATATGGCTTAACGTACATTCCCAATGACCAGTCCATATGAATTTGGTACTTGACTTTAACATTCTACTATCTAAACATCTCCATGAGTTTAAAGGTCTATATCTGACTCAACATTCATACTAACTTGCAACACAATTTTAAAAGTATCTTCTTAGATCTATAACACTCTCTTGACTCCTAAACAAATCAAAATTAAATTATGAGACTCTAGCTATCTGTTCTTCAACCACCTCAGAGACCTGAGAGGGATAAATATATCTGATTTTATAGGACATACAGGGCCTGCAGCTTCCCAAACTAAGAAATGACATACCAGTGGCTGCCTGGACAGTTCCCATTTACTCTCCATACATTACAGCATCGATCTTCAGTCATTTGGCCCTGTTTCACTGACAGACATTGATTGTAGAGCAGGGGTTATGAAGGACTTACCTACCCTGTCTTGGCAGAGCTGTCGACTTACCTGCTTCCAGGTTTTGTCCTTTTTGGACAGCATTCTGTCTACAGTTGGGGCAAGGGGCTTTTCCTACCAAGAGATAGGCTTGCGACTAATTCAATCATCTCCCACTGGAGATTCTTCGATGCTCATCTTCTACTTGGAGGAGAATAGGGGGTGCTGTCAGGAGTTGATATGTCTTGATATAAAAAAAAACCTAAAGTTACGAAAACATCTTTGAATTCCATATTCTGCAGATCTCTTGAGGTTTTTGAAGAGGCCCTATCTATCTCTTATATTAGGGTAAGCAGATGTTGCTTGTCTCTTGCCGGTTTATTTCTGATTAGCTTAGGAAGTAACTATAATAAGCTGTCATAGTACCTAACTGAATGACCGGCTTGCATAACCATTAGTTTGCATTTCTTAATTATCCTAAACAGTTTATGACAATTAGTAGTAAAAGGCCGAAACATCACATTTCCTTTTTTTTTCTTTACCCTCTAACCCTTCCATCCCATTTCTCTGGGATGGTGTGTCCTTATATAACAGTCCCTCATCTCATTTGAGAGGTCGTATGAGGGCCAAGAGCCTCTTCCTTCATTGGGGATCTATGAAGTAGTACCATCAGTGAAAAGTGTCTCGTTGCCCGGGAGAGAGAACTACTAAACAAACAAACCAATAAGTATACAATAGATAAAAAAGACTAAAAAATAGAAAAAATATAACTAATATATAAAAAATAGATAAAGAATAAAAATTAAAAATAAGAAGTCTATGTCCAAGTTCCCTTTGGAGTGTTAGTTGTAGTATTGATACCTTCTACTATATAGCTAAAATCCTACTATAAGTGAATAGATGCCATATGTGTCCTTCTGAGTCTGGGTTAGTTCACTCAGGATGAGCTTTTCTAGTTCCATCCATTTGGCTGCAAATTGCATAATTTCATTGTTCCTGATAGCTGAATAATATACCATTGTATAGATGTAACACAGTTTTTTGACCCATTCTTCAGTTGAGGGACATCTGGGTTGTTTCCAGCTTTTAGCTATTACAAATAAGGCTGCTATAAACATAGATGAGGAAACTTCCTTATGATTCCGTGAAGAGGCATTTGGGTGTATACCCAGAAGTGGTATGGCTGGGTCCTGAGGCAGAGCTATTCCAAGTTTTTTAAAATATCACCAGACTGACCTCCATAGTGGTTGCACAAGCCTGCATTCCCACCAGCAATGGAATAGGGTACCCCTTTCTCCACACCCTCGCCAGCATGTGCTGTCATTTGAGTTTTTGATCTTAGCCATTCTGACAGGTGTGAGATGGAATCTCAGAGTCGTCTTGAGTTGCATTTCTCTGATGATTAAGGATGTTGAGCATTTCTTCAAGTGTTTCTCAGCCATTAGGGATTCCTGCTTTGTGAATTCTCTATTTAGCTCTGTCCCCCATTTTTTGATTGGATTATTTGGTTTCTTGGAATTTAATTTCTTGAGTTCTTTGTAGATTTTGGATATTAGCCCTCTGTCAGATGTGGTGTTGGTGAAGATTTTCTCCCAGTCTGTAGGCTGCCGTTTTGTTTGAATGACAGTGTCCTTTGCCTTACAGAAGCTTTTCAGTTTCATGAGGTCCCACTTATTGATTGTTGATCTCAAGTCCTGAGCTGTTGGTGTTCTGTTCAGGAAGTTCTCATCTGTGCCAATCATTTCGATGGTTTCTCCCACTTTATCTTCTAGTAGATTTAGTGTGACTGGCCTTATGTTAAGGTCTTTGATCCACTTGGACTTATGTTTTGTACAGGGTGATAAGTATGGGTGTAACTTCATTCTATTACAAATGGACATCCAGTTGGACCAGCACCATTTGTTGAAGAAGCTGTCCTTCTTCCATTGTGCTGTTTTGGCTTCTTTGTCAAAAATTAAGTGGCCATAAGTGTGTGGGTCTATTTCTGGATCTTCAATTCGATTCCACTGATCTTCTAGTCTGTTTCTATACCAATACCATGCTGTTTTTACTACTATTGCTCTGTAGTACAGCTTGAAATCTTGGATGGTAATACCTCCAGATGTTTTTTATATTGTACAGGATTAATTTAGCTATTCTGGGCTTTTCGTTGTTCCATATGAAATTGAGGCTAGCTCTTTCCAAGTCTATAAAATATTGTGTTGGTCTTTTGATAGGAATTGCATTGAATCTATATATTGCTTTTGGTAGGATGGCCATTTTTATTATGTTGATCCTACCTATACATGAGCATGGAAGATCTTTCCATCTTCTAAAGGCCTCTTCCATTTCTTTCTTCAGGGGCTTGAAGTTTTTGTTGTATAGGTCCCTTACTTGCTTGGTTAGAGTTACCCCCAGGTATTTTATATTTTTTGTGGCTATTGTGAAGGGGGTTGTTTCCCTTATTTCTCCTTCAGCCCTTTTGTTTGTTGTATAAAGAAGGGCTTCTGATTTTTTTGAATTAATTTTGTATCCAGCCACTTTGCTGAAGGTGTTTATCAGCTGTAAGAGTTCTCTGGTGGAATTTTTGGGGTCGCTTATGTATACTATCATATCATCTGCAAATAGGGATAATTTGACTTCTTTGTTTCTGATGTTTATCCCCTTGATCTCCTTTAGTTGTCTTATTGCTCTAGCAAGAACTTCAAGTACTATATTGAAGAGATATGGTGAAGTGGACATCCTTGTCTTGTCCCTGAGTTTAGAGGAAATGCTTCAAGTTTCTCTCTATTTATTTTGATGTTGGCCACTGGCCTGCTGTATATTGCCTTTATTATTTCTAGGTACGGCCCTTGTATGCCCTTTCTCTCCAGAACTTTTAGCATGAAGGGTTGTTGGGTTTTGTGAAATGCTTTTCTGCATCTAGCGAGATTATCATGTGTTTTTTTTTCTTTCATCTTGTTTATGTGGTGAATGACGTTAATAGACTCTTGTATGTTGAACAATCTCTGCATCCCTGGGATGAAGCCTACTTGATCATGGTGTATGATACTTTTGATGTGTTCTTGAATTTGGTTTGCTAGTATTTTATTAAGTATTTTTGCATCTATGTTCATGAGGGAGATTGGTCTGAAGTTCTCTTTCTTTGTTGGGTCTTTGTGTGGTTTAGGAATCAGGGTGATTGTGGTCTCGTAGAATGAGTTTGGCAATGTTCTTTCAGATTCTATTTGGTGAAAGAGTTTGAAAAGTATTGGTGTTAGCTCCTCTTTGAAGGTCCGGTAGAATTCCATGCTAAAGCCATCTGGCCCTGGGCTTTTTTTGGTTGGGAGATTTGTAATGACTGTTTCCATTTCCTTACGGGTTATAGGGCTGTATAATCTGTTTTTCTGATCTTGATTTAGCTTCAGTAGGTGGAATCTATCAAGAAAATTGTCCATATCACTTAAGTTTTCAAATTTGGTAGAGTATAGATTTTTAAAGTAGGATCCAAATATTCTCTGGATTTCCTCAATGTCTGTTGTCATTTCTACCTTTTCATTTCAGATTTTGTTGATTTGTTTTTTCTCCCTCTGTCTTTTAGTTAATTTGGCTAAGGGTCTGTCTATTTTGTTGATTTTCTCGAAGAACCAACTCTTGGTTTCATTGATTCTTTGTATAGTTCTTTTTGTTTCTAAGTTGTTGATTTCAGCCCTAAATTTGATAATCTCCTGCCTTCTGCTCCTCTTGAAGCTTTTTAAGCAACATGGAAAATTAAGAGTTTTGGTATTCTATTATACCTTTGCATCTTTCACAGCATTCTGGAAAATCAATGGTGAAATATATTCCCTTCATCATTACATCATAAAACTAGTTTTGTTTACGTGGACAATAATAGCACATAGCTTGTTTCTTAGAAGTAAAATCTATGCTGCTTAGGTGGGTTTCTAATAAGAAATCTGTTCCTTATTTCTGCCATTGAGAAGTATGGAGTTCCACAGTACCACTATATATGCAGTACACTCCAAAAGTGTAGCACTCTGTTACTGGGACGACTCCTTCAGTGTGATATATTATTAGGAAATGAGCAGAGTAGTATTGCCATAAAAGTATGCCCTCAGAGTTATTAATTACTGTACTAGCTACTAGTCAAATCTCAGTAGTAGTGGGGCTCAAGTCTTTAGTTTTTATGCTATTATTTTAACAGAAAAGGAGTTATAAGAGATAAAACTTTATAACTTTGGCTATGATTTTTCAACATTGAGAACCTATTAATCAGAATATCATTCTTTTTATCTGCCCTCATTCCAGAAACATAGGAGTACCTGGTCTAAAATTTGAGCTTTCCATATGACATTCATCTACCCTCTATTGAAAATAAACAAAATTTCCTTCCATCTTTACTCTAGAAAAATAGAGTTCATTTTTCAATTTAAAAAATGAGAAAATATATCTGAATGAATATACAGAAGGTGCGCAGTCAGCAGCTTCCAAATCTAAGAAATAAGAGACAACTGGCTGCCTGGACAGTCCCCAATTTCTCTAGATAAATTGGAGCATCTACATTCATCCTTTTGGTCCAGTATCTCTGATAGAGATTGATTGTAAAGCAGGAATTATGAAGGACTTGCCTACCCTGTCTCGCAGAGCCAGGCTGTCAACTTACCTGTTTCCAAATTTTGTCCTTCTCAGACAGCATTCTATCTACAGTTGAGGCAAGGGATTTTTCTTGTCCAGTGGCAAACTTGCCACTAATGCAACAATCTCCAAATGGAGATTCTTCAATGCTCATCATCTACTTAGGTCTCTGATGTGGTCGAGGACTAGACAACTATAGTCTCACAGTTAAATTTTAATGTGTTTAGGAATTAAAAGGATGTTCTAGGTCTAAGAACATGTTTTTAAGTTGGTCATGAAAACTGAGTTAGTTATACAACTTTAAACTCATTGAGATAGATAGATAATAGAATAGTAATATCAGTTGCCAGATACGTATGGACTAGATATTGGGAATGTTTGTTATACCTTATAATTTTCATAATTATGGCCTAAATATTCTTATTGTTTTTATTGTATTTATTGTTATGAGAAAAAAGAGCCTTTTATTGGACTAAAAGAGGGAGCTGTTGGGGGAAAAAGATACACCTTAAATTTAAAAAACAAAAGCTGATAGGAGTGTAGGAGGGTGGGACTGGAAGGAGGAGGAGAGAGGGGACTATGATTGAGATGGAACTTGAAGAAATAAATAAGGGTATAACAATTTTTTTAAAAATGAGCAAATAACCAAACACAGGAGCAATTTCTAAAGAGAAATATACCTTGACACATAGGTCTTAGACACTGTGATGGAGATGTAACCTGAAGTAATAAATAAATATTAAAAAAAAGAAATGAAAAACATCTTGGACTCTGAACTAATAAAATATCCTCCTCCCTCAATACAAAGAAATTTAAAGAAAGATAGCTATCAACTGGAGTATGAAAACCAGGGACTATCCGAAATAGCTTGCCACTAATGCAACCATCTCCAAATGGAGATTCCTTGATGCTCATCCTCTACTTGGATTAGAATAGGGGTGCAATCAGGAGCTGACATGTCTCAATATAAAAAATTCTTAAGTTAGGAAAACTTCTTTGAATGCCATATTCTATAAATCTCTTGAGGTTTTTGAAGACCACCTATCTATCTCTGTATATTTGTCTGAGCAAATGTTGTTTGTCTCTTAGCAACTTGATTTCTAGTTAATTTAGAAAGCATCTCTGATAACCTATGCTAGTACCTAATGAAAGGTCATGTTAGAATGACTGTTAGTTTGCATTTCTTAATTATTCTAAACAGTTTGTGACAGTTGCTATCAAAAGACCAAAAACTTCACATTGCATTTTTAACTGTTAACTAGGTACAATACCTTACAAAGGATTAGCTTTAACTTTCTATCCATATACAAAGATCAATGTTTATGTAGCCAAATATAATTGTAATTTTGTATTAATATACAAAAATCAATACCAATGGAGCCAAATGTAATCTTAATTTTGTATCAAAATACAAAGATATAAGGGCATATTCAAAAATCTGTCCATTTTTCTTTATCATTCTGATATTATGTCTATATCCCATCTTTTAGTCTTTCCCCCTATATAGGAGAGAAGGAAGGATAGAGAAAAGAAAAAGAGAGAAATACCTGAGACTGACCTCTAAAACCGACTTAACAAGGCCATTTAACAACTTGTAGACAGTCCTGATAAATAACAACAAACATCTATGATCCATCCAATGATCAAGGGGTGGGGGAATCCAAATTAAAGATAGAAAAATCACCCATCCTACCTTCTGGAAATGGGACTTTTGTCTGTTAATATTACTTCCTGCTGTTTTGGGACTTAGCAAAGCTGTTTTGGGAACAAATAAGAATGGAAAAATGGTTAAGTAAGTTAATGGTAATATTTGATATTCAGTCATTTTGTGCTCAACTATATAAATGCCCTAAGAAGTTTGTAGTCAGAAGTTGAACTTCAGGGTTTTACTGAAGTCCTGACTGGAAGAATCTGTTGTGCTGAACCATCTCAGTTAGCCATTTTGAGTTCTTCTGGTTGTGGATTTTTGAGGAAATATCTATATAGTAAGTCTACAATTCTGTATCATCTGGGCTTCTTGTTTCTTTGGTGTCTGGTTCCTTTTCTTCTGAAAGTTCAGTTGTTAAATTGTCCCTGGACTCCTTAGATAGATGTTTTTTATTTTCTGGAAAAATAAGAACAGAGCCCTGTCCTAATCCTAACTCTTTGACAATCCTTTTTTTTAAATTTTTATTTCTATTTTTTGGTAGGTAATATCTTTCCTAGAGCAAACTGTTTTTTTCCCCACAATATAGCAAATATTATCTTTCAATTGAGATTTAGAGCCATTTGTTGGACTGAAAGGGGGAGCTGTTGGGGGAAATAAGATATACCTTAAACTTAAAAAAAAAGGGAAGAGGATGGGGGGTTGAGGGTGGGAGGGTGGGACTGGAGGGGGGAGTAAGGAGGGGATTGCGATTGAGATGTAATTGAATAAATAAAAAATAAAGTTAAAAAAAACGACCAACCAACCAAACAAACAAAAAACCCAGCATACCCTGCAATTGTACCCCTAAATGTACACTGGTGTACACTTCACTGGTGCTTATTCTGGACCTTCAAGAAGCTTCCTCACTCTTAATAAAAAGAGAGCAACAACAACAACAAAAAATTTGAGATTTAAAAAAATTCTTTTGATATATTGGAACTAAACCTACCTTTAAGTGCATATATTTTGAGATCTAAAAATTCATTTTGAATTTCAACATGCCTTTGTGAGTAGCTTTTAAACTTAAATCATTGCAAATCCTATGTGCCTGCCTCTGCCTTCCAATTGATGGGATTAAAGGCATGCACCATCACCCCTGGATCTAAGTTTTTCTCTATTTGGAGCTTGCTTTGTGTCAGACTGGCCTTGAGTTTAGAGATATGCATGTGTCTTTCTCCAGTGTGTTGGGATTAAGGGTATATGCCTCTCAAGTGGTGAGATTAAAGGTGTGCTCCATCAACACCTTGCTCATTATAACTCTAGAATTTAAAAGACAACTACCTCTACAGTGATCCTCCTGTCTCTGCTGGAGATAAAGGCATTGGTTAACACCACCCTTCTCAAATATTTTACCTTAGCTCCAAATTACTTCACCTCTTAGAGATTTAGAAAACAAGGTAGAACTGTAGTAACCCTTAATTTACTTACAACTTCTTAAACTCTTAATTGCCTTATTAAAGCCAAACAATGAAAAATATCCTTCATATATAGGAAACAAACTTATAAGCTGACATCCAAGAGTGTGTGAGCTATGTGGCACCCTGCAGTTTACCTTTCTAACCTGAATTTAAAACCTTTTTTTCCTTTCATGCCAGTAAAGCAAGTATGTCTATGGTAAATTATCATTTGAAAATTTTATATTTTATTTTTATTATAATTTTAAGCTTAGTTGCCCCCTTCCTTCCTCCCTCCAGAAACCTCCCCCCTCCCTCCCCTCCTTCCTTCTTTCCCTCCCTCCCTCACTATTTCCCTTCTCTATGGTTCTGGCAGATGACAAGGACCCTCCTATATCATAATCCCTCAGATCATCAGACATATGAGGCCCAAGAGCTTCCTCCTTCACTAGGGCTCGCCATGAGACACCATCTAGAATAAGGTGCTCCACAGACCTGCAACAGTTTCCATGACTCACTACTGGGTCGAGTTTTTTCTACAGTAGTTATGCTCAGTTCCTATCTGTTTGGGTCTGTGGGCTGTAGGATGTTTGTCCTGTTAAATATGGTTAATATCCACTATAAGGGGAATACATACCATGTTTATTTTTCTGGGACTGAGTCACCTCACTTAGGATGAGTTTTTCTAGTTTCATCCATTTGGTTTTGAATTGCATGATTTCCTTGTTTCTGACAGCTAAGTAGTATTTCATTGTGTAAATGTACCACAGATTTTTTTTTTTTAAATCCATTCTTCAGGTGAAGGACATCTGAGTTGTTTCCAGTTTCTGACTATTACAAATAAAGCTGCTATGAACATAGTTGAGCCAATGTCCTTGTGGTTTGGTGAAGAATCTTTTGGATACATGCCCAGGATGGGTATGGCTGGGTTTTGAGGCAGAACTATTCCAGATTTTCCAAGATATCTCCAGATTGATTTCCAAAGTGGTTGTACAAGTTTGCACATCCACCAGCAATGGAGAACTGTTCTTCTTTCTCCACATCCTCAACAGCATGTACTATTGTTTGAGTTTTTGATAGTAGCCATTCTCATGGGTATGGGATGGAATCTCAGAGTAGTCATAAGTTGAATTTCCCTGGTGACCAAAGATGATGAACATTTCTTCAGGTGCCATTTCTTCTTGGTCTTTAGAGATTCCTCCTTTGTGAGTGCTCAGTTTAGCTAAGTAGAGCACTCTTACACTATGGTGCTGTAGTTAGTCACATGACATTAAAAGATTTTTGTACATATAACATTTGATTATAAATTTTGATAATTTATCATAACTTTACACTAATATTACTGCTAGTGATAAGAATAGCTGTGAGTAGTCTCGAGTTGCATTTCTCTGATGATTAAGGATGTTGAGCATTTTTTCTAGTGTCTCTCAGCCATCAGGGATTCGTCCTTTGTGAATTATCTATTTAGCTCTGTCCCCATTTTTTGATTGGATTACTTAGTTTCTTGGCATTTAATTTCTTGAGTTCTTTGTAGATTTTGGATATTAGCCCTCTGTCAGATGTGGGGTTGGTGAAGATTTTCTCCCAGTCCGTAGGCTGCTATTTTGTTCGAATGACAGTGTCCTTTGCCTTACAGAAGCTTTTCAGTTTCATGAGGTCCAACTTATTGATTGTTGATCTCAAGTCCTGAGCTGTTGGTTTTCTGTTCATGAAGTTGCCACCTGTGCCAATGAGTTCGAGGGTTTTTCCCACTTCTAGTACATTTAGTGTGACCGGCCTTATGTTAAGGTCTTTGATCCACTTGGATTTAAGTTTTGTACAAGATGATAAGTATGGGTCTAATTTCATTCTTTTACAAGTGGACATCCAGTTGGACCAGCACCATTTGTTGAAGATGCTGTCCTTCTTCCATTGTGCTGTTTTGGCTTCTTTGTCAAAAATTAGGTGGCCATATGTGTGTGGGTCTATTTCTGGATCTTCAATTTGATTCCATTGATCTACTAGTCTGTTTCTATACCAATACCATGCTGTTTTTACTACTATTGCTCTGTAGTACAGCTTGAAATCTGGGATGGTAATACCTCCAGATGTTTTTTATATTGTACAGTATTAATTTAGCTATTCTGGGCTTTTTGTTGTTCCATATGAAATTGAGGCTAGCTCTTTCCAAGTCTATAAAATATTGTGTTGGTCATTTGATAGGAATTGCATTGAATCTATATATTGCTTTTGGTAGGATGGCCATTTTTATTATGTTGATCCTACCTATCCATGAGCATGGGAGATCTTTCCATCTTCTAAAGGCCTCTTCCATTTCTTTCTTCAAAGGCTTGAAGTTCTTGTTGTATAAGTACTTTACTTGCTTGGTTAGAGTTACCCCCAGGTATTTTATGTTGTTTGTGGCTATTGTGAAGGGATTGTTTCCCTTATTTCTTTCTCAGCCCATTTGTTTGTTGTATAAAGAAGAGCTTCTGATTTTTTTTTGAATTAATTTTGTATTCAGCCACCTTGCTGAAGGTGTTTATCAGCTGCAAGAGTTCTCTGGTGGAATTTTTGGGGTTGCTTATGTATACTATCATATCATCTGCAAATAGGGATAATTTGACTTCTTCGTTTCCAATGTTTATCCCTTTGATCTCCTTTAGTTGTCTTATTGCTCTAGCAAGAACTTCAAGTACTATACTGAAGAGATATGGTGAAAGTGGACATCCTTGTCTTGTCCCTGAGTTTAGAGGAAATGCTTCAAGCTTTTCTCCATTTAATTTGATGTTGGCCACAGGCTTGCTGTGTATTGACTTTATTATTTCTAGGTATGCTCCTTGTATGTCCGTTCTCTCCATAACTTTTAGCATGAAGGGATGTTGGATTTTGTCAAATGCTTTTTCTACATCTAGCGAGATTATCATGTGTTTTTTTTTCCCTTCATGTTGTTTATATGGTGAATTACTTTGATAGACTTTCATATGTTGAACCATCCCTGCATTCCTGGGATGAAGCCTACTTGATCATGGTGTATGATACTTTTGATGTGTTCTTGAATTCGGTTTGAGATTCCATCTCACACCTGTCAGAATGGCTAAGATCAAAAGCTCAAATTACAGCACATGCTGGTGAGGGTGTGGAGAAAGGAAACCCTACTCCATTGCTGGTGGGAGTGCAGGCTTGTGCATCCACTATCTATGGATGTCAGTCTGATGATATCTTAGAAAACTTGGAATAGCTTTGCCTCAGTTCCCAGCCATACCACTTCTGGTTATGCACCCAAATGTCTCCTCATGGAATCATAAGGAAGTTTCCTCATATATGTTAATAGAAGCCTTATTTGTAATAGATAGAAACTGGAAACAACCCAGATGTCCCTCAAGCAAATAATGGGTTAAAAAACTGTGGTACATCTATACAATGGAATATTATTCAGCTATCAGGAGCAATGAGATTATGCAATTTGCAGCCAAATGGATGGAACTAGAAAAGCTCATCCTGAGTGAGCTAACCCAGACTCAGAAGGATGAATATGGCATCTATTCACTTATAGTAGGATTTTAGCTATATAGTAGAGGATATCAATACTACAACCAACGCACCAAAGGGAACATGGACATAGACATTTTTTCTTTTATTTTTTATTTTTTATTGTTTTTTTATCTGTTTGTTGGCTTATTTGTTTGTTTGGTTTTTTAGTTCTCTCTCCCTGGCAATGAGACACTTTTCACCGGTGATACTGCCTCGTAAACCCCCATTGTATGAGGAAGCTCCTGGCCCTCATATGACCTATGAACTGGGGTGAGGGACTGTTATATAGGGTCACCCCACTCCACAGAATCATGATGGAAGGATCAGGGGATAAAGAAAAAAATGAAATGTGAAGTTTCAGCCTTTGGCTACTAATTGTCATAAACTGTTTAGGGTAATTAAGAAATGTAAACTAATAGTCATGCAAGCCTGTCATTTTGTTAGGTGCCATGACAGTCTACTATAGTTATTTTCTAAGCTAATCAGAAATCAAGTTGCATAGAGACAAGCAACATCTGCATGTCCTAATATAAGAGATAGAGAGGGCCTCTTCAAAAACCCCAAGAGATCTGCAGAATATGGCATTCAAAGATGTTCGCTTAACTTTAGATTTTTTTATATCGAGACATGTCAACTCCTGACAGCACCCGCTATTCTACTTCAAGTAGAAGATGAGCATTGAAGAATCTCCAATTGGAGATGATTGAATTAGTGGCAAGCCTATCTCTGGACAGAAAAAAACCCCTTGTTCCAACTGTAGACAGAATGCTGTCCAAAAAGGACAAAAATTGGAAGCAGGTAAGTCGACAACCTAGCTCTGCCAAGACAGGGTAGGGAAGTCCTTCATAATTCCTGCTCTACAATCAATGTCTGTCAGAGAAACAGGGCCAAATGACTGAAGATCAATGCTGTAATATATGGAGAGAAAATGGGAACTGTCCAGGCAGCCATTGGTATGTCATTTCTTAGTTTTGGAAGCTGCAGGCCCTGCACTTCCTATATAATTAGACATATTTATCCTTCTCGGGTCTCTGAGGTGATTGAAGAATAGATAGCTGAGTCTCATGATTAAATTTTGAGTTGTTTAGGAATCAAGAGAGTGCCCTGGATCTAAGAAGATGTTTCTAAAATTGTGATGCAAGTTAGTATGAAAACTGAGTTAGATATAGAACTTTAAACTCATGGAGATGGTTAGATAATAGAACATTAAAGTCAGGTGCCAAATACATATGGACTGGACATTGGGAATGTATGCTAAGCCATATAACTCGTATAATTGTGGCCTAATTACCTCTGTTGTTTTGAATTGTATTTATTATTATAAGAGAAAGAGCCATTTATTGAACTTAAAGGGGGATCTGTTGGGGGGGGAAGATATACCTTAAACTTAAAAAAAAAAAGGATGGGGATGGGTGGGTTGAGGCAGAAGAGGGTGGGAGGATGGGGCTGGAGGGGGGATTAGGGAGGGGATTGCGATTGAGATGTAACTTGAAGAAAAAATAAATAAATTAATTAAAAATAAAGAATAGCTGGGTGGAGGAATCCCTAATGGCTGAGAGACACTTGAAGAAATGCTCAGCATCCTTAATCATCAGAGAAATGCAACTCAAGACAATTCTGAGATTCCATCTCATACCTGTCAGAATGGCTAAGATCAAAAACTCAAATGACAGCACATGCTGGCTAGGTTGTGGAGAAAGGAGAACACTCCTCCATTGCTGGTTGGAGTGCAGGCTTGTGCAACGACTATGGAAATCAGTCTGACACTATCTTAGAAAACTTGGAATAGCTCTTCCTCAAGACCCAGCCATACCACTTCTGTGTATATATCCAACTGTTTCCTCATCTGTGTTCATAGCAGCTTTATTTGTAATAGCTAGAAACTGGAGACAACCTCAACCGAGGAATGAATAAATAAAAAAACTGTGGTACATCTGCACAATGGAGTACTACACAGCCATCAGAAACAACAAAATCATACAATTTGTAGCCAAATGGATGGAACTAGAAAAGCTCATCCCGAGTGAGCTAACTCAGACTCAGAGGATGCACATGGCATCTATTCACTTAAAATCGGATTTTAGCCATATAGTACAGGATAATTATACTACACCCAATGCACCAAAGGGAACAGGAATATAGACTTTGTTACCTGTCAATGAAACGCTTTTCCCTAATGGTGCTGCCTTGTAGGCTCCCAGTGTATGAGGAGGTTCTTGGCCCTCATATGAGTGTTGAACTGGGGCTGTGGCCTGATCTGAAGGGACACTCCACTCCATAGGAGTGGGATGGTAGGGATAAGGGGTACAGGTAATGTGTTGGAGATATAACCTGAAGTAATAAATAATCATAAAAAAGAATATCTGTGATAAGAATATCTATACTGAACATTTCAGATAATGCCAATTATATATAAAAATGAAACTTCAAAAAATTAAAGAGAATAAATCCTACTGTCACTTAATAAAATTGTAGATTACGTACTAAACTTAATACTATTTATTTTCTATAATTTACCACGATTTATTCTGGGAACAGCATACTTTTGCAGGGGCAGTTTCTAATCTACAGCACTTCAGTTTGCTCTGTGCCTAACACAGATATGCAGACAGTGTTGATTCGCCCACAGTGCTGTAGCTGCTAGTTTCTTGTATCAATGTTTGAAACAGTACACATAATTCAAAACAGAGTTTTGATTTGTGTTTGTAGCAGTCTTATAAGTCAATGACTTTTTCTGATTTTGTTTATCTAGAAACTTCTTATTTAATAGATCAGGTGATATCTTACAAAACTTGGAATAGCTCTACCCCAAGACCCTCCCATACCACTCCTGGGTATACATCCAAATGATTCCTCACCAAACCACAAGGACATCTCCTCAACTATGTTCTTATTAGCTTTATTTGTAATAGCTAGAAACTGAAAACAACCCAGATGTTCCTCAACTGACAAAAGGATAAAAAAGCTGTCTGGCACAAGTATAATTTTTCTGTATGAGATAACTTCATTCACATTTTTTCTTATTTTGCATTTTTAATCAATTTCATTTATTAAGGAACTTAGTATTCTACTCAGCAAGTCAAATTTGTGATGTGAAGTTGTCTGTGACAATTTTGATTTATCATCCTGACATCTGAAAAGTCTATGGGAACAACCTTAGCACATTTCCTTCCATAACCACCCCACATCACTCTTGCTTTGAATGACTTTTAAAGACCTTATGGATGTTCTCTACTGCATGTTCCCTGTTTGATCACTGACTTCTAAGACTCTTCTTTTCCTACTGCTTCTGGAGATCGCTTGCTATATTTTCATAATTTCTTGATAAGATAACTTATATTGATACTTTTAACTTATGATTTTCATTGAATTTAAAATCCTGGTTTTAATTTTAAGTTTTTTTCAGTGCATATATTTCAAAAGCTTTGTTGTTACAGTTAAAGTTACTTGAATATTTTAATTAATTTCATGTTTTATGATTTGCAATAATTTTTCTGCTTAAGGGATACAGAGCCATCAATAGTTTGCACTAATACTTACTCCTAACATAAGAGCATTTATGTCCATAAAAACTATGGCATTTTTGTGTTGTATTGAATTACATATTACTTAGTAATAATAGGATGTAGCTATGATCTTATTAAGCTGTGAAAATAGAGAAAACCCTGGAAGATGTACACTGAAAAAGTCTAACATTTAGAAGGAGCTGATCATATTTCATCCTTAACACAGACTTTGTGAAAATTCAAACTATAAAAAATAGCAGATAATTTTATGTAAATGTCTTCTCAAATATTCCCTAAGATGAATCCTACTTTTTTTTGTCATACTGAGGTTTATCATCATGACAGAAAACAACTTGCAGTAAATAACACTCTTAAACTTCTTACCAAATATTCTTTTACCAGTTATAATAAAATATCATGCCAGAAATATGTTACATAAAGCATGTTTAGATGTCTTACTTTATTATTATACATTTATTATAGGAAATTTAATATAATGTTTAGAAGGAAATCACCTTATGTTTAGTACAGGGATGCTAAGCTATCTCTTTTTCCCTCTTTACTGTCTCAATATTAAATTTTTTATGTCTCTTTCCTCAAATAATACATCACTATCATTATTATCATCTATATATTCTATTCATTAAGAACTATACTCAACCAACCTATTTATAACCCACATCTTAGTGATCATTAAAAAGGTAAGAAAGATTTATTTTTAAAAATCCCATTACTTCTAAATGACACATGTGTATCTGTTTGCAACATTCCTCAAGTTCTAAAATCACACTGTCATCAAGTCCACCCTCTTGTATATGTCGTTAATAAAAGAAACTGTCAAAAATTAGCTTTTAAAGGATGTGGTGGCACAAAACAATGTAATGTGGTCCAGTGTTGACATTGAACTAATATGAAGGAAAAGCTAGTCTGGTATATGGCAAGCATTATTGTATCTCCTTTCCCCCAAACTTCATAGGACAGCAGGATACACCCTAAAGACTAATGTAATATCATAGAGTTTGGTGTTGGAACTGATTATTACAAATATTCACTGGTTTATAACAAAATAATTTTTGTACATGCATCAGCAGGCATGAATTCAATGATAGGAAATTTTATAAGAGTGAATAGTGTCCATTGTGTGTGAGGCTGTGTGCTTGGTCTTCAATATATTAGTAGGGAACAAGGCAGGGAAACATTACATCATTTCTTAACTTTATATTTAACTAGGAAATTAATGTAAAGCACTAAGATACCCCAGACTTGAAACAAGGTTCTAATTGCATATTGAATGTACTTAAGTGAAAAATGCATTTACGAAGCCCATGTCTGTTTTTTACCCTGAAAATAATGCAGCTCACAGGGATATGCCATGTGCTGCAATTGCCAAGTAGTGAAAGAGAATAGCTGACTGAGTACTGCAACCTCAAAACAGACCTTAGTGCAAAATATTTCTACTGCAAGTATGCTGCTTCCATGAATAATCTTTCCAGACACTTTACGTCAAGCCACTCTAAGTTAGAGATTGTCTCCTTAAAAATATCTTCATTCCATAATTTTTGTAGTAGGAAGTGAACAAAAGAGACCTATGGACTGAGTGTATAACATTCCCTAAGAAACATTCAAAGGTAAAGGGAACTGGTATAGCTGGGAGACATAAGAAAGCTTCCTTAGTAACATTTGCAATAAGCTGTAAGTAAAGCAGTGATTCTTAAAAAGAGTGAGTCAGCCCTCCATGGGACATCTGGGGATGATTTTGTTGTCATATCTGAGGGAAGTAACAATGGAGATAAAATCTCTCAGACTTCATTCTCCCACACATTACCTAACTTAAAATATCCATACTACTCACCTAGAAAAAAAAAAAAAACTAAAGCAGAGAATTAAAAAAGGCGAAAATATGCATAGGAATATATTTTCAAGAGTTATAAGGACCATGATCATTTGGTCAAGTAAATAGCATTCACAAGTGATTTTATAATACTGAACCATGATACAGAAGAGAGAGAGAGAGAGAGAGAGAGAGAGAGAGAGAGAGAGAAGGCTTGTATAGACAGAGGCTTTTTTAGACATATACAATAATTCTCAGCACTTAGAAAAGGACAAAAATATATAATGAAAAAGTGATTCTTACTAAATTATTCTCAGGATACAAGGAAGAAAATAGCTATATTTTGATTACTCAAATGAACACCGGGCTATATATAACATCAAACTTGACCTTCTGCTCAGAATGTGACAGACCAGCCAAAGCCAGTGACCCACCGAAAGACCTATTTTGTCATCAAATGCCATGTGGTGCTGGCCACTTGGTAGCTGCATGATTCAGAGATTTATCAAACAGACTGGTCAAGCTGAAAACCCAAAGGTAGAAGACAGGGAAGCTTTTTATGATCAGAGCGGTCTTTGCCTTTTAGTTTTCATTGTGAATGATGACTTTCATTGCTCTTAATAAAAGTTTTTTTTTCCAAGAATGTGACCAAGTAGAGCTCAGCATTTTCCTGTTTATTTAGCAACTAAGTGAGATTAAAAAACTGACATTACAATTGAAGGAGAAGGATATTGTGTTGCTTTGAGTGATAGCTTTGTATTATTCACAGGGGATACAAAGATGCCAGCTGTATTTTATCTGTATCATCAAACTGGTTTTGATAAATGCCATATACTCTATTTTTTTCTATGAGCTGCATTTTAAAAATATAATAGAAGTTATAGAGCAGAAGATAAAATAAGGAAGGATACAATGTTTATTAAATATCTACTTTGTATATGACAGATACAGAGTGAAGTATTTTCACTTGATTCTATTCAATCTCCCCAAAAGCATCATTTTATGTGCACAGAGCCTATGTGAGAGAAAACAGGCCATACAAAGGATCTGCCAGTCAGATTTAGCATCTAGAAGCTTGAGCTAGTTCTATAACGGACCCTGCATTCTAGCCACATTTTACTCTTTAGGATCTGCTGGAACGACCCAAACTTGATTACCAAATTCAATACTGTGCTTCTCAGATAGGAAAGTTCCTCTCATTCTGTGTCCCCAAATGTTGTGACCGATTGCTGCTTAAGATTAAAATGTTGTATATTCCCTATAGCACAAATAGTAATGCATCCAGTAAGAAGCTAATGAAAAGAATAGGGATTAGCATCTGACAGATTATCAATATTAACAGGAACCTGGGTTCCATAGAATAACGTGAATAAGACACACCAAGACAGAAAAGAGAAAAGCAATGAAAAAAAAAATCCAATTATTTCATTCATTTTTTGAACCAAGTTATTTCTAAGAGCTATACCATGTATTCTCAGGCAAAGGACTAAAACGTCACGATAATATTAGCTCAGACCAGTGTAAAAGATTTCATTTAACATATTTAAAATTTATTAATTTTATGATATCCCTACAGAATAGACCACTAGAAATTCAAATACCTATGGGAATATTTCTTTTTGTTTTAATGAGAAATGTTGTTTGAGGCTTATCTTTATAAATCAGACTTTCAACCTTTCTATAATCAAGTGAATAACATGTTTTGAGATCATTTTGAAATATGCAATCAATCTTTTTACACTCTGTGTCTTTGACCTGTTCAGAATTAGCTGATGTTTAAAAAATGTAATTGCTCTTTCCATATTTTGTTTCCAGTTGTACCATATTTCTTATTCTTTCTTTGTAGCCCATTCATACACCTGAATCAGAACAATAAATGAGTGTGGAAGATAATGTAGCTAGACCTATAATCATTTGCAGAAAACAGTAAAGCATTGAAAACAATGACCTATCTCCACCCCATGGTAAAAACATGTGGTTATAGGTCGACAATATCTGATTATGGCTTTGTAGTTGTTCTTTTTTTAATATATTTTTTAATAATTTATTTTTTATTTCTTCAAGTTACATCTCAATCACAATCCCCTCCCTACTCCTCCCTCCAGTCCCACCCTTCCACTCTCCTCCCCCTCAACCCCCATCCTCTCCCCCCTTTTTTTTTTACCTCAAGGTATTTCTTTTTCTCCCAAAAGCTCTCCCTTTCAGTCCATCAAATGGTTTTTTTTCTTATAACTATAAATACAATACAAAACAACAGAAATAAATAGGCCACAGTTATGTGAGTTATATGGCTTAGCATACATTCCCAATGTCCAGTCCATATGTATTTGGCACCTGACTTTAACATTCTACTATCTAACCATCTCCATGAGTTTAAAGTTCTATATCTAAATCTAACTCAACTTTCATACCAACTTGCCTCACAATTTTAAAAATATCTTCTTAGATCCAGAACGACTGGGTCAGTGAGAGGAGAACACAGACCCAACCACAGCTCTACCTGCCTTTCTGAGGAGACCTGTCAGCTCCCAGGTCCTCAGAGGCTAGCCCTCACCCCACCCCATTGCTGGTGGGACTGCAAAATTTGTAGTTGTTCTTAATCAATACGCCCCAAAACAAATTTCCTCCCTGTGAGACTCCTGTAAAGGAGAGAGGCAAATGTTCCTCATTGCTCTTCTGTACTGTACTTGCTGTGTTCATCAGCGAGTAGAGAGGATGGCCTCAGTTCAAGAGATCAGAGCAGCAAGTGTCAGAGCTCTTCTGAGCAAGTCAGACCCACGTGGGTTAAAGAAAGCAAAGATCAGCTTTCTTCTTTTGTATTGTACCAAATACTAAAATTACAGAAGTAAGCATAAAGGGATGAGAGCTTTTGTTATTTCATTTCATTTCATCATTACCTTGGATCTGCCTTGGAATTGTCCTTGAATGATGATTAAGAAAATGAGGCTTTATATATGGAGAATGAGCAGGTCATTCTTAATAGGATAGAAATGTAACTGCACTCCCCAGAAGATCACCAAAAAAAAAAAAAAAGATATTGGATTTGATGCTTTCACTTTTTATTAATTTTAGGTTAAAATACACAATAGTTGATTTTATTTTAACATTTTGACACATAGGCACACACAAATAGGCACTCAGGAACATGAATGCTGGTTCACATGCTCACGCACATGCAAAGACATATATATGTGTGTGTGTGTATAATATACATATATATTGCATATAGATGCATACACATGTGCTGGCAGCTATAGATGACTCGGTAAATATATCGTGCATGTGTATACATTTAACCTAGATACTGCATATGAAAGTATACATGACATTTTCTTTCTGGGTCTGATTTATTTCACTTAGCATAATGCACTCCAATTCCATCTATTTTCCTACAAAGAGATCAATGTAATACTTGCTGACAGTCGAGTAATTTCCAGTGTGTAAACGTACCACATATTCCTCACCAGCTCACCATTGATGGCTATCTAAGCTGGATCAATATCTTTGTCATAGTGATGTATTCAGCAATAAATATGAATGTTAATGAGTAGATATCAGTTTAAAAAGGCTGAACTGTCTGGTCTGTGTAAAATTACCTTTTAGTCCCTCTCCAGCACACAGAATTTGTTGTAGGGTACCATTCAGTTCTGCAGTTCTGTGCTTTGTAGCCTAGACTGGTTCTGGATTTGCTACACACAAGCAAACTTTACATAGATGCTTGATGGAGGATTAGGAGACCCATCTGTCCCTTAGTCAGCAGAAACGAAACCAACTGTTTTGAAACCAAATGTTTTTTATGGTTTTTTTTTTTTTGCTTATGAAAATTGCTTTGCTATTGTCAAAGACCTTCAGGACAAACCTAAGTGTCCAATCAGCTGCATAAGCTGGAAAATTGAAATCAGTAAATAAGCTTAGAAGGAAAATCTAAAATAGAGCTGTCATGACAAATACTTAAGAAGCAGACTTTTCCTTAAAACTAGGTTCCTGACCATTCTCTTCTAAACTCAGCTTAATAATTAATATAATAGAGGGATCCACATTTGCTTCAAATTAGTAAAGTCAACTTTCTCTCTTAACTTCTAAAATGAATACAGACCTTCTAGGGACATCCAACAATCATATGTAAACACATTCAATATATGTAAACATCCTTCATAGCCTCACCTGCTTTTCTTCTTAAACTTATATTAGTTTACATTTAAAACACACATGTCTAAAAGACAACATTCAGTACAAATTATGAACAATAATACTGACCGAATAACAAATATACAACAAAAGACTAATCTCTTATGGCTTTTCTATATGTCTTACACACACACATGCACACACACACATACACACAGAGAAAGAGAGAGATGCATGTGTGCCTATGTGTCAAAATGTTATAATAAAATCAAATATTTTATATTTTCACTTAAAATTAGCACAAAGTTAAACATGTGTATGCATGTGTGTGAACATCCTTCAGAGGTTCTGCTATGAGTTTACAAAATTATTAAGAAGTTTTGTAAGAGTCAAATCAGTGGTTAAAAGTATACTATGACAGTCTATCACAGTTATTTTCTAAGCTACTCAGAAATCAAGTTGCTAAGAGACAAGCAATATTTGCTTATCTAAATATAAGAGATAGATAGGGCATCTTCAAAAACCTCAAGAGATCTGCAGAATATGGCATTCACAGATGTTTTCTTAACTTAAGATTTTTGATATCGAGACATGTCAGCTCCTGACAGCACCCCCTATTCTACTCCAAGAAGAGGATGAGCATCAAAGAATCTCCAGTGGGAGATGATTGAATTGGTGGTAAGCCGTTCTTTTGGCAAGAAAAACCCCTTGCTTCAACTGTAGACAGACTTCTGTCCAAAAAGGACAAAACTTGGAAGCAGATAAGTCGACAGCCTAGCTCTGCCAAGACAGGGTAGGTAAGTCCTTCATAATTCCTGCTCTACAACCAATGTCTGTCAGAGAAATGGGGCCAAATGGCTGAAGATTGATGCTGTAATGTATGGAGAGAAAATGGTTACTGTCCAGGCAACCACTGGTATGTCATTTTTTAGTTTTGGAAGCTGCAGGCCCTGCACTTCCTATATAATCAGATATATTTATCCCTCTCAGGTCTCTGAGGTGGTTGAAGAATAGATAGCTAGAGTCTCATAGTTAAATTTTGAGTTGTTTAGGAATCAAGAGGGTGTTCTGGATCTAAGAAGATATTTTTAAAATTATGAGGCAAGTTAGTATGAAAGCTGAGTTAGATATAGAACTTTAAACTCATGGAGATGGTTAGATAGTAGAATGTTAAAGTCAGGTGCCAAATACATGTGGACTGGACATTGGGAATGTATGCTAAGCCATATAACTCTTATAATTGTGGCCTATTTATTTCTCTTGTTTTGTATTGTATTTACAGTTATAAGAAAAAGAACCATTTTTTGGACTGAAAGGCAGAGCTGTTGGGGGGAAAAAAGAAATACCTTAATCTGAAAAAAAAGAAGAGAAGAGGATGGGGGGGTTGAGGGGGAGGAGGGTGAAAGGGTGGGACTGGAGGGGCGAGTAGGGAGGGGATTGTGATTGAGATGTAACTTGAAGAAATAAAAAATAAATTATTAAAAAAGTATATATTTCTCTTTCAGAGAAACTAACTCTAGTTCCAAGATTATGGTGGGCAGCTTACTCTAGCCTATAAATTCAACTAGAAGAGATTTAATGTCCTCCTCTAGCCTCCATGGACACCTGCACACACGCAAGCTCTCACACACACACTCACACAGATTCACCCAGGCATACAAATGAACACATAATCTAATATATATATATATATATATAAATTCTTGCAATAGTTGTCCCTATTTAGCAGATAAATATCAACTGCTGATCACTTCTTCAACATTTTGTGTGGCATGTTTAAATATGTTCTGTGAATACTATTTCCAAAAATTCTGATGTGTAGCTTCACAAGCAAAGTCATAGTATTGAGGGGTGTGATTTTGGAGTACTGACTTACCAGGCCCCTTCTTATAAACAAACCTGTGTCTTAAGAAGGAGATTCTTACAGAGATTTCACCAGCCTTTATGGCCACATGGAACAAAGCAAAAATGTCCATCTTAGATAAACAGAAGATCCCTCACCATCCACCAAATCTATCAACACTTTCATCTTGAAATTCTTCAACTACAGATCTGGGAAAAATAGATTGATATTAGTTATAATAACATACTTTAGTACTTAACTGCATCAGGTGAAATATACCAAAAGATTTTTGAAACTGAAGATTAAAACATAAGTTTACAAATCTGAGTGAAGCATTTGAATGCTATTTCGAATAATAGCTAAGACCTCGTAATGGGGAAAAACAAAATGTGCCCATATGTAGCACTGGGGAATATAGCAAGGAGTTTAAGTAGGAGAAACGGGTGAAGAGTTTTCCTGCTTGAGTGAAAATTATATTTTAAGCTCCTATTCCTACTTTTGATAGTCTAGAAGTACTATTCCTGATAAGGGAACAGCCTGAACCAGCTGTTGCAATACTAAATCTTCCTCCCTAAAAATATCTACTTCACTTATACTGTCATACTGCTCAAATACAGAATCAGCAGCTTTCCCAAGTTGTTCATCTAGAAAAGTGCTAAAAATAGAGTGGAAGGGACATTCTATTGTGCTCAAATGTGTAGATTCACATTATGGATTTATGATATTTTATTTCCTAGTGTCTTACTCCATGCTGAAAAATGTAATAATTGCTGTTAAAATACCCTGACTGCAAAAATGTATTCGTAGGATTTATTATTCGTTATTATAAAAGCTTTATATTTGTCATCATGTTTTGTTCGTTTTACAGAAAATGATATATAGATTTTTAAAAACTCTATAATTTTCCTGAGAAAAATTTATTCCATGGAGTGGACTTTAATCATACCTCCATCCAAAATATTTGCTCATTCTATTTTACATGTATTGAATGTTGTATTTATGAAAAGGCATCTTGAAAGCTAAATGAGACAGAAAACCAAGAACTTTTTTTTTCTTTC
Organism: Lophiomys imhausi; assembly: GCA_907164525.1. Lineage (NCBI taxonomy): Eukaryota > Metazoa > Chordata > Mammalia > Rodentia > Muridae > Lophiomys > Lophiomys imhausi. The sequence continues at coordinate 5,849,339 of CAJQZJ010032097.1, forward strand.
TCCACATCATACTGAGCATACCAATGGCATCATAGACATTTAACTGTTAATAGCACCAGTTTTATAGAGCCTGACTACATAGATTTCTATGGCACAAAAGAATAATTCATTAGCTATTCAGTATATTGTCAAAATATGAGTTATATCTATGAAATAAGATATGAAGATGACTGTATAGCAATATTTCAAAAAATAAATGTTTTTAAGATTTACTGGATTTTAGTAGAAAGTTAGATATATGAGAAGCAATTATTTTGTATGACAATTACAACTATCACCATCATTATTTCATAATGACAATTAATCACCAAATTTCTTTGACATTGCCATCAATTTATATTGTTTCTATTTGAAGATGGAAAATTATAAATATCTAAGAAAATAAGGATTCATCTAATACCAACAACATTGAAGTAACAACAAATATAATATTACATAAGATATATATTTTTGGGTGTCTGGAAATTATAGCATAAAGACATTTTTAAAATATTTATTTAGTACTTAAGGTTACATCTCCATCACATTGTCCACTTTCCATCCCTCCCAGTCTTAGCCTTCCACCCTCTGCCCCCTATCCCTTCCATCCCACTTCTTTGGAGCAATGTCCCTACATAACAGTCCCCTTACCCAGTTCAGCAGTCATATGAGGGCCAAGAACCTCCTCATACACTGGGGGCCTACAAGGCAGCACCACTAGGGCAAAGTGTCTTATTGACAGGAAAAAAAAGTCTAGGTTCATGTTCCCTTTGGTGCATTGGTTGTAGTATAGTTATCCTGTACTATATGGCTAAAATCCGACTATAAGTGAATAGATGCCATGTGCATCCTTCTAAGTCTGGGTTAGCACACTCAGGATGAGCTTCTCTAGTTCCATCCATTTGGCTGCAAATTGCATAATTTCATTGTTTCTGATATCTGAGTAATATTCCATTGTGTAGATGTACCACAGTTTTTTAATCTATTCCTCAGTTGAGGAACATATGGATTGTTTCCAGTTTCTAGCTATTACAAATAAGGCTGCTATGAATATAGATGAGGAAACTTCGTTGTGATTTGGTGAGGAATCATTTGGATATATACCCAGAAGTGGTATGGCTGGTTCCTGAGGCAGAGCTATTCCAAGTTTTCTAAGATATCATCAGACTGAACTCCATAGTTGGTTGCACAAGCCTGCACTCCCACTAGCAATGGCAGAGTGTTCCACTTTCCTCAGATCCTTGCCAGCATATGCTGTCATTTGAGCTTTTGATCTTATCCATTCTGACAGGTGTGAGATGCAATATCAGAATCATCTTGCATTGAATTTCTCTGATGATTAAGGATGTTGAGCATTTCTTCAAGTGTCTTTCAACCATTAGGGATTCCTCCTTTGTGAATTCTCTGTTTAGCTCTGTTCCCCATTTTTTGATCGATTGTTTGGTTTCTTGGCATTTAATTTCTTGAGTGTTTTGTAGATTTTGGATATGAGCCCACTGTCAGATGTAGGGTTGGTGAAGATTTTTTCCCAATCTGTAGGCTGCCGTTTTGTTTGAATGACAGTGTCTTTTGCTTTCAGTTTCATGAGGTCCATTTATTAATTGTTGATCTTATAGCCTGAGCAGTTGGTGTTCTGTTTAGGAAGTTGTCACCTGTGCCAATTCGTTTGAGGGTTTTCCCCACCTTCTCATCTAGTAGATTTAGTGTGTCCGGCCTTAAGTTTTGTACAAGGTGATAAATATGGGTCTAATTTCATTCTTTTATGTGTCGACATCTAGTTGGACCTGCACCATTTGTTGAAGATTCTGTCCTTTTTCCATTGTATGGTTTTGGCTTCTTTGTCAAAAAGTGACCGTAGGTGTGTGGGTTCATTTCTGGGTCTTCAGTTTGATTCCATTGATCCACTGGTTTGTTTATATTCAAGTACCATGCTATTTTTATTACTATTGCCCTGTAGTAGAGCTTGAAATCAGGGATGTTAATGCCTCCAGATTATTATTTTTTAATTGTATAGGGTTGATTTAGCTATTCTTGGTTTTTTGTTATTCCATATGAAGTTGAGAATTGTTTTTCCAGGTTTATAAAGAATTTTGGTGGTATTTTGATAGGAATTGCATTGGATCTGTATATTGCTTTTGGTCGGATGGCCATTTTTATTATGTTGATCCTACTTATCCATGAGCATGGGATATCTTTCCATCTTCTGATGGCCTCTTCAATTTCTTTCTTCAAGTACTTGAAGTCCTTGTCATACAGGTCTTTCACTTGCTTGGTTAGAGTTACCCCCAGGTATTTTATATTGTTTGTAGCTATTGTGAAGGGTGTTGTTTCACTAATTTCTTTCTCAGCCCATTTATTTATTCTATAAAAACGGGCTTCTGATTTTTTTGAATTAATTTTGTATCCAGCCACCTTGCTGAAGGTGTTTATCAGCTGTAAGAGTTCTCTGGTGGAATTTTTGGGGTCACTTATGTATTCAATCATGTTGTCTGCAAATAGGGATCATTTGACTTCTTCATTAATTCATTAATAAGAGCTGTCACAGTCTAGCTCTGCCAAGACAGGGTAGGTAAGTCCTTAATAATTCCTGCTCTACAACCAATGTCTGTCAGAGAAATGGCTGAAGATTGATGCTGTAATGTATGGAGAGAAAATGGGAACTGTCCAGGCAGCCACTGGTATGTCATTTTTTAGTTTTGGAAGCTGCAGGCCCTGCACTTCCTATATAATCAGATATATTTATCCCTCTCAGGTCTCTGAGGTGGTTGAAGAATAGATAGCTAGAGTCTCATAGTTAAATTTTGAGTTGTTTAGGAATCAAGAGGGTGTTCTGCATCTACGAAGATATTTTTAAAATTATGAGGCAAGTTAGTATGAAAGCTGAGTTAGATATAGAACTTTAAACTCATGGAGATGGTTAGATAGTAGAATGTTAAAGTCAGGTGCCAAATACATATGGACTGGACATTGGGAATGTATGCTAAGCCATATAACTCTTATAATTGTGGCCTATTTATTTCTGTTGTTTTGTATTGTATTTACAGTTATAAGAAAAAGAACCATTTTTTGGACTGAAAGGGAGAGCTGTTGGGAGGAAAAAAGAAATACCTTAAACTAAAAAAAAAAAAAAAAAAAAGAAGAAGGGAAGAGGATGGGAGGTTGAGGGGGAGGAGGGTGGAAGGGTGGGACTGGAGGGGGGAGTAGGGAGGGGATTGTGATTGAGATGTAACTTGAAGAAATAAAAAATAAATTATTTAAAAAAAAAACAAAAAAAAATAAGAGCTGTCACAATTTTCTTTTTGAGGGCACTTAATGCTATGAACTTTCCTTGTAGCACAGCTTTCATTGTGTCCCATAGGGTTGGGTTGTTGTGCCTTCATTCTCGTTGGATTTTAAGAAGTCTTTTATTTCCTTCTTTATTTCTTCCGTGACCCAGTAGTCATCCAGTAAAGAGTTGTTCAGCTTCCATTAGTGTGTACGCTTCTGTTATTTCTGTTGTTGTTGAAATCCAGCTTTATTCCTTGGTGGTCCAATACAATTCAAGGAGTTATTTCAATTTTCTTGAATCTGTTGAGGCTTGCTTTGTGTTTAACTATATGGTCAATT
>CAJQZJ010032097.1:5862923-5883955 GCA_907164525.1 Lophiomys imhausi
GTCAATTTTGGAGAAGGTTCTGTGCAGTGCTGAGAAGAAGGTGTATTCTTTTCTTTTTGAGTGAAATGTTCTGTAGATATCTGTTAGGTCCATTTTTTTCATGACCTCTGTTAGACTCATTATTTCTCTGTTTGGTTTCTGTACTGATCACCTATCCATTGTTGTGAGAGGGGTGTTGAAGTCTCCCACTACAAATGTGTGGACATCGATGTGTGTTATAAGCTTTAGTAGAGTTTCTTTTATAAATGTAGTTGCCCTTGTATTTGGGGCATAGATTCAATATTGAGATGTCCTCTTGATGAATATTTCCTTTAACAAGTATGCAATGTCCTCCTCTATCTTTTTTGATTAACTTCAGTTGGAAGTCTATTTTGTTTGATATTAAGATGGCTACTCCAGCTTCCTTCCTGGGTCCATTTTTTTGGAAAATCTTTTCCCAGCCCTTTACTCTGAGATAGTGTTTATCTTTAATAGTGAGGTGTGTTTCTTGTATACAGCAAAAAGATGGGTCTTGTTTACGATTCCAGTCTGTAAGTCTGTGTCTTTTTATTGGCGAGTTGAGTCCATTGATGTTGATGGATATTAGTGACCAGGGATTGTTATTTCCCATTATTTTGGTATAGCTGGCCGTCTTGTGTTTCTTTTTTGTTTGGTTGCTGTGGAGGTTTCTATTTCCTCTGTTTTCTTGGGTGTAGTTATCTTCTCTGTTTTGGAATGTTCCTTCTAAAATGTTCTGTAGGGATGGATTTGTGGGCAGATACTGTTTAAATTTGATTTTGTCATGGAATATCTTTTCTCCATCTATGTTGATAGAGAGTTTTGCTTGGTATAGTAGTCTGGCTGGACACCTATGTTCTCTCAGGGCTGTAGTACGTCTGCCCAGGCCCTTCTGGCTTTTAAAGTTTCTGAGGAGAAGTTAGGTGTAATTCTGATGGGTCTGCCATTATATGTTACTTGACCTTTTTCTCTTACAGCTTTTCATATTCTTTCTTTGTTCTGTACATTTGGAGTTTCAATTATTATGTGGTGAGAGGAGTTTCTTTTCTGATCTAATCTGTTTGGTGTTCTGTATGCTTCTTGGAATTGTATTAGCATCTATCTCTTCAGGTTTGGGAAGTTTTCTTCTATGATTTTGTTGAAGATGTTTCCTGGACCTTGGAGTCAGGAATCTTCTCTTTCCTATATGCCTATAATTCTTAGGTTCTGTCTTTTCATTGATTCCTTGATTTTTTGGATGTTATGGGTGAGAACTTTTTGAGATTTCTCATTTTCTTTGTTTGTTGTACTGATTTCTTCCATTGAATCTTTCATCGCTGAGGTCCTGTCTTCCATCTCTTGTATCCCATTTTTGTTAGTCATGTCTGTAGTTCCTGTACTCTTCTCTTGATTCTCCATTACACTCTTATCTCTGCTTGTGTTTTCTTTTTGCTTCTACTTCCAATTTCAAGGCTTGAAATATTTTATTTGTTTTATAAGTCACCTGTTCCAATTTGCTTGTTGCCTTATCTCTTTTCTATTCAAGTTGAGCCACTTTGTCTTGGAGATCTCTAATGGTATTCTCCATTGCTTTCACTTGTAAAATTGTGGAATCTTTGAATTCCTTCAGAGATTTAATTTCATCTTGAAAGGGCTCTATCACTTTCCAGAATATAGATTTGTCATCATTTTCATGTGTTTCAGGTGTGGTGGAGTGGTCAGAGCTTGGTGTACTAGCATAGCTGACTTTTGTTGGAGTCATATTTCCCTGACTTTTGTTGGATCTGTTCTTTTGCTGATCTTTATTCATTTGGTTGTCCTCTTTTTTTCCTGGTGCCTTCTGGGTTTGTTGACAAGAAGGGCACTTTGGTATAGAAGTTGTATAGCTTGGTGATCTGTAGCTCTCCACAGGCTGGATGGGGCCTTGTGTGGAGGTTGGTTCTCAGTGTGTCTCCCAGAAATCACCCCTTCCTGTTGTGTCCCAAATGGGGACTCAGGTCAGGGCTTGTGGTGGAATGTGTTCCTATAGGTTCCTGAGATCCAACTGGTCTTCGTATCAATGATGGTGCAGGTTGGCAGGCCATAGACTGTTGGGTAGAGCTGTAGCTCCCCTGCAGCTTATGTGTTGGACCATGTTCATGGTCCTCCCAAGCTGGCCTCTGAGGGTTCTCAGGATCAATGTGCATCTAATAGCCAGAAGCACTGTGATCTGGTACAGCCCATGTCTCCCAGGCAATGAGTAATGGCCTGGGTTTGTTTCACTGCTTTCTTGTCAGAGCTCTATGTGTTGTATCCTTGGTATTCAGTTTGTAGTGGGTCTGCTGGTATGCTCCTGGGTGTGCAAGCACAGATGCTGTGGACTTTGGAGCTCCTAAGTTTGGGGGTTGAGTCCACTAGCTGGAGACCTGAAAGGATCTGACAGGGAGGGAGTACAGTTTCCCGGTGGGAGGCAGTGTGCGTGTCTGGTGACTCCGATCCTTCAGTGTCTATATTTCTAGTACCGAGTTCTTTGTTATCCCTGCTGGGCAGGCCCAGATAGGCTTGCACCTAACTCACTGCCTTTCAGCATGCATATGTCTCTGTTGTTTTCCAATCTGTCTGGATGGTCCTCAGGGCACCTCTGTACCTCTCAGCCCTAAGCACTAAGCCCTTGTAGTCTGAATCACTCAGAGAGTGCACCCAGGCCAAGAACTTACTGTTCCAGGGGTGGAACTATATATGCTGAAGATCTGGTTTCCTGCCAGAGGAGCCAGCACTAGCAAAGGGGTCTGCTATTAACCCACAATCTGTCCAGGAATTGGACCCAGTGGAGATCCAAGCAGCCTTCCCACTTGGCCACCTGCCTTTATGCCCTCTCTGATCTCACTGCTCCTACATATGTACTGGAGCTGTCCTGTGGATACTGGAAATTGGGGCGGTTGTTGAAATCCCGAGACAGTGCACTGGTGCCTGCAGAGTATCCTGCTGCTGGAAGTATATCCTGCTGCTCTGTCTAGCTGCAGTGTTTTTCCCAGTGACTGAAAATCCAATAGAGGGGCCTGTATGTCCAACACCCCTCTGGGGAAGCCCAAATATGCTTGTCTTTCCCAGACCCCACTCTGCTGTGGTCCTGCTCCCATCTGAAGCTCAGAACGTGCTGTGGCGCATGGGCCACAATGATTCCGCTGAGAATATATCCATTCCCATGGCTCCACTGATCTTCCTCTTATTGTCGAAATGCCTGTGTGGAATCTGGGAGCCCAGGAGGCTGGTGAGTAATCCTGTCTTGGGTTCGGAGCTGATCACTGGGTATTTGAGTGGCTCAACCTGGTCCCTCTCCTGGTGATGATTCTCCTGCTTCTTGGAGTCAGCGGGTCTGCGGTTTCTCCTGGTCTGATTTTATGACTTTCTGAGGGAGGATAGTCTTGCCCAGGGACTTTTAATAGTCCCTGGGTCGCTAGGTGAAACCCAGCGGGTTTGTGCCACTCACATTATTGATCAGCTGAGTGGTGTTATAGCTGTTTTCCCCTCGTTCAAAATGCATCTGTGTGGGCTGCCACCATCTTGGATCCCCCATAAAGAAATTTTTAAAATTTATTTTTTCAAGTTGCATTTCAATTAAAGTCCCCTGCCTCTTCTCCACCAGGTCCCACCCTCCCTCCTTCTTCTCCATCTCTGCCCTCTCCTTTTCCTCTGAAGAGGGGAGCCCACACATATCAATCCTCCTCAGTTCATCAGTCACATGAGGGCCAAGAACTTCTCTTGTTTTGGGACCTGGAACGGCAGCCTAGCTAGGGTAATGTGTTCCATTAACAGGCAACAGGGTCAGTGACTCACTGGGTGGAGTTTTTTGTAGGATAGTTATGCTAGGTTCTTTTCTGTTTGGCTCTGTAGGCTGTAGGATTGTTGTCCCGTGCTATATGGTTAATATCCACTTATAAGTGAGTACATACCATGCCTATCTCTCTGGGTCTGAATTAGTTCACTCAGGATGAGCTTTTCTAGTTCCATCCATTTGGTTGCAAATTGCACGATTTCCTCATTTCTGATAGCTGAGTAGTATTCCATTGTGAAAATATGCCACAGTTTTGTTTTTTTGTTTTTTGTCCATTCTTCAGTTGAAGGACATCTGAGTTGTTTTCAGTTTCTGGCTATTATGAATAAAGCTGCTATAAACATAGTTAATATGTGGTGGAGATGTCCTTGTGGTTTGGGGAAGAATCTTTTGGATATATGCCTAGGAGTGGTATGACTGAGTCTTGGGGTAGAAATATCCCCAATTTTCTAAGATATTGCCAGATTGATTTCCAGAGTGTTCCTCTTTCTCCACAACCTCAGCAGTGTGTGCTGTCATTTGAGTTTTTGATCTTAGCCATTCTGACAGGTGTGTGTGAGTTAGAACCTCAATGTCATTTTGAGTTGTATTTCCCTGATGACTAAAGATGTTAAGCAATTCTTCAAGTGCCTCTCAGCCATTGGAGAGTCCTTTTTTGTGACTTCTTGGATTAGAACTGACTCCAATTTTTATTGGATTATTTGGTTTGTTGATGTTTATTTTCTTGAGTTCTTTATATATTTTGGATATTAGAGCCCTCTGTCAGATATGGGGTGGGTGAAGATATTTTCCCAAGTGTAGGCTGATGTTTTGTTCTAATGACAGTGTCCTTTGCCTTACAGAAGCTTTTCAGTTTCATATGAGGCCATAGTCACCCTGATATCTAAATCACACAAAGACCCAACAAAGAAAGAGAATTTCAGACAAATTTCCCTCATGAACATGGATGCAAAGATATTCAAAAAAAAAAAAAAAACTTGGAAACTGAATCCAAGAGCACATCAAAAGTGTAATATACCATGATAAAGTAGGCTTCAACCCATGGATGCAGGGGTGGTTCAACATACAAATATCCATCAATGTAATCCACCATAGAGATATTTTGAAGACAGCTTGAAGGAAAATAAGAAAAGAATGTCCTAAAAGTCATGTAAGGTCTTATGGTGTAGGAGAAAATATTGTAAAAGTAAGCAAATTTATAATATCACCTTCCTAGTAGCTATATCTCTATTATGTGCATCTTCTAGATAAAGAAATTGAAGAAATATTTATCTAATAGCAGAAATTTAACATAATACAATACAAAATCAAATCTGTTTGCATCACAGAAAACTTTGGATAACATTGCTCTCAACAGTCATGTGTTTATTTTGTGTCAATTAATTTCTAAATACATATACAAGGCATCATGAAACACAGTAATCTACATTCAGTTTTAGTGATAGACTAAGGTGAACTTATTTGGATAATATGAGTGGGAACATATACACTATAGTATTCCAAATCCAAATTATTACTTTTGCAATAATTGTCAAAAAATTGTGTTACATACTTCATAAATGAAATCATAAAATTTACAATAAATACAATTATTTATTAGTAAAATTATAAACAAAATTTATTTTGGCTGAAAATCTCATGTAATGTCTTTCACATTCTTTACTTTTTGATAAAATTTATAAATAAATTATATATATATATATATATCCATCACAACAATTTTAGTAGTAGTTCTTATAAGTACATAATATTAGAAATAGGATATTTATTCAGAGTTAGGGTTACTATTCTATTGACAATTTTAAAACAGTCTTAAAATCTGATGTTTTAAATGTCTTAAAATTACTACTAAATCTGTAAATGTATGGCAATGATCAGTTGCATTTCAGAATGAGTTGTACTCCTTTTCTGAGTATGTGAGTACATTATTCAGAGGCACAGCCAAACCCTAAAATTCTCAGTTACTAAATATGTTTGCTACTTCTTTCTTTTTTTTTTATTATTGTACCTTACTAGTTAGTGAGTATCTGTGAATGAAATAGTCTTCTGAAAAATTTGATACCCTGTACTAACTAATTAACTAATATTTATTATCGCAGAGGTTTCCATAAAATAAGAATAGAATTAATGATGGTGGAGACCTGAGTTCTAAATTCTGTGCCAGTAAAGATCTTAGAAATGAGAATCAGTATCTGGTAAAATTCCAACTCATTCTAAACTTAAGACGTTTCAAATATAGCACTGAATTTGGAGTGACTGACACACTAGAAATATAAGTTTACCTTAACAATTGGTTTTGTTTTTGAAATATGATCCCACACACCCAGAATGGATGGTTATATTATCATATTTATTTTCCTTGTTATTTCCCCTCCAAATTTCTGGAAAAGGAGATTTACTTAAGTGAACTACTATAAAATCAAGTTTAAACACTAACTCAAAAAAATCAGTTATCTAAGGTGGCCAAATCATTCTGAAATATTATTATTATTATTAAATATGTATTAATTACTTCAAGTCACATCTCCATCACAGTTCCCTCCCTCCTCAACTCCCAGCCCCACATTTCTACCTCCTCCCCCTTCTCCAGAACTCATAATTCTATTTTTAAATAATTAGGACACAATTATGAAAATTATAAGGTATAACACACATTCCCAATGTCCAGTCCATACATATTTGGCAACTGATATTAATATTATATTATCTATCTAAATCCATGAGTTTAAAGTTCTATACTTAATTCATTTTCCATCCTAACTTTCATTACCAACTTAAAAATATCTTCTTAGACCTAGAATATCCTTTTAATTCCTAAACCACTTAAAATTTAATGGTAAGACTATAACTATCTAGTCATCAACCACATCAGAGACATGAGAAGGATAAATATATCTGATTATACAGGAAGTGCAGAGCCAGCAGCTTCCAAAACTAAGAAATGACAGACAACTGGCTACCTGGACAGTCCCCAGTTTCTCTCCATACATTAGAGCATCTATCTTCAGCCTCTTGGCCCAGTATCTTTGACAGACATTAACTGTAAAGCAGGAATTGTGAAGGACTTGCATATCCTGACTTGGCAGAGCTGAAATATTATTTTAAAGCTTCTCTTTCTAGAGACTATCAGTGAGATGACAGTAATCAGTTTTTTAGGCTGTGTTTTCTTTATTTGATATCAATATCTGAAAACCAAAGAGTTTTCATCATTCAAAATCAGTAAACCAAGTATGATGTTTTTTCTTCAAAAGCAATCTTATTTACTAACTAGTGTATTGAAATATGATGGCTAAATTTAAATTTCCTTCTCATTCTGTGAGATTATTGGAGTATTTAGTACTCATTCATAGATAGTCTGTAAAACCTTAAAAAGTACAGCCATAAATTCTAGCAATAAAATAATAAACCAATAAAGTAACTTGCATAAATGACATAATAAGGCAACCTGATAGACAAAGTCAGGTATTTAATGGGGCCAAAAGAATACATTTTATTTCTTAATAATAGCTTTAATTATTTTCATATATTAAGGTTTATTTCTCTTATGTTTAAATATATTTTCACATATATATTGTTACCCCTGAGCATTTAATCATGGTGCTGCATTTATGTTGATAATCTCCTGATATCAATAGTAATAAAACAAACATTTTTAAGAAGTGTTTGTGTAATGGTTAAGTTTGACATACCTTTTCAGGATTGCTTATTTTACTACAGGGCTGAGTTATGAGTATGAAAATGAGATTTGGGGATCAATGACATTATTAAAATATTAGATACATAGGGCCAAGAAAGAGATTTCTTGGTCCTGGAATATAATTTGATTTTGGAACAATTTTTAAGCTTGTTCAGATCTGTGATGCAGACAAATTTTCTCCCACATATCAAGAACTATTAGTTTCAGGCAGATGAATCTGTGCTTCAATTAATGCCATTTTATTCTGATCTTGAGATCATCAGTATTCAGTATTTTATTTATTGCTCAATAATTCAGACATCTCTTTTTTGGTACAAAGTTTTCATTATGAACTTCCAAATTTTTGAAGAGTTATTAAATTGATGTGTTGAATATTCATACATGAAATAACATTTTGATATATAAATTACAACAACAAAAACCATTTGTGTAGTTACCATGAGAGTTAAATTTGCTTAATATATTCTTACAGAATATTTTAGATAAAAATTCACTCATTTTAAACCATCTTTTTATTTACTATATAATTGCTAATACTGCACATGAATAAGTGATATACTTTAATTCTATTTTTCCTTGGACATAAGGTTTGCCATTCATGCCATTCAAGAGGTTCCAAAGAAGGTGCTTGGATGTAGTTATTGCATACTAAGTTGACCAAGGATAGATATCACTCTCATGTTTCAAGTTTTAAAATCCATTCTGTAAAATTTTATTATTTTAATTACACACAAATAGACAAGCTTTGCTTTGCCATCATAAATTTGCCTCTGGTATATTATTTTTAAATGATATGTATCCTGAAAATGAATCAGCTCCATGGTCAGGACAAATTATTTAAGCAGAATTTTACAGAATGGGGTTAGTTTTTTCAAATAGGAATTTGCATCTCAGCCACGTCACTTGGGTAAAGGAGGTTCACTAATGAGCCTTTACCTTGATTGCCTCAATGATTTGTCACTGTAATTAATGGTCAATTAGGTAAATTTAACTTATTGTGTATGTATATTCCTTAGTAATACAAATATTCCAAGAGAGATTAGTGATCAACTTAGTGTTTCAAGCTCAAAACTAATAGTTTTAATTAATTTAAAAATTTCTAACAATATGTTTCAATCATATTTCTCCCTATCTTCCCAGATTATCTTCCCATTCCTTTCCCACCAATTTTGTGTCTTCTCGCCTCCATATCTAATGTGCAATATTTTTGGATGTGGGGATTTCTTTGTGACTGTGGCTGATATAATAGAGTCTTTACTCTTAGAGAAAATGGACCCTTACTCTTCATGAAGCCATGAATTGCCAATTGTTCATGGGTTAGGGGTAGAACTTGATGCGCTGGAATTTGATCTGACTTGGACTTCAGCAAGCCCTGTGCCTGTAGTCAGTAAAATTCTAAGTTAGCATGCACAGCTTCCTTGATGTGTCCAGAAGACACTGTTTCCTTGTAGTCATTAATCATTTCTGGCTCTTATAATCTTTCTGCTCCTTCTTCCCCAGAGATCCCTGAGCCTTTGTAGTATGTGTGTGAAGGAGCACAGTATATATGTTCTATTTAAGTCTTAGAAATCTACTGTGTCTTATTCTTTGCATGATGGCCATTTGTGAGCCTCTCTGTTGTTCAACCTGTACTACGAACAGGAGCTTCCCTGAGGAGAGTTGAGAGTTACCTTATTTTATGGGTAAATGACATGTCATTAGGAGTTGGATTTATACAATGGCCATTTATATGAATAATAGTCAGTTCTCTTTTGGCACATAAGATTGGTCAAGTCACAAATTCTTTGTCCAATATTGGTGGCAGGTATGAATGTCATTTTACGAATTGGGTCTTAAATTCAATGAGAATATGGCTGGTTACTCACACGTTGTTCTGCCACTTACTGCAGTGATGCTCATATCTTGCCCAGTTCATCATTTTTTTAGCTTATAGGGTTCACACCTGGGTAACATTGAAGACTACTTTTTTTGTTATTGTTGACAGACACCTTCCATAGTACCTTCCAAGACAGTGAAAGCTTAACCAGTAGTAGGGATTAAAACTTCAGGTGAATACCAATTTGATTTATTAATGGGCAATGACTAAAGCATAAGTTTACACATTAGCATTCAGGGTCCTACCATCAAGTAACAGCAGATAACCAAAGCATTAGAAAAAGATTTTAACATATGGAGGTGTTTGTGACATCATTGACAAACAACTCGAAAAGAGGTTTGGAGTCCATTCCTAGCAATGGACTTTTTGTTTGTTAACCCCTGCTGCCTTTGTAGAGGTATTTTTGCTCTGTTATAAAATTACACTATTTTAACTCTTTTGTTTTTTAATTGTTATAAGACATGTCTATATAAAAAGATTTTATGATCATTTTTACAAAAAAGGAATAAAGACATATAAAAATACTTTTATTATTCTAAAATATGTATTAAACTAGAAGCCATAATATGTACACAAAAAAGCTGTAAAGATAGTGAAAAATATATAAATATAAAATAAAATAAAAATGAAAAATAAGATAAAATTAAAACAAAAAGATACAACCCTGAAATTACATATCGAGACAAACAAGCTTCAACCACAACCTTGAGGCCATTTTCTGTTGATGATTTACTGCTGGGCATACAGTCTATGTATCCTTTTTTTTTTTTTTGAACTTTAAAGTGTTGCTTTATTATTGAAATAACTTTTTTCTTTATTTTTTATTTCTTCAAGTTACATCTCAATCACAATCCCCTCCCTACTCCCCGTCCAGTCCCACCCTCCCACCCTAAACCCCCCATCTTCTTCCCTTACCTTTTTTAAGTTAAAGGTATATATCATTTCCCCCTACAGCTCCCCATTTCAGTCCAACAAATGGCTCTTTCTCTTATAATAATAGATACAATACAAAACAACAGAGGTAATTAGAACACAGTTATGAGGATTATATGGCTTAGCTTACATTCCCAATGTCCAGTTCATATGTATTTGGCACCTGAATTTAACATTCTACTATCTAACCATCTCCATGAGTTTAAAGTTCTATATCTCACTCAACATTCATACTAACTTGCAACAAAATTTTAAAAGTATTTTCTCAGATCTATAACACTCTGTTGACTCCTAAACAACTCAAAATTAAATTATGAGACTCTAGCTATCTGTTCTTCAACCACCTCAGAGACCTGAGAGGGATAAATATATCTGATTTTATAGGAAGTACAGGGCCTGCAGCTTCCCAAACTAAGAAATGACATACCAGTGGCTGCCTGGACAGTTCCCATATTCTCTCCATACATTACAGCATCGATCTTCAGTCATGTGGCCCCATTTCTCTGACAGATATTGATTGTAGAGCAGGGGTTATGAAGGACTTACCTACCCTGTCTTGGCAGAGCTAGACTGTCGACTTACCTGTTTCCAAGTTTTGTCCTTTTTGGACAGCATTCAGTCTACAGTTGGAGCAAGGGGCTTTTCCTACCAAGAGATAGGCTTGCGACTAATTCAATCATCTCCCACTGGATATTCTTCGATGCTCATCTTCTACTTGGAGTAGAACAGGGGTGCTGTCAGGGGAGGAGCTAACACCAATACTCTTCAAACTCTGTCACGAAATAGAATCAGAACATACATTCCCAATGTATTTGGTACTTGACTTTAACATTCTACTGTCTAAACATCTCCATGAGTTTAAAGGTCTATATCTGATCAACATTCATACTAACTTGCAACACAATTTTAAAAAGTATCTTCAAGATCTATAACACTCTCTTGACTCCTAAACAACTCAAGATTAAATTATGAGACTCTAGCTATCTGTTCTTCAGCCACCTCAGAGACCTGAGAGGGATAAATATATCTGATTTTATAGGAAGTACAGGGCCTGCAGCTTCCCAAACTAAGAAATGACATACCAGTGGCTGCCTGGACAGTTCCCATTTTCTCTCCATACATTACAGCATCGATCTTCAGTCATTTGGCCCTGTTTCTCTGACAGACATTGATTGTAGAGCAAGGGTTATGAAGGACTTACCTACCCTGTCTTGGCAGAGCTAGGCTGTCGACTTACCTGCTTCCAGGTTTTGTCCTTTTTGGACAGCATTCTGTCTACTGTTGGGGCAAGGGGCTTTTCCTACCAAGAGATAGGCTTGCAACTAATTCAATCATCTCCCACTGGAGATTCTTCGATGCTCATCTTCTACTTGGAGGAGAATAGGGGGTGCTGTCAGGAGTTGATATGTCTTGATATAAAAAATCTAAAGTTACGAAAACATCTTTGAATGCCATATTCTACATATCTCACTGTGGCCTAATTACCTCTGTTGTACTGTATTGTATTTCATATTATAAGAGAAAGAGCCATTTGTTGGACTGAAAGGGGAAACTGTAGGGGAAATTAAGATATATCTTAAACTTAAAAGAAAAAAAAAGGGAAGAGGATGAGGGGTTGAGGGTGGGAGGGTGGGACTGGAGGGGAAATAGGAAGGGGATTGCGATTGAGATGTAACTTGAAGAAATAAAAAGTAAAGGAAAAAAACAAAATTAAAAATAAAAATAAATTTTTTAATTTTATTTTTAAATTATTAAACTTTATGTTTAAAATTATTAAAACAAAGCAGAATATTCACTAAACCCACCGTCTATTCCTCAGTAAAGACTATGCAGTTTATAACCTTTCCATTGTCCATTTCTAATCAAATGCTAAGTGGCTTCTGTCTGTAAAGTAAGAAGGAAGTTGGTGTTACAACAAGCCTACATGCTACAGAGATCCTTGATAGGGACTCAAATTATTTTAACATAGTTTAAAAACCTCAGAGTTTTTCAAGTCCTCTCAATAAACTACCAAAAAAAAAAATAGAATCAGAAAAAACATTGCCAAACTAATTCTATGAGGCCACAGTCAGCCTGATTCCTAAATCACACAAAGACCCAACAAAGAAAGAGAACTTCAGACCAATCTCCCTCATGAACATAGATGCAAAAATATTTAATAAAATACTAGAAAACCATATTCAAGAACACATAAAAAGTATAATACAACATGCTCAAGTAGGCTTCATCCCAGGAATGCAGGGATGGTTCAACATACGAAAGACTAACAATGTCATTCACCATATAAACAAGATGAAAGAAAAAAACCACATGATAATCTCGCTAGATGCAGAAAAGCATTTGACAAAATCCAACACCCCTTCATGCTAAAAGTTCGGGAGAGAACAGGCATACAAGGACTGTACCTAGAAATAATAAAGGCAATATACAGCAGGCCAGTGACCAACATCAAATTAAATGGAGAGAAACTTGAAGCATTTCCTCTAAACTCAGGGAAAAGACAGGATGTCCACTTTCACCATATGTCTTCAATATAGTACTTGAAGTTCTTGCTAGAGCAATAAAACAACTAAAGGAGATAAAGGGGATAAATATTGGAAATGAAGAAGTCAAATTATCCCTATTTGCAGATGATATGATTGTATACATAAGCAACCCCAAAAATTCCACCACAGAACTGTTACAACTGATAAAAACCTTCGGCAAAGTGGCTGGATACAAAATTAATTCAAAAAAATCAGAATCCCTTCTTTATACAACAAACAAATTGGCTGAGAATGAAATAAGGGAAAAAGTCCCCTTCACAATAGCCACAAACAACATAAAATACATGGGGATAATTCTAATCAAGCAATTAAAGGACCTGTACAACAAGAACTTCAAGCCCTTGAAGAAAGAAATGGAAGAGGCCCTTAGAAGATGGAAAGAGCTCCCATGCTCATGGATAGGTAGGATCAACATAATAAAAATGGCTATCCTACCAAAAGCAATATATAGATTCAATGCAATTCCTATCAAAATACCAGCACAATTTTTTATAGACTTGGAAAGAGCTATTCTCAAATTCATATGGAACAACAAAAAGCCCAGAATAGCTAAATCAATCCTGTACAATAAGAAAACATCTGGAGGTATCACCATCCCAGATTTCAAGCTGTACTGCAGAGCAATAGTTGTAAAAACAGCATGGTATTCATATAGAAACAGACCAGTAGATCAATGGAATCAAACTGAAGATCCAGAAATAGACCCACACACTTATGGCCACCTCATTTTTGACAAAAAAGCCAAAATGGCACAGTGGAAGAAGGACAGCATCTTCAACAAATGGTGCTGGTCCAACTGGATGTCCACTTGTAAAAGAATGAAATTAGACCCATACTTATCACCTTGTACAAAACTTAAGTCCAAGTGGATCAAAGACCTTAACATAAGGCTGGTCACACTAAATCTACTAGAAGAAAAAGTGGGAAAAACCCTCGAACTCATTGGCACAGGTGACAACTTCCTGAACAGAACACCAACAGCTCAGGACCTAAGACCAACAATCAATAAATGGGACCTCATGAAACTGAAAAGCTTCTGTAAGGCAAAAGACACTGTCATTCGAACAAAACGGCAGCCTACAGACTGGGAGAACATCTTCACCAACCTCACATCTGACAGAGGGCTAATATCCAAAATCTACAAAGAACTCAAGAAATTAAAGGCCAAGAAACCAAATAATCCAATCAAAAAATTGGGGATGGAGCTAAATAGAGAATTCACAAAGGACAAATCCCTAATGGCTGAGAAACACTTGAAGAAATGCTTAACACCCATAATCATTAGAGAAATGCAACTCAAGACGACTCTGAGTTTCCATCTCACATCTGTCAGAATGGCTAAGATCAAAAGGTCAAATGACAGCACATGCTGGCGAGGGTGTGCAGAAAAGGGAACCCTCCTCCATTGCTGGTGGGAGTGCAGGCTTGTTCAACCACTATGAAGGTCAATCTGGCGATATGTTAGAAAACTTGGAATAGCTTTGCCTCAGGATCCAGCCATACCACTTCTGAGTATACAGTCTATGTATCCTTAAAAGTAGTTTGTTTCCCAATGAGACTCCCTTCAAGGAAGCAAAACTTCATTTTCAAATTGGAGATTACTTCTGGGTTAGAGATAGGGGATTGTGCTCACTTCTTTCAACTCCAGGACCCCATCTAATGATGACATATTCAGTCCCTATACAAGCTGCTTCATGCTGTGAGAGTTCACATGTGCATCTATATTGTTGATTAAAAGGGCCTTGTTTCCTTGGTGACCTCTGTCCCTCCTGGTTCTTACACTCTTTCTGTCTTCTTTTTTTACAGGGTTCTCTGAGCCCCAGGTGGGGGGAATGGATGGAGACACCCTGTTTAGGGCTAAGTGTTTAGAGGTCTCTCACTTTCTGTATATTGTCTGACTACAAGACTTTATATTTGTTTTCATCTACTTCCAGAGGAAGCTTCTCTGAAGATGAGTGGACAAAGCACTGATATATGAGTATTGCAGGATGTCATTATGAGCTATATTTGTTTTACAAGGTAGTATTTGGTTTCACCCTACAGTTAGTCTCAGGTTCTTGGTCATCCAAGCAATTTCATGGAGTAGCCCTTAACTCTGGATCGATATTGATTGATTACTCCCACAAACATTTTGTCATTGTTGACCTAGTATATCTTGTAGACAGGACACCATTGTAGATCAAAGGGTTTGTGGCTAGGTTGGTATTTCTACTTTAGTAGCATGGAGAGTACCTTCTTATACCAAAGGTACTAGAATGTAGGGAAGAAGGCTTTACATTTGCCGCAGTTCGACTTCTGTACATTCAATGAGTCATGTAGGTGTATTCAGCAATGGGACTAAACTGTCAGTTTGTGGAGAACAACCGATATTCTTGACAATGGCCTGGGTATTTTGAGAATTTCCCATGAGACCAACAACTTAATTAGACGTAAACCTACTCCAGTACTGAGTGCTTCTTTTGACAACAAGATATTGTCAGTTGGAACTCTTTCTCCCCCATTATTTCCTGATTTTATTTAGATAATCTTCATATATATATATATATATATATATATATATATATATATATAAAACACATTTTAGGGAGCTTTTGCTAGTTTAGGTTTCTATAATACCCCACAAATGGCCCTTAATTTTACCTATCTTTCCTTGTATTCAATCACTCTCTGCCCCTTCCCTTTCTTCTACATTTGATCCCTTCCTTTTCTAGTAACCCCAACTCCCTATCTATCCATAGCTAATCTATTCCTGTGGGGGCAAAATGACCCTTTAACATATTAGATATCCCGCATGTCAAATATTTACATTGCGATTCATAACAGTAGCAAATTACAGCTATGAAATAATAATGTAATAATTATATGATTGGGAGTCACCACAACATGACGAACTGCATTAAAAGGTCATGGCTTTTGAACACTGAGAAACACTGATCTTTTTTCCCCCTTCAAGAGATGTCTCCCCTCCTACTTACCCTAGACCTAACCTCTGTAGTTGTATGGATTGTAGCTTAGTTATCATTGACTTAATAACTAATGTCTACACATAAGTGGATATAACATTGCCAATGCATCTGGGTTACCTCAATCAGGTTTATTATTTTCTAGTTCCATCCAGTTACCTGAGAATTTCATGCTTTTAAACAGTTGATTATTACCCTATTGTGGAAATGTTCCACATTTTCTTTAACCATTTGTATGTCTGGAGAATACTAGAATGTTTCCAATTCCTGGCTATTCTGAATAGAGCAGCAATGGACATGGTGAAACAAATGTCCCTATGGTAAGATAATGAATCCTCTGGATATATGTCCAAGATTGCTACAGTTTGATCTTGTGGCAGGCTGATTCCTATCTTTCTAAGGAATCTCTACAGTGATTTCTATTGTGACTGTACAAGTCTGCACTCTCACAGCAATGGGTGAGTGATTCCTTTTGAAACATCCTTACCACTATGAGCCACCAGTTGCTTTGTTTTTGTTGTTTGCTTTTTTATTTTTTGGGATAATTTGACTTCTTCATTTCCAGTTTGTATCCTTTTGATGTCCTTTAGCTGTCTTATTGCTGTAGCAAGAACTTCAAGTACTATGTTGAAGAGATATGGTGAAAGTGAACATCCTTGTCTTGTCACTGAGTTTAGAGGAAATGCTTCAAGTTTATCTCCATTTAATCTGATGTTGGCTACTGGCTTGCTGTATATTGCCTTTATTATTTCTAGGTATGGTCCTTGTATGCCCGTTCTCTCCAGTACTTTTAGCATGAAGGGGTGTTGGATTTTACCAAATGCTTTTTCAGCATCTTGCGAGATGATCATGTGCGTTTTTTTTTCTTTCAACTTGTTTGTATGGTGAAATACATTGATGGATTTTCGCATGTTGAACCATCCCTGTATTCCTGGGATGAAGCCTACTTGATCATGATGTATGATACTTTTGATGTGTTCTTGGATTTGGTTTGCCAGTATTTTATTAAGTATTTTTGCATGTATGTTCATGAGGGAGACTGGTATGAAATTCTCTTTCTTTGTTGGGTCTTTGTGTGGTTTAGGAATCAGGGTGACTGTGACCTCATAGAATGAGTTTGACAGTGTTCCTTTTGATTCTATTTTGTTTTTTGTTTTTTAATCTTAACCATTCGGATAGGTGTAATATAAAATCTCAAAGTAGTTTTTGATTTCTCTTTCCCTGATATATAAGGGTTTTGAAATTTTCATTAAGTATTACTTAGACAATTGTGTTTCCTTTGTTGAGAAATCTCTATGTAGATCTTTACCTTATTTTTTATTACAAATTTTTTTATTACATCAAGTTATATCTCAATCATAGTTCCCTCTTTCCACCCCTCCCGGCTTCACCCTCCCACCCTCTCTTCCCTCTCTCACCCATCCTACTCCTCCAATGTGGAATGTCCCTACAAATTAGCCCCTCTCAGTTCAACAGTCATATGAGGGCTAAGAGCTTCCTCCTGCACTGGGGGCCTACATGGTAACACCCCTAGGACAAATTGTCTCATTGATAGATAACAAAGTCTATGTTCCTGATCTTTTTGCTGTATTGGTTGTAGGATAGTTATCTTATACTATATGGCTAAAATCCAATTATAAGTGAGTAGATGCCATGTGCATCTTTATGAGTCTGGGTTAGCTCATGCAGGATGAGCTTTTCTAGTTCCATCCATTTGGCTGCAAATTGCATGATTTCCTTGTTTCTGATAGCTGAGTAGTATCCATTGTGAAAGTGTACCACAATTTTTTCTATCCACTTGTCAGTTGAGGGACATCTGGGTTGTTTCCAGTTTCTAGCAATTACAAATAAGGCTGCTATGAACATAGATTAGGATATGCCCTTGTGGTTTGGTGAGAAATCGTTTGGTTGGATACCCAGAAGTGGTATGACTGAGTCTTGAGGTAGAGCTATTCCAAGTTTTCTAAGATATTGCCAGACTGATTTCCATAGTGGTTGTACAAGTTTGCACTCCTAGTAATGGAGGAGTGTTCCACTTTCTCCACACCCTTGCCAGCATGTGCTGTCATTTGAGTTTTTCATCTTAGCCATTCTGACAGGTGTGTGATGGAATCTCAGTGTCATCGTGAGTTGCATTTCTCCGATGATTAAGGATGTTGAGCATTTCTTCAAATGTCTCACTGCCGTTAAAGATTCCTCCTTTGTGAATTCGCAGTTTAGCTCTGTTTCCCATTTTTTTATTGGATTATTTGGTTTCTTGTTGTTTGATTTCTTGAGTTCTTTATAAATTTTGGATATTAGCCCTCTGTGGTAAGTGGGGTTGGTAAGATCTTTTCCCAATCTGTAGGTTTCCATTTTGTTCTAGTGACAGGGTCCTTTGCTGTACAGAAGTTTTTCAGTTTCATGAGGTCCTATATATTGATTGTTGGTCTTAGACCCTGAGCTATTGGTGTTCTGTTCAAGACAGACCAGTGGATCAACAAAATTGAATTGAATACCCAGAAGTGAACCCACACACCTATGGTCACTTAATTTTTCACAAAGGAGCCAAAACTGTACAATGGAAAAAGGACAGCATCTTCAACAAATGGTTCTGGTCTAACTGGATGTCGACATTAAAAACGAAGGGGATGGGTGGGTTGAGGGGGAAAAGGGTGGGAGTGTTGGACTGGAAGAGGGAGTAGGGAGGAGATTGCGATGGAGATGTAACTTGAAGAAATTTTAAAAAGATAGAAAAAAAGAATGAAATTATACCCATACCTTGCACAAAACTTAAGTTCAAGTGGATCAAAGACCTTAGCATAAAACCTGACACACTAAATCTAATAGAAGAGAAAATGGGGATCTGTACTTTATTTTAAAATTTTGTTGTGTTTTTGATATCTAGTTTCTTGAGTTCTTTATATATTTTCAACATTAAGTTTCTATCAGATGAGTAGATGTTAAACACCTTTTTTTTTCATTTTGGGGACTGCTGGTTTATCTAGATGATGGTGTACAGAAGTTTTTAAGTTTCATGAGCTCACATTTTTAATTATTTCTCTTAGTCCCTGTACTAAAAGTGTTCTGTTCAGAAATTCTTCTTGTGCTAGTGAGTTCAAATTTAATCCCCAGTTTGTCTTCTATCAGTTTCAGTTTATCTGGTTTTATGTGGAAGTATTTGATCCACTCAGAGTTGAGATTAGTTCAGAGTGGTAAATATGAATCTATATGCAGTTTTCTACCTGCAGCTATCCAATTAGATCAGCGCCATTTGATGAAGATATTGTCTTTTTTAAAATATGCATTTCTTGTCTTTATCAAAAATTAGTTGTCTATAGGTATGTGCACTAATTTTGGGGTTTTCAATTCTATTCTATTAACTGCATGTCTCTTTTGTGCAAAAATAGCTCTATAGTACAATATGAGTTCACAATTGATGATACTTCCAGCCACTTTTTCAAAAAAATATTTATTTATTTATTTATTTATTTATTTATTTATTTATTTATTTATTCATTCATTTATTTATATTTTATGTCCATTGGTGTGTTGCCTGCATGGTTCTCTGCGTGTGAGGGTGCCTGATCCCCTGGAACTGGACAGACAGTTGTGAACTGCCATGTGTATGCTGGGAATTCTACCTGACAGCTGCAGGTAGAAAACTCCATATGGATTCATATTTACCACTCTGAACAAATCTCAACTCCAAGTGGATCAAATACTTCCAATAAAACCAGATAAACTGAAACTGATAAGAGACAAACTGGGGATTAACCTTGAACTCACTAGCACAAGAAGACTTTTTGAACAGAACTTTTTTAGTACAGGGACTAAGATAAATAATTAAAAATGTGAGCTCATTGAACCTCTGGAAGAGTAGCAAGTGCTCTTAACCACTGAGCCATCTATCCAGCCCTCCAGCCACTCTTTTATTATTCAGAATTATTTTAGCTATTTTAAGTTTCCATATGAACCTAAATATTGCCCTTCAAGATCTGTCAAGAATAGTGCTGGTATTTTGATGAGAATTGGACTAAGTCTATAGATTGCTTTTGATAATATATGATAGCATAATCTTTTTCTTTATTTTGTATAATAATCCTACCAATCAATGAACATGAAAGATCCTTTTCATTTTGTGATATCTCCTTTTATTTTCTTCAATGTCTTAATGTTTTTATTATACAAATCTTTCTTTTGATTGATTAGAGTTACTGCAAGATATTGTATATTACTTGAGGCTATTGTGAGAAGTGTTATTTCTCAGATTTCTTTCTCATTATGTTTGTCATTTGTATATAGAAAGACTATTGATATTTTTGTGAATTAATATTTTTTATCCAGCTACTTTGCTGAAAGTGTTTATGAATTGTAA
This sequence comes from Lophiomys imhausi, assembly GCA_907164525.1. Lineage (NCBI taxonomy): Eukaryota > Metazoa > Chordata > Mammalia > Rodentia > Muridae > Lophiomys > Lophiomys imhausi. The sequence goes on from CAJQZJ010032097.1 coordinate 5,883,086, forward strand.
GAGTTTCAAGTGAAAATATTAGGCTCACTTATGTATGATATCATATCATCTGCAATAAAGATACTTGACTTCTTCATTTCCAATTTGTATCATCTTGATCACCTTTAATTTTCTTATTTCTTCAGCTAAGATTTAAGGTATCATGTTGTATAGGGATGACAAAAATGGACAACTCTGCCTTGTTCCTTGTTTTAGTGTAATTGAATGGAGTTTGTCTCTAATACAGTTGATGTAGACTATGGACTTGCTGTGTTATGTTTGTTATGTTAAGGTAGGATTCTAGGATCTCTGATCTCTCCAGGACTTTTGTCCTGAAAGCTTGTTGGATTTTGTCAAAGGTTTTTTTCTACATCCAATGGTCATGTAGTTTTTATCTTTCAGGTTTTTTTTTATATGAAGAATTACACTTATCCACTTACATAATGTTGAACCATCCCCACGTCACTTGGATGAAGCTTACTCAGTAATGGTAGATGATATTTTTTGATGTGGTTTTGTATTTGGTTTGCAAGTATTTTCCTGAGAATTTTTGCATTAGCAAAATTCTTCTGTAAATCTCTTTCTTTGTTGGATCTTTTTCTGGTTTGCATATCAGGGTAACCATGTCCTAACAAAATTGTTTTTTAATAATTTATTTTTTATTTCTTCAAGTTACATCTCAATCACAATCCCCTCCCTACTCCCCCCTCCAGTCCCACCCTTCCACCCTCCTCCCCCTCAACCCCCCCATCCTCTTCCCTTTTTTTGTTTTAGTTTAAGGTATTTCTTTTTTCCCCCCAACAGCTCTCCCTTTCAGTCCACAAAATGGTTCTTTTTCTTATAACTACAAATACAATACAAAACAACAGAAATAAATAGGCCACAATTATA
>CAJQZJ010032097.1:5883965-5899596 GCA_907164525.1 Lophiomys imhausi
TGAATGCCATATTCTGCAGATCTCTTGAGGTTTTTGAAGATGCCCTATCTATCTCTTATATTTAGATAAGCAAATATTGCTTGTCTCTTAGCAACTTGATTTCTGAGTAGCTTAGAAAATAACTGTGATAGACTGTCATAGTAACTAACAAAATGACACGTTTTCATGACTATTAGTTTCCGTTTCTTAATTATCCTAGCAGTTTATGTCAGTTGGTAGCGAGAGGTCAAAACTTGACATTTCATTTTTAAGTATTACTATGAACAATACCTTTAAGAAGCGTTACCCTTAATTTTGTATCAATATAGAAAGATCAATACCAATGTGGCCAAATATAATCTTAATTTTGTATCAATATACATAGATCAATACCGATGTAGCCCAATACAATCTTAATTTTACATTAATAAACAAGGGTCAATACCATTGTGGCCAAATATAATCTTAATTTTGTATCAATATACAAAGAACAATACCGATGTAGCCCTATACAATCTTAATTTTGCATTAATATACAATGATAAATACCAATTTAGCCAAATATAATATTAATTTTGTATCAGTATACAAAGGTATAAGGCCATATTCAATAATCTGTCCTTTTTTCTTGATCTTTCCTATACTATGTCTATGTCCCATTTTTCTCAACTCTGTTCACTCCTATATAGGAGAGAAAGAAGGATACAGGAAAGAAAAAGAGAGAAGTCCCTGGGTCTAACCTCCAAAACCCATTTATCTTTTAAAAAATCTTGGTTACTGTATGCTTTGAATAAGAGCCAGTGTTTTCAGAAGCATTTTCAATGATGACTCATCAATCTGACACATATTATTTTCCTTCATTTTGATGTTGTTTCACTCTCAGAACCAAGAATCTGTTTTGTTGTGTTTGATGCTCCTTTCTATATGATCCTTTTTGCACTTTCCTAAACATTGTATACTGCTAAAATCAGAAAAGGTTGAATTTCAACACATCTGCTGAAAATTCAATAGCTGAATTTGCAACACAGTTTTGGAGGTTAATTGACACCAAACGAGATGAAACATCCACTATTGATTGTGCATGCACTACTAGAATCCAGTACTCAGGAAGCCAAAGCAAGAAGATTGTCCATTCTAGGCCTATCTAGTGTAAATAGTGAATCCTCTTAGAAATCATTTGAAACAAACAGAACACTCATGAATTAAAACCTACCAACCAAAAGACAACAAAACAAACAAAAATACAAAATAGCCCGTTTTGAATTGAGTTCTGAGACATTTCCATCCTTAGAAAAGTCATTATGTATGGTATATTCATTTTAGAGTCAAATGAATTTTGTAGGTGTCATCTTTGACACTTATAGAATATTTCTTTAAACAATATATATATACTCAAATGGTTATATAAAATATTTTAAGAACAAAAAATTAACAAAAGCAAGATTAAGGAATTAATAAATAAATAAACAGAATGATATTGGTAAACTCAACTTTAAAAGATGAAAATATTCTTCTAAGATTTCCTTTTACTATTCATATATATTGCAGATAGTAGCATATTTAATTTAAAGACATTGAGCATGTTTTAAAAGAATCAGGAGAAGCTTTTGTCAGTTTCTTTTCTTTTCTCTCTCTTCTTTCTCTCCCTACCTTCCTACATGTCTGGAGTTTTGGTGAATAGATGCAGAAAGCACATGAATAGAGATGGTTATGAAAAACTGTTTTTGATGAGGGGAGAACAAAACCAAAATAACCACTAACTATACAGAGTATAAATTAAGTCACACAATAATTAATTTTAATGAATTCAAAGTTGAAGAATTTGAGGATTTTTGTGATAAGCTTTGAAATCCATTACTTGTACTTACTAAATATAAATATTTTTAAATTTGAGGTTTTCACGTATCTAAGAAATGCACAATTACATGATCTATGTCTTCTGAATAAAATTTAGTGAGAATTAATAAATTCTTATACTTAATAATGTAAATGATTATTCTTAATCAATACCCTAGCCACACAGCATATATAAGTACATATTCAGGTACATTACTTTAGCTACAACTATGATAATCCAGAAAATCAATATCATTAGACAATTAACTGTGCTTACAAAGTGTAATTTTCTCTCTTTGTCTTTTATTTTCAGGCTTCCTAGTAACCAATTGACCATTAAGAGGCAATCCCTCCTCTTTCATAGAAAAAGAATTTCAACTGTGTGGATTAGTGGTCTCATCTTCTAGTTTTAAATAGCATCATACAAATTCCTCACTTAGTTTCTTTTTTTTTTTTTTTTTTTGGTTTTTCGAGACAGGGTTTCTCTGTGTATCCTTGGCTGTCCTGGACTCACTTTGTAGACCAGGCTGGCCTCGAACTCACAAAGATCCGCCTGCCTCTGCCTCCCAAGTGCTAGGATTAAAGGCGTGCGCCACCACCGCCCGGCTCCTCACTTAGTTTCTATGTTCTATGGAAATCTTGTGCTTCTTAAATTTTCCAGAAGTCTCTTCTACAAGCATTTAAGACAGACAGATCGATAGACACATGAAGAGAGAGAAAGATCGAGAGAGAAAAGGAAAGATATAATCAGATAAGCTAAGGTATTCTGTTCAAGCATACTAAATCATTTTCAGCCTGAGACCTCTCTTCTAATATGAGCAACCTTGCATGAATATACTTGGTGTGAGAAGGATCTTTTAAAAAATACAAGCTGATAGATGTTGTTAATTTTGTGTCACCTCTGGACATTCTCTGACCTCATGAATGTAGTATGTGTAGTGTATATGTGAATGTGAGTCTCAAACGTTATCAAATATCCTTTTGTTTTCCCCCTTCTAAGAAACACTGTGTGCATTTCCTGGTTTATAGAAATTGTCTCTGTTGTATGTCATGCCTTACAGTTTTCATAATTGTTTCCTAATTGTTCTTATTGTTTTGTATTGCATTTATTGTTATATGAAACAGATCCTATTTTTGGACTAAAAGGGGGAGATAATAAGGAGAAAAAAATATAATTAAATAAAAGAAAGAAATCACTGACCCAGTGCAAAATATCTCATCAATATTGTATACACTTCATAACCCCCCTTCCTTTTTCTCTGTCCAACTATTTTTTATTTTGCTTCATCTTTGTACCTCTCTCATTCTCTGCCATGCAGCTCACATGATTTTATAGCTCGGCCTGATGTAGGGTATTGAAAGTGATAGTAGCAGCTGAGTCTTAATAACACCCTCTTCAAACCAACTGTTTGGTATACTCTTTGTAAATATGGGGAACATTGGGAACATTTAAATTTTTTTGCCTTTTGTAATATATTCCATCAGTCGTGTTTATTCAAGAATTTAAACATGATTTTTTTTGGCATAAACTTGTTGAAATGTTAAACTGTAGCAACTCTGAGTCAGTTGTCCTGATTTAATTTCACAGACTTAGGTGGCAAAAGAAAACTTAAAGGAGACTGGTTTCATGGAAACAGTATTTTGGGAAATAAAACATGGCCATAATATGGGGATTTAATGCAAAGAACTAAAACTTAATTCTATAGTCACTTTATCCACAGTCTGGGTGTGCTGGCATTACATACAAGGGATAATTTCTAGTGTCAAATTTATTGTTTTTACTTTTTTATTTAAAAAGAAGCATTGAACAGAAAACAAAAGTGAATGTTGTGTGTTACAACTATAAAGCTGTGCTATCTTCTGGTTATGGACAGAAGACAGTGATCATACTTCAGCATGTCTGTTATTTACATGATAAAGATTTCTTTATACTTTAAATGATCAAGGACCAATTTATATTTTCACTGATATGTAACATTATTAAAACTTTATTTATCAATAATTAAATTTTATTATTCAATTAAAACAGAGAGAATGATCAATTGTGAGTCTGTTTAATAAGCTTTCAACACAATTCCTGTAGTGAACGGAGATATTTCAAAACTGAAACACAACCATAGATCAACTTGTCCCCAGCAGCTTTGGTTCCTGGCAAAAGATCAAGCCAGCCAGGGATGAGGGCGAAATTCCCCAAGGCACCTTCCCTATTTGAGGAGCTATATCCAGTTTTCAGCTACTTATGGAAGGAGAGTCACTCTCCTTTTCATATGTGGCCCTGTGTAGGTTGATTATGATTCAGTAGAAGGCCATATACCCATAAGCATGATAATATGAATAGCACTAATTGGACTCAGGGGCTATCAATAACACAAACATAAATAAAACATGTCTATCAGAGCTGGGAGAGAGATGAGTTTTGGGGAACCCAGAGGAAGTTCCCGAGAGTTGGTGGTGGATTTATGGATAGATATGTTGTATATATGTTATGTAAGTATATGGGACTTTCAAGGAATACAAATTATTGATAAAATGTAATATTTAAGAATGAAAAATTTCATTTTCATAGCATTCCTGTAGTAGTTTCAAATTTAAGGACAAAATGTATTTGTGTGTGTGTGTGTGTGTGTGTTTCTGTCAGAGAATGCTCCTTTTTCAGGGATGAAAACATTGTGCTTCTTAAGCACTATTTAAACAAAGCAACAGCTTCAGGAGTTGAGATAATTTTATAGAATTGTCATTATATTTTAAGAGTTGTAGTATGCACACATATGCCTCTTTAAAAGAGGAAGCCTTCCTGTAAAATTCCATTTGAAGCTAGAATACTTATCCAATATTCTAATATTCTATAATAGATATTCCAACATTTTATATTCGATATTCTAATATTCATTCTTCTGTTGTTTGACTTGAGTCAAATACATTAAACTTTTACATGTATTTTATTCTCATGCTCAGTGTAAAAGCAGAAAAGCATATAACTTAGGGCCTTGGTTTAGTTAATAATGGGTACTAAAAGCTTTGTGCTCTTGGCACAGCAGGATTTATATAATACCCCACTTTTCTATTTCTTTCTATATTTTAAAGGGTGAATATAATGCGAGGTGTCAAAAAATTAAACATGTAAACCCCACAGGATATACTTGGCAAAGGTTTCTGCTTCATAATATTTAATAAAGCTATTTTTTTCTTTGTTCTGTTTTGTTTTTTGAGACAGGGTTTCACTGTGTAACAGTTCTACCTGTCCTGAAACTCAATTTGAAGGCCCTGCTGGCTTCGAACTCACAGAGATACCACCTGCCCCCTGCCTCCCAAGTGCTGGGGTTAAAGGTGTGTGCCACCACTGCCCAGCTTAACAAAGCTTTTTATTATGAAGTTTGAACACATTTCTTATTCATATGTGGGAATGTAAAACTGCAGTACACTGACTGTTCATAGCACTGTGTGTTTTGAGTAATTATTAAATATACAATTATTTGATTTAGCTATTCTGGGTTTTTTGTTATTCCATATGAAGTTGAGAATTATTCTTTCAAGGTTTGTAAAAAATTGTTTGGTATTTTGATAGGAATTGCATTGAACCTGTATATAGCTTTTGGTAGAATGGTCATTTTCATTATGTTGATCTTACCTATCCATGAGCATGAAAGCTCTTTGTTTCTTCTGATGTCCTCTTCAATTTCTTTCTTTAAAGACTTGAAATTCTTGTTGTACAGGTCTTTCACTTGCACGGTAGAGTTACCCCCAAGTATTTTATATTGTTTGTGGCTATTGTGAAGGGTGTTGTTTCCCTAATTTCTTTCTCAGCCCATTTATCTTTTGTATAAAGAAGGACTTCTTATTTTTATTTTGAATTGAGGCTATAGAGAAAAGGAAACACTCCTCCATTGCTGGTGGGAGTGTAAACTTTTACAACCACTATGGAAAACAGTCTGGTGATATCTTAGAAAACTTGGAGTAGCTCTACCTGAAGATGCAGCCATACCACTTCTGGGTATACATCCAAATGATTCCTCACCAATCCACAAGGACTTCTCCTTATCTATGTTCTTAGCAGCTTTTTTTTTTTTGTAATAAGTAGAAACTGAAAACAACCAAGATATCCCTCAACCAAAGAATGTATATTTTTAAAAAAAGGTGGTACATTTACACAATGGAATACTATGCAGCCATCATAAACAATGAAATCATGCAATTTGCAGCCAAATTGATGAAACTAGAAAAGCTCATCCTGAGTGAGTTAACCCAGACTCAGAAGGATGCACATGGCATCTATTTACTTATAACTGGATTTTAACTATGTAGTACAGGATAACCATCTTACAACCAACACACCAAAAGGAACAGAAACATAGACATTTTTACCTATTAGTGGGACACTTTGCCCTAATAAAGTTGCCATATAGGCCCCCAGTGCAAGAGGAAGCTCTTAACATTCATATGACTTTTGAACTGAGGGGGGCTGATATGTAGGGACAACCCACTCTGGAGGAGTAGTGTATTTGGGAGAGGCGGGAGAGGGTGGGAGGGTGGGACCAGGAGAGGTAGAGAGAGGGGACTGTGATGGAGATGCAACTTGAAGTAATAAACAAACAAACAAAAAATTATTTTAGAAGTTTAACTGTTAGTTTGTAGGTATGAATCCAAAGCCAAGAATAAATTTCTGTATTAGATTCTTTTTTTAAATATTTAAATGTTTATTTATTAATTCAAGTTACATCTCCATCACAGCTCCCTCCTTCCACCCCTCCCAGTCCCACACTCTTACCCTTAACCCCCTCTCTCATCTATCCTACTCCTCCCCTGTGGGGTGCCTCCACATATCAGCTTCTCTCAGTTCATCAGTCACATGAGGGCAAAGAACTTCGTCTTACACTGGGGGCCTAAGTGGCTGTTCCACTAGAGTGAAGTGTCACACTTAACAGATAACAAAGTGCATGTTCCTCTTCCTTTAGGTATTGTGATTGAAGGATAGTTATCTTGTACCATATGGCTGAAAATCCAGATATACGTTAATACATGCCATGTATATCTTTCTGGGTTGGGGTTAGTTCACTTAGGATGAGATTTTCTAGTTCCATGCATTTGATTGCAACTTGCATGATTTCTTTGTTTCTGATAGCTGAGTAGTATTCCTTTGTGTAAATGTACCACTTTTTTTTTTATCCATTTGTCAGTTGAGGGACATCTGGGTTGCTTCCAGTTTCTAGCAATTACAAATAAGGCTGCTATGAACATAGATGAGGAGATGTCCTTGTGGTTTGATAACGAATTATTTGGGTGGATACCCAGAAGTGGTATGGCTGGGTCTTGAGTTAGAGCAATTCCAAGTTTTCTAAGTTATCACCCCACTGACTTCCATAGTGGTTGTACAAGTTTTCACTCCCACCAGCGATGGAGTTCCCCTTTTTCCACAACCTCAAGAGCATGTGCTGTCATTGAGTTTTTGATTTGAGATTCCATATCACACATGTTAAAATGGCTAATTTTGACATGTGTGATATGGAATCTCAGAGTTGTCTTGAGTTGCATTTCTCTGATGCTTAAGGATGTTGTGCATTTCTTCAAGTGTCTCTCAGCCTTTAGAGATTCCTCTTTTGTCTTAATTTAGCACTGCACCCCATTTTTTATTTGATTATTTGGTTTCTTGGTGTTTAATTTATTGAGTTCTTTATATATTTTGGATATTAGTCCTCTGTCAAATTTGGGGTTGGAAAAGAACTTTCTCAATCTGTTGGCTTCCATTCTGTTCTAATGGCAGAGTCCTTTGCCTTACAGAAGTTTTCAGTTTCATAAAGCCTCATTTATTGATTGTTGGTTTTAGAGCCTGAGCTATTGGTGTTCTGTTTAGGAAGTTGTCACCTGTGCCAATGAGTTCCAGGTTTCCCCCATTCTCTCTTCTGTTAGATTTAGTGTGTCCAGTTTTAAGTTATGGCTTTGTTCTACTTGGACCTAAGCTTATCACTTAAGGGTGATAAATATGGGTCTATTTGCATTCTTCTACTTGTTGACATCCAGTTAGACCTGCATCATTTGTTGAAGATGCTTTATTTTTCAATTGTATGGTTTTGTCTTCTTTGTCAAAAATTAAGTGACCATAGATGTGTGGGTTCATTTCTGGGTCTTCAATTTGATTCCATTGATCAACTGGTCTGTTTCTAGGCTAGTACCATGCTGTTTTTATTACTACTGCTCTGTAGTATAGCTTCAAATCATGGATGATGACAACATCAGATTTTTTTTTTTTTTTTTTTTTTTAGTGTACAGGATTGATTTAGCTATTCTAGGTTTCTTTTTGTTTTATTCCAAATGAAGTTGAGAATTGTTCTTTCAAGGTCTGTAAAGAATTGTGTTGCTATTTTGATGGGAATTGCATTAAATCTGTATATTGCTTTTGGTAGCATGGCCATTTTTATTGTGTTAATCATACTTATCCATGAGCATGGGAGATCTCTCCATCTGATATTCCCTTCAATTTCTTTCTTCAAAGACTTGAAGTTCGTGTTGTACTGGTCTATTGTGCTTTTATTAATTAAAAAAACATAAAACATGAATCTTGTGGACCTGCCATTGCTCATTTTTCACTACTTGTTTCATTAACATGAGAGCTCTTTTTGACCACCCAATGAAATAAAATGGTTAGTGACACTTCAGGTCAGTTTGTTGTGTTGCCATTGCATTTGAATAATGTGTTGGATAGAACTTCCCTGTGTTCCTCCCATTTAAGATTATGATCTATTGAAATTTTATTTTGACATCTTCAAAATACACCTTTCTTTACTATTGTTAAGAGAAAAAAAATCTAATGACTATTTTATTCTTTTATTTTGTAAACATGTGTCATTGAACTCCAGATACATGCTGTATTTATTCAAAGGTGATTGTTTAGAATTTGTCCTTGAAGGGCTAGCATTGTGTTCAGAGGGGAAGAAAAAGGACAGAATAGGAAAAGGGAGGAAGGAAAAGAGTGAATATGCATCCATGAGATGCATGAGTCTTCCCAAGAATTAGTGAATTGCTGTTTTTGAGTGCTAAGAAATATCCTTACATGAACTGGTAAATAATGTTCTGTGGTGATTTTAAATGTCTTCCTGGAATTATTTTGCTTGCTGGTGATACGAAAGTTTTGACTGGTTTTGTATATTTAGTCATTTCATCTTGACTACACACACGGTAACTATTGGGGTAAAAGGTTGAAAGAGCATTAGAAATCTGGAAAGCAATAATCATAAATTAAGGGTACTTGGTGAATTTTTATTTGAGTACTTGATTTTTATGTGATTCTGAAGAAATTCTCCATCCTTTTGGTGCTTTGTTTTCATTTTGTATAAAATGTGGGCAATAGCATATATTGTGAGCAGAGAAGTAATCATCTACACTAGGTGATAAATAAATGACAGCTATACTTTCCTACTTAAATGTACAATTGAAAAAGGGACAGACATGCAGTTTAATCTACTATGAAATGGAGTATAATATAAGCAAACATATCCATGTTACTAAAATATAAACATAAATGCTCTGCTTATGCAACAGGAATTTTAATAAGAAAATCAAACTAGAATGACATGACAAAATATATACTAACAAAACAACATTCTCAACTGCTGGTCTGCTGACTTGGGATGGAGTTCTATACTCAACTAATTAAAATATGCTTTTATTCTATTTCAATGAAAAACTATCCAGAGGAGATGCTGAGACACCTAATGTGGCTTGCATTTTAATGATGTTAAAAGTCAAGTATGTTTAAAGATGTTACTTTCCTACTTCAGTTTTACCTTTAATTGGGTTTTATGATATTCACAGGTCACTTCTTTGTTAGATCCTTCATTTATTTGGTCATAATATAAGGGAACATGGGATGAACTTTCACTGTGAATAATGATAGGAAAATGACTCACATGTTTTTCTGACACTACTGAGTGTTATAGTACTCTCTTGCCATTAAACAATATACAGAAGATAATGTACCCAAATATATTTTGACTGAATATTAAGCAGTAATTTTAAAATCACTAAATATTTGTTTAGATGTTAACACTATCCTTACTTTATAGAAGAGAAGTTGAGGCATACAGAAATTTATTACTTTGCTTAAGGTGTAAAAACTTAAGGTACAGTTTTTACTCAAATGTAGTTTTCCTCTGCCATCTGTACTCTAGGGTTTTGACAGAATTTTTATTCTTTACAAGATCTCTGGTACTGTTCTCATTATGTATTTTTTTTTAACTGACTAGTTTAACTTCTGCATGTGCTACACTCTTCCAATGAACTTCTATCTCTGGTATCATTTCTTAGATTATGCAGAGTAAGAATGTCTTGGAGACATGTTATAGAACCATTTATTCATGAAATATACTAAGAATAGTATTCTCTATGTTTCGTAAACTTTATACAAAAAATCTATTTTAAAATATTTTCTTAATAGAGGAAACAATTTGAGGGTTATAATATGCCACATTAAGCTTTGAAGGTAGATTTTATATGACTGTGTCAATCATTGTGACAAGACTCAATTTGGTGTGACAATTTAAATATTACCCAGGAATTTTCAAACAAAGTTTAACATTTGAAATTCTTATCCTCCATGCAAACATCATTTATCATCATGGAAGAGTGAGACATAATTTAGAGTTATCTATCTCAGTCAAAAAGATATTAACATTACTTGGAAGAAAAAAATGTACATGTGACTTTTGTAATAAAGTTTCAGTTTATTCCAGAAAAGTGAGTAAGTTTAGGAAAAGCAGTTTAACTTTACAGAAGTCAGATTTATCTTTTGAAGGATCTGTGACATAATAGTTGAAAGGCACAGACAGGGAGCAGCTCTCTATATTGCACTTGGACCCAACGAAAATCACAGGTACTAATGTACACAACATCAGTACCTGTGATTTTCTTTGTTTCTTTAGTTTTTTTTTTGTTTCCCTGTTAATAGCATTCTAGTAGTTCTTACCCTGCAACATCTGCACATAAATAATGAGCAATAATTAATTTAATATACAAAATGGTGAGCAGTGCTTATAGCCTATTGCTTGTTTCATAAACACTTCTTGTTATAATAGTGGCTATATAAAGGGAAGAAGAAGGCAAGGAAAAGTAAAGAGAAGGAAAAGGAGGATGAAGGCCTTACCAAATCTAAGTGGGCCAAATAGCAGATACAGGGCAACCTTATGTACAGGACAGTTTCCACCACCACCCCTGCCCCACCGCCAGGAGGCTTTCAATCAACAGTTCCTTCTTATGAATTATATGATAAGTAAATAAAATATATATAATTTTGCATAAATAGTGAAAATAAGCAGTAAAATATTTGTAATTAAAAGACAGTATAGGATATTGTGTTTCATAGCTCAAGAAAAAACATGCTGGCAAGTACAGCTCTTTCAGAGGCTTCCTTCTTGTTGAGACCCCATATGGTCTATTGTCTGTACATATATATATATATATATATATATATATATATATATATATATATGTGTGTGTGTGTGTGTGTGTGTGTGTGTGTGTGTGTGTGTATAGTCTTTCTCTGTATCCAAACTGTCTTAGGAATTCTGTCTGATTGGATTAGAGAGCATGCTAACTTTAACCTAATTTATTTCTCCTATTTTAAAATTCAACTACATATAGGGAATCCAACAAATAAAAGACTAGAGCATAGTTTGGCCCATGACAATCCTCCCAATCCCACCACCATTTTGCTGCTAAAAATTAAATTTCTGAGCCGGGCATGGTGGTGCACGCCTTTAAATCCCAGCACTTGGGAGGCAGAGGCAGGTGGATCTCTGTGAATTCAAGGCCAACCCGGTCTACAAAGTAAGTCCAGGGCAGCCAAGGATACACAGAGAAACCTTATCTTGAAAAACAACAAAACAAAACAAAAACTTAAACTTCTGAACTCATACATGCTTGAAAAGTTCTTTCCACTGAGCTAGAAACCCATATCTTAATAGCCTTTGGGAGTTAAAGAATTTCAAATTTATTACTAAGGGTCAGGGCTGACTTTAAAATGTCAGTCATCTCTTTTCAAAGTTTTAATATTGAAGCTGAAGGATGTCACTCATTATGATTCTGGCTATAAAATGGGTATCTTATCATAAAAGGGGTTGGCTACCATTGGTTTGTCAGACAGATGCTATTGTATAAAGATCTAAATATTCATAAAACATTTATAATAGGACTGGGACTTTATTAATGTAGATATGGAATGTCTACCAGATAGAAAAAAGAAAATGTTTCATTTTTACTTCTACTCATTCTGATGTAATTTGTATCACTTTGCGTTAAGAATGATGGGGAAGACATAATAAATATTCTGTAAACTCTTCGGAAGCAAAAGGTCATTGAAGGCTTGCCACTTCTTACATCAAAAAGAACAAAAATTCGTAAATATTTCATTCATTTCTGAGTCATCAGATATCAGACAAGAGAAATATGTTTTAGGTTCAATGATCTCTCTCTATCAAAGCTACATGATTGACAGTTGGTACATTAGATACCACTCATGTAAACAATCCTGTGCTATTTTCAGTCAAACTTCTTGGTACATCAAGTTTTTGAATTCTGCACTATGAAACCAGTTTCTCTCTCTCTCTCTCTCTCTCTCACACACACACACACACACACACACACACACACACACACACACACACACAAACACTTGAAGGAGGTAGCATTTGTCATTGAAGAGAAATATAAGAATGAAATTGTTATGAACTATGTCTGCATGTCTAATTGTAGAGAACAAGGAGAAAAATATATACTTTATATTTAAGATAAATCAAAGAATATTGACCTGCAATTCACAAATTTTGGTTTGACTATGACTTAGAGAAATTTTGAGATGAAAACAATAAGTATATGATGATCCTTTCTTCATTTTGTTGGAATTTTTTAAAATTAACTTATATTATCAAGTTACATCTCGATCAAAGTCCTCTCCCTCCTCCCCTCCAGGTCCCACCCTTCCTGCCTCTACCCCATCTTTGTCCTCTCCTTCTCCTTGAATGAGGGGAGTACCTTCTTATCAGTTCATCAGTCACATGAGGGCTAAGAGCTTCAGCTTGTACTGGGGCTTGATATGGCTGCCCATCTAGGGTAAGGTGTTCCACTAACAAGAAACAGGGCCCATGACTAGCTGCTGGGTGGAGTTTTTCTTAAAATAGTTTTGCTCAGTTCCTATCTGTTTGGATGTGTAGATTGTAGGATGGTTTCCCTGTGCTATATGGTTAATATCCACTTATATGTGAGTACCTACTATGTATATCTTTCTGGGTCTGGATTAGCTCATTCAGGATGAGCTTTCCTAGTTCCATCCATTTGGCAGTAAGTTGCAGGATTTCTTTGTTTCTGATAGCTAAGTAGCATTCCATTGTGTAAATGTAGCACATATTATTTTTTTATCCATTCTTTGATGGAAGGATATCTGGGTTATTTCCAGCTCCTAGCTATTATGAATAAAGCTGCTATGGACATTGATGAGGCACTGTCCTTGTGGTTTGGTGGAAAATCTTTTGGATATATGCCCAGGAGCAGTATGGCTGGGCCTTGAGATATAACTATTCCCAATTTTATAAGATATTGCCATATTGATTTCCAAAATAGTTGTACAAGTTTTTACTCCCACCAACAATAGAGGAGTTGTTCCCCTACCTCCACTTCCTTGCCAGCATGTGCTTCACTTGAGTTTTTTGATCTTAGCCATTCTGATGGGTATGAGATGAAATCTCAGAGGGATTTTGAGTAGCACTTCCCTGATAACTAAGCTTTTTTGTCAAAAAGTAAGTGACTGTAGGTGCATGGGTTTATTTCTGGTCTTCAATTTGATTCCATTGATCAACTGGTCTGTTTCTTTGCCAGTATCATGCTGTTTTTATTACTATTGTTCTGTAGTATAACTTGAAATCAGGGATGGTGATAACTCCAGGTGCTCTTTTATTGTATAGGATTGTTTTAGCTATTCTAGGTTTCTTTTGTTTTTCCATATGAAGTTGAGAATCACTCTTTCAAGGTCTGTAAAGAACTGTGTTTATATTTTGGTAGCAATTGCATTAAATCTGGATTGCTTTAGGTGGGATGGTAATTTTTATGTTAATCGTGCCTATCCATGAGAATGGGGGATCTTTCCATCTTCTGATATTGAGCTTCTGGTGATGAGCATTTCTTCAAGTGCCTCTGCCAGTAGAGATTTCTCTTTTGTGAATTCTTGGTTTAGCTCTGTGTATCACTTTTGGTTTGGATTATTTGGTTTCTTGGTGTTTAATTTCTTTATATATTTTGGATATTAGCCCTCTGTCAGTTGGAGTTTTGGTGAAGATCTTTTCCCAATCTGTAGGCTGACATTTTGTTCTAATGACAGTATCCTCTGCCATACAGAAGCTTTTCAGCTTCATAAGATCCTATTTATTGATTGCTGCTCATACAGTCTGAGCTATGGATACTCTATTCAGGAAGTTGTCATCAGTGCCAATAAGAACCAGGGTTTTCCCCACTTCCTCTTCTATTAGATTTAGTGTGTCTGGTTTTATGTTTAGGTCTTTTATCAACGGGCACATAAGTTTATCACTTAATGGTGATAAATATGGGTTTATTTGCATATTTCTAGATGTTGACATCCACTTAGACCTGCACCATTTGTTGAAGATGCTTTCCTTACTCCATTGTATGGTTTTGGGTTCTTTGTGGAAAAAAACAACAAAAACAAAAACTATGTGACTACAGGTGGATGGGTTTATTTCTGGGTCTTCAATTGGATTCCATTGATCAATTGGTCTGTTTCTATGCCAGTACCACAAATTTTTATTAGTATTCTACTGTGGTATAGTTTGAAATCAGGGAGGGTGATAACAACAGAAGCTCTTTTATTGTACAAGATTGTTTTAGCTATTCTGGGTTTTTTTTTTTTCCTTATGAAGTTGAGAATTGTTCTTTCAAGGTCTGTAAATAATTGTGCTGATATTTTGATAGGAATTGCATTAAATCTGTATATTACTTTAGAAAGGATGGCCATTTTATTATGTTAATTGTACCTATCTATGAGCATGGGGAATCTTTCCATTTTCTGATATTTTCTTCAGTCTTTTTCTTCAAGGACTTGCAGTTCTTCTCTTACAGGTCTTTCCCTTGCTTGGTTAGAATTAGCTACAGGTATTTTATATTGTTTGTGGCTATTTAAAGGGTGCAGTTTCCCAAATTTCTTTCTCCCCTCATTATCTTTTGTATAAAGAAAGGCTATTAAAATAATTTTGTATCTAGCCACATTGCTGCAATCTTTTAACACCTATTTGTCTCAACCATTAAAAATAATATGTCAATTTAAAAAGAGTTCAAAGTACACTATAAAGGAAATATGCAATTGAGAAATGGGGGAAATACTTTTCAATTTCCTTTGTGAAATTACGTGCTGTTTCTCCTTCCTTGAATTTTCAAAACATTTAGTATAATTGATATTGTATTACCTTCTTTTATTTTTTTCTTCTATGTCCATCATTCACTAATGACTCTCTTTCCTAGAAGTCTTTTGGAGTAAATTGATATTTACTACTTAATTGCTCTTTTCATTGTATTTTTAAGGAAAAAACCTTTGGCATATTGTCAAAGTGTCTTTATGGAGCTTGTCTACACTGATGATGTGCTCTTCATCTGTTTTCTTCCTCACCTTCACTCCTGGCTCAATGCCTTAAGCATGCCTTTGAAACCTCAGCAGAATGAGAACAAAGCATGAATCTGTTCCAAGCACTGCATGGAGGCTTGTTCCTTCTTTCATTCTATCTATCTATCTATCTATCTATCTATCTATCTATCTATCTATCTATCT
>CAJQZJ010032097.1:5899606-6027923 GCA_907164525.1 Lophiomys imhausi
TCTATCTATCTATCTATCTATCTATCTATCTATCTATCTATCTATCTCTTTTTAGTTTTTATTTTATTCTGTTTTCTTGACCTTTCTGAAGTCCACTTCTCATAGGTAGGGGTTAGTGTATGGAAACGTCATCTCCAGATGATTTGAATATGGTGTTAGACCAGGGCACACCTAGGCCATTCTTCAGGTTCCTAAAATTATTTTATTCCCTTTGATACTTAAAGTATTTCCCCATGTTTTTCATACTAAATAAAATAAAACTTTCATCTCTGCATTTGGAAATCCTTTAGCCATTGCAAATACCTGTAAGTGCCACTCCCTGATACCGTCCAGAAAACGAGATTCAGTATGATTATTTAAAAAAAAACATAATACTCTTTAATCAAAAGTATTTTTAAGTACACAAAACAAACAAACAAACAAAAAACCTTTCATGAATTTCTTCCCTGGGCAACTCTATCCCATTATATTTCTTTTTTTTATTAAATACTTTATTTTTTTTCTTCAAGTTACATCTCAGTCACAAACCCTTCCCAATTCCCCATTCCTGTCCCACCCTTCCACCCTCTTCCCCTCAACAGCTTCCCCTTTCAGTCCAACAAATGGTTCCTTCTCTAATAACAGTAAATACTATACAAAACAACAGAAATAAATATGCCACATTTATGAGTGTTAAATGGCCCAGTATATCTTCCCAATGTCCAGTTCATACATATTTGGCCCCTGACTTTAACATTCTACCATCTAACCATCTCCATGAATTTAAAGTTCTATAACTGACTTATCTTTCATACTAACTTGCATCACTATTATAACCATCTTCTTAGATCTAGAACTCCCTCTTGATTCCTAAACAACTCAAAATTTAACTATGAGACTCTAGCTGTCTATTCTTCAACCACCTCAGAGACCTGAGAGGGATAAATATATCTGATTATATAGGAAGTGCAGGGCCTGCAGCTTTCAATACTAAGAAATGACAAACCAGTGACTGTCTGGACAGTTCCCCTTTTCTCTCCACACATTCCAGCCTCAGTCTTCAGCCTTTTGGTTCTGTTTCTCTGACAGACATTGATTGTAGAGCAGTAATTATGAAGGACTTACCTATCCTGTCTTGGCAGAGCTAGGCTGTCGACTTCCCTGCTACCAAGTTTTGTCCTTTTTGGACAGCAGTCTGTCTGCAGTTGAAGCAAGGAGTTTTTTCATGCCAAGAGATAGGCTTGCCACTAATTCAACCACCTCACACTGGAGATTCTTCGATGCTTATCTTCTACTTGGAGTAGAATAGGGGGTGCTGTCAGGAGCTGATATGTCTCGATATAAAAAAAAATCTTAATTTAAGATAACGTCTTTGAATGCCATATTCTGCAGATCTCTTGAGGTTTTTGAAGATGCCCTATCCGTCCCTTGTATTTAAATAAGCAAATGTTGCTTGTCTCTTAACAACTTGATTACTGAGTAGTTTAGAGAATATCTGTGATAGACTGTCATAGTAGCTAACAAAGTGACATGTTTGCATGACTAGGAGTTTGTTTTTCTTAACTATTCTAAACAGTTTTAGATGGTTGGTATCAAGAGGCCAGAGCTTCACATTTTATTTTTAAGTATCTCTAGGTATGATACCATTAGGAAGCGTTACCTTTAATTTTGTATCAATATACAAAGATCTATTCAATTGTGGCTAAATATACTCTTAATTTTGTATCAATATACAAAGATCTATTCAATTGTGGCTAAATATGCTCTTAATTTTGTATCAATATACAAAGATCAATGCCTATGTGGCCCGATACAATCTTACTATTACGTCCATATGCAAGGGTCAGTACCATTGTGGCCAATTATAATCTTAATTTTGTATCAATATACAAAGATCAATACCAATGTAGTCCAATACGATCTTATTTTTGCACAATAAACAATGGTCAATACCACTTTAGCCAAATATACTACTAATTTTGTATCAATATACAAAGGTGTAAGGGCATATTCAATAATCTGTCCCTTTTTCTTGGTCCTTCCTGTGCTATGTCTATGTCTCATTTTTCTCAAGTCCATGTACTCCTACATAGGAGAGAAAGAAGGATACAGAAAAGGAAAAGTAGGAAGTCCCTGGGTCTAACCTCCAAAACCCTTTAAACAGGGCCATTTAACAGCTTGTAATCTCTTCCCCTAAATAGCAGAGTATTCAGCTTTCCTTCAAATAACCAAAAAGGGGGGGAAACATCCCCCCCACCCTCTGGGCATGGACGTCACTCTCTTAAAATGATTTTTTTATAGTAACAAGTTTTCCCTTCCATATAACGAAAGCCAATATAAACATCTGCTAATTAATCTTTTGTGTCCTTGAAAAGATGCACATCTTTAGACATGTGGGTTTTTGTTTTGTTTTGTTTTGTTTTAAATATCACCACAAAGTTCATGGCAACTGAGATTTGGAGTTTGGACTCAGCATTGAAAGTTTAACACACAGAGAAGAACTCCCTAGATAGCACAAGAAGTACAAGCATTCTTTACTACACTCTTTATTGATGAATACATATTACTGATGAATACATGCAGCTGTGCAAATGAAAGCACCTAAAAGCTGTAATAAATTAACAAGTAAATATTATGAAATATGACTATGTTTGTTTACTGTGTGGTAGTGGTACATGGAGGTGTGCAATAGGTAATTTCCTGAGATGAACAAGTATCTCCAGGGATAATGTTCTGAAGCTGCTAGAGTTTCAGAAGCTGGAAAAAGGTGCACAGTCTTCACATTTTAGGGTTTAAGAGACTTTATAAGTGATTGAGAATTTACATGCATGCATGTTAACTTTTCTTATATAAATTCTTGGATTAAAAAGAATCCACAAATTTCAGTTTGTTCAAGATACAAAGATTTGGTGGAATATGTTATTCTTAGCTAAATAATATTGCAGGAAGAAAACCACAAGGGTATTTGAGTATTGGATTTTTTTTTTTCTAACCAGCAAGCTCAAAAGTTACCGTGTACCTAGGGCCTAATCCCAGTCAGGCTAAACTTAAAGCAAAGAAGACAGTGGCCACAGGGGAAATTAAAGCGAGGATCTCTTTGCATCTGAAGATATTTATTTTATCTACCCATCTGAATTTCATAAGCTTGTTTGATAGAGGACTTTATTAGGAACCAGGGAAGCAAACCAATCTTCAGAACTAGAGTTCTTTTCTTTGCAAGACTGTATCTGGTGCCTTTAAGATACTTAACAGCATAAAGGTCAGGAATTAACTCTGATTACTAAGATAATGTATGCTAGACAACCTCGAGAGATATAAAACATTGTTCACATGTTAGATATTATTAGATTATTAAAACTGATGTTTCTTGGCAAGACAAAGACACAGACACAAGGCAGTATATCAGGTCCTTACACTGATTTCCTTTGTCCTCTGTGGTCATGTTACACACATAGATTCACAAAACATACACATACAAACACACAAACTCTTACACAAGCACACACACACACACACACACACACACATACACACACGCATGCCTTATTTTCACCCAGGGTTTCAAAATTGTCCTATACTATCTAAAACCTATATTAACATTAGGTGCAGAAATATGTAATTATTTTTATTAAGATTCCCATTAGAAAAATCCTTAAGTAATTAAGAGTAGAGAGATTGAGATGGGAACACAATTTGAATGGGTTGTATAAGGATTTTCAACCCAAAGCTTTTAGAACAACCAGTGGAATACAGAATGCATTAATGTTGCCAAGGGTATTCTTTAGAAATCTTATTAAAGATATTTTATATCAATAAATTAAAATTCATCAAGCCCTACTGATAATGAGCAGTGGCTTCATTATCTAGAGTAGAAAGGGAGGGCAAATGATCTGATGCTTCCAAAAGTACCATTTTCATTGTAGCTCATTTTCTTGCCTCTTTCTCACTATGGATAAACAGAAAGGCATCAGATACCATTTTAGCATCACTTTCAGTATGGATTCAAACTGATACATAAATATCAGTAAAGCATTATCCTAGAATATGCATTCATCACCACAGCTAATACAGTGGTGAATTAGCAGAACAGACTTTAAGTTTAGCAGATCATACTGTAAAAATGAAATTGCTAGGCATGTGGAGTAATAGACAGCAATAATAGTAGGATCTTTGAGTACTGCCCATGATTTCATAATCCTATTGTTGAATGAATTTTGATTATACTCTACCTTCTGTCTATACTGCTGGCTTACGTGGAAACTTCTCAAGTCAGTAAACATGGTAGCAGATGGGATTAGGGATAACTTGTTGTTTGACTGTGTTGGTGGTCTCACATTTATCACTATAATTTTGTTGTAGGTTTAAAGCTTTGAAGATGCTTTTCCTTGCTTAAAGAATAAGAGGGATGACCATGTTTACAAAATATAGGTTGCCATAAGACACAAGAGTGTTCCTTGTTTGTTTGTTTGTTTGTTTTTCTCTTTAATATATTTATTCATTTTAACATCCCATTCACATTTTCCTCCCTCCTCTCCTCCAAGTCCTTCCTTTCCACCCTCTTGTCCTTTTTCCCCCTCCCCTTCTACTCAGAGAAGACTCCCCTCACCAACCTGCTCCAGGACTTCATGTCTCATCAGAACTAACTGCATTCTTTTCCACTGAAGTCAGTCAATGCAACCAAGCTAGGGGAAAGTTATCTGACTGTAGGCAACAGAGTCTGTGTCAGAGACAGTACCTGATCCAATTGGTAGGAGGCCCACATAAAAACCAATCTGTCCCTCAGCTTTGTGAGTGTAGGGGCCTGGATTCAGTCCATGCATGCTCTTTGTTTGATAATTCATTGTCTTTGAGCTTCCATGTGCCTGGGTTATTTGTCTCTGTTGGTCTTGTTGTGGATGAAGCCTACCTGATAATGGTGGATTGGTCTGTAATTCTCTTTCTTCATTAGATCATTATGTGGATTGGATGCCAGGGCAATTGTATCCTCATAAAATGAATTGAGTAATGTTTCTTCTGCTTCTATTTTGTGTAATACTCTGAGGAGTATTGGCATTTACTTTTCTTTGAAAGCCTGTTAGAATTCTGTGTTTGAACCACATACCCCTTGTCTTTTTTGGTTGGAAGACTATTAATGACTGCTGTTATTTCATTAGAGGTTATTGGTCTATTTAAATTGTTTTATGATATTTATTTAACTTTGGTAAGTGGTACATATTGAGAAAATTATCCATTTATTTTAGATTTCCAATTTGGTGGAGTGCAGGTTTTTAAAGAATAGTTTTATGATTCTTTAGATTTTTTCAGTGTTATTATGTAGCTTTTTACATTTTTTAATTGGAAATAGATTTCTTTCTCATATAATACACCCCAACCACAATTTTCCTTATCTCCTCGCTTCCCAAATTCTCACTTCCCTTCTCCCCCAGATCCATTCCCCATCTGTTTATTATCAGAAAAGAGCAACTATCCAAGAGTCAACAACCATACAAGAGAAAAAGAGATAAAATAAGAAAAGGGAAAAGCCCTCATAGCAAGACTGGGCAAAGCAACCCACTAAGGGGGAAAAGAGTTCCAAGGAGAGGCAAAAGTGTCAGAACACATCCACTTGCACTGTTAGGAAAACACTGTTCCACAAAACCAAAAAGCTAAGAGTCATAACATATAACCAGAGTACATGGTACAGAGCCAGGCAGGCTCTGTGTTTGCAGCTTCAATTCCAGTGAGCACATATAGGCACTGCTTTGTTGATTCAGTGGGCCAGGTTCTTCTGGTGTCCTCCATTCCCTCTGATTCCTACAACCTTTACTCCTCCTCTTCCGTGGGGTTCTCCAACTCTGAGTAAAGTGTTGATGGAGCCCTCCAATTTATACTCTCTTCAGTCCATAATGTCTGGCTGTGGGTGTCTTTACCTGCTTCCATGTGCTGCCAGAAGAATCTTTCTTGTTGATGACTGGACAATGAATGGATCTATGAGTATAGCAGAATATCACTAGGAATTGTTTCATTATTTTGTAGGGGGTGTGGGAACAGTTGGTATTTTTGTTTTTTTGTTTCTATCCAAAGTTAGAAAACCAGAGCTCTGAGCTATCCAGGCTCTGGTTTCTTAGCCAGTGGATGACTTTCTTCTTCAATGTTGGAGGTAGTTGTGCAACTTATTCTACACACTGCTTGTGCATTATTCCATTAAATCTCTATAGGATTAATTATTGTCTTTGAAGACTTTCAGTTCAAGAGAGCATGCTAAACCTATATGCGCTGTGTGCACTCATTCAGCATTTGATACCTAGAATGGCTGGTACAGGTTATGAAGCTGGATACCATGATGACCACAAATCTAGGGTGTTAGCCCATGTGTACTGGTATCAGAGGTGGGGATTCACGAGGTAGCATTGCATGGCTGTGGAGAGCAGAGAAAAGAATAATGGGGAAAAAGTTAAGAGATGTTTATTGCAATATCTTCTTTGACCATGACTGATCTTGTCTGAGATAAAGTGTAAAGGGGTTCACATGCATGTTCTGCATATGCCACAGCACTGTACCTATCCCTCAGGGCTTCCCATGAATAGTTTGATACTGGCAGAATTTGGTAGTCATATAAAAAAGAAGTGACTATAAATCCTATACTGCTAATCTAGAGAGACAATTAAGCTTTTAACATAGCCTTAGGTACTGATTCAAGCAGAATGTATACTATCGTCATGTTTAATCAGCAAAATGTTAAAGAGAACATGACTAGTATACCAGAAAATTGAATCCCTGTATTCATTCAAGAAAGAGACAATAGAAACTTTATGATGGTCTGAGTTTTAGATCAGGTCTAACATTGCATTAGTCAGCAAGCAAATAAGAGCTCCTGTCCTCACGTGGCCTTTTGGTAGGCGAAGTACAAGCAGGAGTGGGTGGTTGGTCTTTTAACTGCTGTCATATTTCTAGTCTTGAGTGCATGCCTTCCTAATCTTGGATATATACAAACCAGTTTTAAGATGTGCTAAGAGGCACATCTTTACCCCAGTCTCTTCCTGCTCCTGTTTCTTTCCACCAGTGTGTTGAGGTTGCAAGACCTTGCCTATTCATTTATCTATTTCCTATCAAGCATCTATGTAACAGCCATTTCTGAACAGGCAGAGTGTCCATGATATGTGGCATGATTGCCTTCTCAGCCTAACAGCAAAGGAGTGCTCACCGTTTCTTGAGATTCTCTCTTGAAGTCACACACATGTTTTACACATGCCACTGTACTGGGTCTAGTCCTCCAGGCTTCTCATGAATGTTTTGATCCTGGCAGAATGAACAAATATATGTTGCTGCTTCTGCCCTCTGTCCCAAAAGTTCTGTTTTTGGTTTTTTGTTGTTGTTGTTGTTTTTTTTTTTAAAGTCAGAAATGAACCTTGTAAAATGTCCTACCAAACACCCCTGCCCTCATCTCTCAGATGCCCCTTCCCCTCTTTCTCTGCTGTCTGTTACATTTAATTAAAATAATCCATTTTTTTAAATCAAGATTAAAGGAGAAGAGAGTTGTGGCTTTAGGAACAGGTTGTGCTTGTTTATTTTTTGTCTATTTTAGTTATTTGTGTTTTAAAATAATAAATAGAATGACGTAAAATATTAACTCAGTCTTCTTGCTACACCATGCTTCAGCCACTGTACAGAAATGACACGATTATAAATAAGCATCACAGAGGCGGGATATGATAGCAGGAATTTTACGATGGATCTTTACCATGAATCTTCAGAAGTGAGCTGAAAACTTGTTATCTAAAGCATTTTTAACTTGAAATGAAAGTGGAGCTATACTAAATGACATCTTAGAAAGGCTTCTTAGAGTGAAGGTTTGTGGAAATGACAAATACTTCACAGGCTGATTCCATCAATACATGGTACAAGTGCAAGAGAACAACAACAAAAAAGGACAACAGAAAAAAACCTTCAAGGTTTGACCAAAAGAGTCATCTGTGAAAAATGCACAAGCCTAGTTTGTCAAAATTACATTTGACACTATCATCCTTTCCTGGAGGCAGTACAGTGTTTCTGATTCTTTCTTCTATTCCCTTTGCTCATTTGAAAATATTCACCAATGACATCCAGTTGTTTTGAGTATTCAAAGGCACCTGGACAGACTGCCTGGTTTGTGCTGTCTGAACCATATTCATAGCCATATTAAGAAGTTAGTGCTGTGGCCCTTTTCCAAATAGGAAAACAAGTCACCCTTCTACATGGTTTGAAATGTAAATGATTATAGGACTACACTAGTTCAGAAAGTATGATCGCTTGAGTCTCTCAAATTGTTCCACAATCCTCCATTAAGGAATTATCTTTTTATGCAGGAAATTAAAAGATATTTTAAGAAACATGTATAAGCATATAACATTACAAAGTTTCACCAGTGTCACAAGTATGTGGCAAGAAGGTTTGTGTTCCCTCTCTCTCTTTCTCTCTCTGTCATATGCACACACACACACAGACCCTCAAACACTCAAACACACACACACACACACACACACACACACACACACACACACACTGAGAGAGAGGGGGGAGGGAGGGAGGGAGGGAGGGAGGGAGGGAGGGAGGGAGGGAGGGAGAGAGAGAGAATAAAAAAGATGTGCTAATACAAGTTCCCAAAACTATGGATTGACCTATAACGCTCAACATATATCTGTCAACTCTGCAACCAATGTACAGAGTCTAGTACTTAATAGACACTGGCTAGCTGAATGAAGAAATGAGTAAATACTCTCCAATGAAATGAAGGTGGGTTGAGTGTATGTAATTGGATTTAACGCCTCTAGGCACTTGGATTGCAGATTCTGAGCCCAAACATTATGGTAATTTCTTTCCCTGAAGCAAATACCTTGCTATTTTCAGGCCTGCTGAGTGTTCACTTTCAGCACTGTGAAATGGAGGTGCCTAGAAACTCCAATCTCTAAGGAAAGCTTGTAATTTGCTGAACCTGGTACAGATATTTCAATTCTAATTGAAACATGAGATTCATATATTGCATAATTTTGTTTCCTGAAACTATTGAGTGTGAATTTCTATTCCTTTGTTGCCAAGAACCTGTTTATATAAATGCTTATATAAAGTTGTTTTGTCAAATAAAAGTAATAGATATTTTTATTGTCAATCCTCTTTCAAGTGTTATTCCTTTGGGAAAACTGGTTTTTTTTCTTTAGAAATTTTTGTTCATATTCAGTATTTCCTTTCAGTATTCTCTAAAATATTTCTGCCAAGAAAACATAATTCACCTTCCTACAAAATGTTAACATTTTCAAATTTAAGGAAAAGCCACCTTGCCAACAGTGTTATTTTGAAAGTTTGATTCATCATGCTATGCTCAGTCTATTTTTAAGGTTTTTCCAATTTGAATTTTGTGGTTGGTTCTTGTTCCAAGTTGGATCAGTGTGCAATATGTTTCAGTATGACTGAGTGGGGGAAAGAAAGAGACTCATGAGCAAATGCACCCAGAGGAGGGCTCACACAAAACTCTCTTTGAGTTTCTCCACCAAAACAACTAACTGCCATCCTGTCCTCAACTCACAAAGAATCCCATTTATCACAAATGTGGTTATTACTTTACATGACATTTAATTTATGTGGCGTACTAAACATGACTAAATGATGGAATGATTATTTGGCTTGTTATTATCAACAAAAGGCAATTTAAGTGCATAGTTACACTGAAACATTTGTATAGTTTTTCATGAAGTAAGTACTCAATAATGAATAATGAAATTCAGAACATTCACCCAGTAAGGTATACCTTCTTCCTACCATAGGATAATTTTCTCTCCTAATACCCAGAACTGTATGGATGACACTGTACAATTAAACACTAAAAGAGGGTAAGGCAAGAATAACACAATCAGAGGAGTCAGTGTTTTGAGGGATACGGACCTGTAACATTAAGAAAGAGATGCAGAATGAGAAACTAAGAAATTTTCATCAAGAAGATCGTCTTTGCAGTGAACAAAGCCAAGTATCTGAAAATAGTCTGAATAGTTGTAGATTCCTTTTATCTTCTTTATGTGATATATACTTTAAATGCAGCAAATATTCCATCCTGAACAGTATCTTACATATTGTTGGTATAATCCAGTTTGTTCAACTGAATTAATTTTACTAGATTAGATTCAGCTTTATGACATAAACTAAGTGTTGAATTTATTTCTATTATTTACTCTATTTCAATTTCTCTTTACTTGTGTTTTTATTTTTTAAGAAGCATGCACTTATTTATTTTACCTTTAAATATTTTAGTGTATAGTTTCAAGGAAAATTTATATTCTATATAATTGGTGATTGCTAGTCTAAATTTATAACCCTCACTCAAAAAAAAAACAAGCAAAATTATCTCTTTAGTTGAACTTATATTTCATTATTTTTAGTATGTATTATTATATATTGTATATCATGTATATATTAAGGATTTGGAAGATAATTTTCATTTAGAGAATATTCATACTAAAATTTTATTATATATTTAACCATTCTAATATAATAATATCGTTTATTGTGCTTTTTATAAAAGTTTGAAATGTTTTAACCTCTAAACATGTTTACCCTTTAAAAACTGATCCTGTCGAATTTCTTTTATTTAAGAATTTTTGAATATTTTTAACTTATGGACTTTACAATTAAATTTTTATTACCTAATCTGAGAGTAAAACCTTCTTCTTTAGTTGATATTTTAAAAATATTGAAACATATTTCTACCTTGAAATATTAAGAAATTATACTTATTTGTGAGCAGCAGTGTGGCATTTCAATACATGCATACAAAGTATAATATCATATCAGCGTAATTACCATTCTGCCACTCAAACATTTATTCTTTATGTTGGAAGTGTTTACAATCCCTTCTCTTAGTTAGGTTTAAATTATTTTATTGTTTTGTACATATTTTCTTACTGCATCACTTAATATTACACCTCCTGGTATGATGTAAGTACTTCCATGTCTCACTCTATATCTCATCTCAATCCCTGCATTCCTGATACTATCCCCAGACTTTTTTAACCTCTACTGTTCTCTACTTTCTTGAAATAAACTAGAAATCTTTCTTATTAATCCCTCATGCTGGTTTTATAGATAATTGTATGGATGGAATTAATTGTGAGAGACATTTTTCAATATGCAATTTAAATGCAGAACTCTTTTGAGTCATAAATATATTCCCATACACTTTCTCTCCCATGTCTTGTGAGGTACTTTCTGTTTTGTTCCCATGATAAGCAAGGGTGGCTCCCAAAGCACCATTGCAGGGTGAGGCAAAAGATATATAATCAGGTTTCTCCCTGGGAAATTGGATTTTGAGGAATTGGATTTCCCTAGTAGATTTTGAGTGACAGTGATTCTAAAACTCAAGGAAGGGTGACTTTGAAATGTGCACAGGCTTACTCACAGAAACCCAAACAGAATGATTATTACTGGCTTTCCAATTTTTCTTTCATTTATTTTCTCGTACTAGTACACTTAAGTCCCAAGTAATGTATTGAAAAGCAAACTATGTTGAGTGTCCTGAGTGAAGTTGTGATATTTTGGTAAATTACCTGACTGGACAAGATTATGTGAGGGATTGAAAGACTTGACATCTGTCTATGAGGTAATAAGTAGATGGGTTCTGAAAAAAAAATGACAACCCAGAGAAAATTCTGAATTTTGTGAGTGTAAAACATTTCCTTTTACAATTTTTTAGTAATTTATTTTTTATTTCTTCAAGTTGCATCTCAATCACAACCTCCTCCCTACTCCCCCCTCCAGTCCTATCCTTCCACCCTCCTCCCCCTGAACCCCCCATCCTCTACCTCCCCCTTTTTTTCAGTTTAAGGTATTTCTTTTTCTCCCCAACAGCTCTCCCTTTCAGTCCAACAAATGGTTCTTTCTCTTATAACTATAAATACAATACAAAACAACGGAAATAAATAGGCCACAATTATGAGAGTTATATGGCTTAGTATACATTCCCAATGTCCATTCCTTATGTATTTGGCACCTGACTTTAACATTCTACTATCCAACCATCTCCATGAGTTTAAAGTTCCATATCTAACTGAGCTTTCATACTAACTAGCCTCACAATTTTAAAAATATCTTCTTAGATCCAGAACACTCCCTTGATTCCTTAACAACCCAAAATTTAACTATGAGACTCTAGCTATCTATTCTTCAACTACCTTGGAGACCTGAGAGGGATAAATATATCTGATTATATAGGAAGTGCAGGGTCTGCAGCTTCCAAAACTAAGAAATGATGACATACCAGTTGCTGCCTGGACAGTTCCCATTTTCTCTCCATACATTACAGCATCAATCTTCAGCCGTTTGGCCCCGTTTCTCTGACAGACATTGACTGTAGAGCAGGAATTATGAAGGAATAACCTACCCTGTCTTGGCAGAGCTAGGCTGTCGACTTACCTGCTTCCAAGTTTTGTCCTTTTTGGACAGCAGTCTGTCTACAGTTGAAGCAAAGGGTTTTTCTTGCCAAGAGAAAGGCTTACCACCAATTCAACCATCTCCCACTGGAGATTCTTCGATGCTAATCTTCCGCTTGGAGTAGAATAGGGGGTGCTGTCAGTAGCTGACATGTCTCCATATCAATAAATCTTAATTTAAGAAAACATCTTTGAATGCCATATTCTGCAGATCTCTTGAGGTTTTTGAAGATGCCCTATCTATCTCTTATTTTAGATGTTGCTTGTCTCTTAGCAACTTGATTTCTGAGTAGCTTAGAAAATAACTGTGATAGATTGTCATAGTAACTAACAAAATGACACACTTGCATGACTATTAGTTTCCATTTCTTAATTATCCCAAACAGTTTATGACGGTTGGTAACAAGAGGCCAAAACTTTACATTTCATTTTTAAGCATTACTAGGTACTATACCTTTAAGAACCATTATCCTTAATTATGTGTCAATATACAACGATCAATACCTATGTAGCCCAATACAATCTTAATTTTGCATCAATATACAAGGGTCAATACTATTGTGGCCAAATATAATCTTAATTTTGTATCAATATACAAAGATCAATACTGATGTAGTCCAATACAATCTTAATTTTGCATTAATATACAATGATCAATACCAATTTAGCCAAATATAATATTAATGTTGTATCAATATACAAAGGTATAAGGCCATAATCAATAATCTGTCCTTTTTTCTTGATCTTTCCTATACTATGTCTATGTCCCATTTTTTCTCAAGTCTCTTCACTCCTACATAGGAGAGAAAGAAGGATACAGAAAAGAAAAAAGAGAGAAGTCCCTGGGTCTAACCTCCAAAACCCATTTAACAAGACTATTTAATAGCTTGTAGTCTCTTCCCCTAAATAACAAAATTTTCTATTATCTATCAAATAACCAAGGTGGGGGGGACACCCTCTCCACCTTCTGGGGATGGGACGTTTTTCTCTTAAAATGACTTCCTGCTGATTTGGGACATAGTAAACCTGGTTGGGGCCCAAATAAGAATAGAAAAATGGTTAAAATGTTAACAGAATCATTTGAAGTTCAGTTCTTTTACAATTTTTTAATTGCATTTTTTCTAATTACACTATCTAGACAGTTTTTAAGTATCTTACTTACTTGGTTTTACATTTTCCTTTGGTGATTTGATTGACATATTGATAATGATGAGTTTGTCTTTTGGAAAGTGACCACACTGCTAAATGAGAAGATGCCTTTTGATCATGGGTTAGTTGAGGGTTCTGGGTTGTATATTTGCATCCAATTCAGGCAAAGAAGTTAGTGCTTGAAAAGATAGCAGAAGAGTCTGTGTTACTCATTATCTATTGTGTTCCCAAACTTAAATCATATTTTTTAAATGTTTATTCACTACTTCAAGCCACATCTCCATCACAGTGTCCTCCCTCCACCCCTACCAGTCCCACCCTCCCATCCTCCCATCCTACTCCTCCAGAGTGGGATGTCTCCACACATCAGTCCCCCACCCCAAGGGCCAAGAGCCTCCTCATATACCGGGGGCCTACATGGCAGCACCACTAGGGCAAAGTGTCTCATCAACAAATTCTATGCTCCTGTTCCTTTTGGTGTGTTGGTTGCATGTCCTTTGCGATGGTACTTTTGAGGAAATGACACCACATAGTAGAGTTGAAAGTAGAGAATATGGTGTTTAAGCCAGGTTAACTGAGCTTCTTTGGTGTTGGCTTCTTAGTTTATTGCTACATCTCAAGTTTTCTATTTGGAAAATTCTTTGAGTCACAGAATATACTGATGAGAAGGGAAAACAGCTAGAATAATCTAGAGAGGATAGGGAAGTTTCTTTCTTTTTCTATTTTTAAAAATTTGATATACAATCCATGGCCAGAGTTGCCGGATCAACCATTGAATTTTAAAGTTATTTCTCTCCAGTCTATTATTGTATGGTTAACCCACAGGCTGATAAGTATCTGCCAGGAAGTGTTCAGCAAAGTCTTACTTGTTTTAGGTAGGTGAGAAGAGAGAGTATCACAGTACAGGCTAAGACCCTTGGAGTCTAAAAACATCCATCTTCTCCTTATGTGACTTAGCATTCACTAAGGCACGATGTGTTACCCAGTGTTCTAGTTGCTTGTCAAATAAAGGGAATTGTCTCTTTCCTGGTTCCTAAGAATTTCAGATACATTCTGTGTAACATCTTTGAGTGTTATATTATTGTTAATATTAATAATTGTCTGGTTGTGGTTCATGGAAATCTAATGAGCCTTAAATTATGTAAATATTATAAGAAGCTTTGATTGACACTAATATATGAACATTTAATTGTAAAACCAACATAAAATATCCTTTATGAAAATACACCATAATCCAGGAATTCCCTCATCCTCAGAAATCACTGTTCATGGGTTAGTGGGCTGTTGCTAGTTTACAGTCATTAATAAATGTCAGCACTTTGATTTATTTTTTTATTTTTCAATGTGTTCATTTTGAAAAAATAGTATAGTTATTTTCAATATTACTATGCTACATACAGATATAAATAATATAATGTTATATGATGCTTTTCTTAAGAAAGTATATTGTGCATATTCCTCTATATGCCATAAAGCATATAATTTTTAGGACAGTATTTCACTTTGTGGGCCAGGTTGGTCTCAAATTGATGGTTCTTCTTTCTCAGCTGCTCAATTACTGAGATTGAAAGTATGTTCCACCGTATACAAAAACAAACTCTCCACATACCATATTTTATGAAATATGTTATGGCTTATTTAATATTCTCTGTAGCTTAAATACCCAGATCATCTCTTTTATTATTGTTATTTGCTGTGATAATAGTATTTGGCATGTGGTTAGCTCCTTTAGGATAGTTTATTTGTGCCACACAGTATTGCAGATATAGTGTTATAAGGTAAATGTGTAGAACCTGTTGCTGTGGGCCTGTGAGCAGTCATTTCTTCTTGTTTTATACTTTCTGCCAACTACTTCAACATTATTAAAAACAATGTAAATTGTTCATGGATAGATTAATAATAAAAGCAATACTCTGCCTTAAAGAGATGAAAATTATGCTAAATGTAACTAGGAGGGAGAGCTGTAGGTTATAGTGCTAAGTTCAGTAGCCCTACCATAGGAGAACAAACTGCACCTGGATCTTGTATCCTAATGCTCAGATGGCAGCATTCACAAAGTCTATTCTTTTCCATCTACATACTCATGCACTGTGATTATACTATATTAACTTTCTGCATTTTTCACCCATGCTGATGGCTGGTCTCACTTTAATACTTTGATTTTCTCAGAAACTTGTTGCCTGTTCCCCCAAGATTTTTATGCACTGGAAGTTAGAATTAACTTGACTAGTTCTCTAGTAGGGAAAGGTTTGATATTTAGTTAGAAAATATACTGACTTGTTAATGCATTTTGAAACCTGGGATTTATGTAAAATATCACACCCTTTTTGTAGGGATCTTTTCAGTTTGAGGGTATGTATTATATTTTGTAGTGTTACCAGCATGGGTTCTATGCCTGAAAAAAATGTATTTCTGTGTACATGTGTATATGTGCATATATGAGCATGTGGTAGGAGAATCTAATATTTGTGATGCTAAATATATATTTTGCCTCAGAAACTCGGCCGACTCCATAGTCAAAGTAAGAACAAAGGCTTTAGATTCCAAAAATCACCACTGTAAAATGTTGGGGAGGGAAGGCCTAACAGAGATTGGTGTTGGAGAAGCCCATAATCTGATCATATCCCAGATGTTTCAAAGGTTGTAAACACTTGTACCTCTCACTGTGGAGAGCTCAAAACCTGGAACAGTTGCCACCAATGACCATTTCTAGATTTACTGTATAAATCTTGCTTCCTACATTTCAGTCTTCCAATCTAAGCAGGTGTCTTCTTTATTTTTGTTACTCAATTCTGGTAGACTTCACTCAATAATTTGACAAATGGTTTTTGTTATCCTTATTGGCACCACATACTATTTCCTGCTCAATGATTACATTTCTAACAATAATTAAGTAAAAGTCCCATCCCACATGTAACTTCCACTAACCATAATGTAGAGTAAATTATATCGCTACTACATTAAGATAAAGTAACTGCCAAGCGTAAATAAAAATGTGATGGAATGTTCAGAGGTGGGGAGAGGGTTGAAATTTTCTTTTTTTTGTCTAAATGCAAACATTTATTTGGTAATTTCATAACATCACCATTGAACAAAATTACAGTAGAAGTTTCTATCCTATGACCTAGGAACTCCCCATCCATGAGCCTTTGACTAGAATTCCAGTAGTAAGCATTAAATTCCCTCATATGGATCAGTTCTCAAATCCACTAAGAAAGTAGACTGTTACCTCATAATATTTGTATAACCATAGCAACCAGGGGCATATCTTAACTGGCAAGTCAGTGTGATAGTATGTAGTTTCCAGCACTGGGTAAGTCCATGGATAACTTTTATCCCCAAATACCCTATGTAACATATTCTGGCAGTATGTAAGTTAGTCAGCAGGAAGCTGATTTTTCATTCATTTTGAGATGGATATGTTCTTTGTCTTTAATTAAAAGGTGTGGTGCCTTTATCATTAGGGATTTCACATGAAGTTGTGGTGGGTAACAAATGAGAGTGACAAAGATATATGTTATTTTGTATACTGTCGAGGATTCCCTGGCCAGTATTTCAAAGTGAGGTGTCTTATTCTTTACACCGTGAATTTCACTTTATAACCCAGGACTTGGAGGGGTACATTTCTTGGTTCATGCTAGGTACCTCTGTTTAAGTTTTTTGTTTCAAAGTATATTTGGGAATCACCTAAGTTGTAAATTCCCATAAAGTGTTTTTCATGTATCTGTAGGTTATTTTTTTGTTTTTGTTTTTTTTTTTAATTTATTTTTTATTTCTTCAAGTTACATCTCAATCACAATCCCCTCCCTACTCCCCCCTCCAGTCCCACCCTTCCACCCTCCTCCCCCTCAAGAATTAAATAGGTACAATACCTAGTCAAAATATGGCCTTAATTTTGTATCAATATACAAATATCTATAGGAGTAGATTCAATAATATACCCTTTTATCTATCAATTCTATACTATATATATATATATATAAAATCTCTCTCTTACTTTGCTTAACAAGACCATACAACCTGCTAAGCCATATAACTCTCATAATTGTGGCCTATTTATTTCTGTTGTTTTGTATTGTATTTATAGTTATAAGAAAAAGAACCATTTTTGAACTGAAAGGGAGAGCTGTTGGGGGGAAAAAAGAAATACCTTAAACTAAAAAAAAAAAAAAAAAGGAAATTTTCTTTTTTATTTGCACTCTAAATATGTTTAATCTTTGTGAAAGTGTAAAACATACATTTGTGCATGCTATATAGTCGAGTATTAGCTTATGTAAATAAAATGAACAAGTTAGCAGTAACCTTTACAGAGGGTTGTAATTTCAATAGAAAAGTCAGGGCACTGTCAATGGAAAGGTGACATTTGTGTTATTTTGAAAGAGGTTGAAAAGTTTAAACTTGCAAATGTTGAGACTCTGTACTAAAATGTTTGTTCTCCTCCTCCTTGAAGTAATATATATATATATATATATATATATATATATATATATATATATATAATGTATATGTGTGTGTGTTTGCTTATTTTATTACTCAGGTTATCATTGACTTCTTCGATCTGTTGGTTAGGGTCTTTTCAGCACTAGCTCTGTTTAAATCTATGGATGACTTCGTTAGAACTCAAGGACATATTACTTGACTAGTGTGTGTGGGTGAAGTTGTGGGTTTAGTTCCCAGAGTCAAATACATACACACATACACACATGCACATTCACACACTTATATACACACACACATACACACAAACATATCTTACATGCAGAAATTTGAACATATTTTAGATTCTTCTACAAGGCTATTTGCCCGAATAGTAAAATAAAGCAAAATAAAAGGAAATTCTGCTTCTTTAAAATGA
The DNA here is from genome assembly GCA_907164525.1 of Lophiomys imhausi. NCBI lineage: Eukaryota > Metazoa > Chordata > Mammalia > Rodentia > Muridae > Lophiomys > Lophiomys imhausi. The sequence continues at coordinate 5,918,021 of CAJQZJ010032097.1, forward strand.
TGAATTCAACTGGAACATGTGCATAATTTTATAAGCATGAACATTGCTGGCCTAACCTAGACACATGCTTCAGGATTGCTTGCTGAATGGTGAAGCAAAAGGCTTGATCACACTTCATTCTTTATTTGAGTAATATTTGGATCTCTTTCAATGGTTTTCCCCTCTATATTCAGAGAGCATACTGTGTTTTCCCTGGTATTACTATGTTTCACTTTTTAATTCTCTTTATATTGTTTATAATATAAATTTTAACTGAACTACGGAAGTCAGGATTTTTCTTTTCATACCTCTTCATAGTGTCTTCATTTTGGTCTGTTTTTGCATTCTGGCTTGTCTTTTCCTTATGGAACACTTTTGTGCTTCATAGAGCAAAATGCTTTAATAACTGCATTTTGAGTTCCATTTCAAACATTTTTCCTTTTACTGGTATACTTTTCCAGAGGCCTCTAGTGAAAGCCTCTTTTTATCTAATAGATTGCATTTCTAGCAAAATACATAAAAGTCTAACCTGCCATCAAGGTAGGATTCTTATAGCCTCCTGGCCATCAGAGGAGAAGCTCTCCTGGCCTTCATGACCTCACCAGCACACAGCTTGTGACTCTCATGGTGATTTCAAGAGGAGTCAGTGGTTGCTTAGAATATAACTTAGTCCTGCTCACTTATTTCAAGCCATGAGTATAGAAGGTAAAGCGTAGGGAGTTTGCTATCAGATGCCTGAGTGAAATTCCACCTCTGCATCCTTGTCAGGTATATAATCCAGGGACATCGCTAACATTAATTTCTCTGCTCTTCCTCATTCTGACCTAATAAGTGAAAGTAAAATGGCCACTGACTTTTGGGGTTTATTGTTAGAATTAAATTAATAAGTATATATTCAATCTTTACACATATCTCTTTATTTACCTGATGAAAAGAGAGGGAGAAGGAGAGATTGTGAATGCCGTAACATGAGTGTCAACATCACAGGAGCAGGTCGTCTGCTCCCACCTTATCAGGTCCTCAGCCTCAGCCTCAAGCCCTTCACCTGCTTTGCCTTCTCTCTAGCACCAATGTTTAACGTTTAAGAGAATGATTGCCAAATATCGGGAATTATGTGAGTACTGGCACATTTATTCTTTATATACTATTATATACAAACTTAATATTTTTCTTTATTTTAGTATTTTTCTGTTCTTAAAGGGGGACAGGTGTATCCTTCGCTAGCTTTAGATATCAGGTGAGATTTGTATCAATTGAACATACATTTTCCAGGAGAGTTTATATTACTCTCTTCATAGTGCACCTAGAATTCTACCAAATACAACATTAAAAATTGTCTTGTCATTATATTCTTAATATGTACTAATATAGATTTTATATAAACAGTTGCTCCTATAGAATTTTTCTCCTGGCCTGACTATTTGACTCTAATGATACTTGTAAGTCAGAGTAATGTAAAGATGTTCCTTTGAGATAAAGAAAAAATCTGATGGTCATTGTTCAGTTTCTAGAGTTTTAATGCTGTGTGTGTGTGTGTGATAAATATATGTATACATTATACATAGTCTTTGTTGATTGTATTAATTTGATTATATAAACATATACTATGAATATTTATAGAGAAAAATACACATACATATTTCCTTGTGTTGTGAGCCCTTATCTTTTTGCTTGCCAGTTCTCTTCAGGAAACTTGAAAGTGCATATGAGGAAAGAATAGGATTGTTTTGTGAGAAAGACCCACTTCAGACCTAGATTAGGGATGTTGAAGATTATTTACATTGCCTTTCATCTTTCTTCTTGCCATGCCCTGTTGTCTCATGTACAGGTTTAGTCAGTATTTGTTAGTTATTTCTTCTTTTTTTGGAAGGTTTTGTTTGTTTGTTTGTTTGTAGTTGTGTAACATCATGAAGTTTTTAAATACATGAATTTAGAAATAAAATGTATGGATTTAATAATTATTCTCTAAATATGTTGATATTTTTAACATTTTTGTAATATAATATACTTTTACATTGACATATGATGCTATTTATTCTGATGGATTTGAAATGAGAATATAAATAGCTAAGTAGAACATCTTATGGTCAAGGTATATGTAGAGGTCTTAGAAATATATATCACATGTAAGAGTGCTGGCTGCTCTTCCAGAGATCCTGGGTTCAGTGCCCAGCCCCGAAATGGTCACTTATAATCATCTATATCTCCAGCTTCATGCATTCTGATGTCTTCTGGCCTTCAAGGGCACTGCATGCACTTGATAGATATACATACAGATAACACATAAAATAAACTACATATAGAAATAAAGATTTATTTTAGAATAAAAATGAAATATAATCAATATTAATTCTAAACTTGAGCTTAAGATCAATATAACACGAGTCATGAATGCTGAGTTGATTAAGACTGAATAATCATGTTTGGTCTAAATAAATTATTATGTATTAATTATTTATTTTGAACTAAAAATCCAAAAGGATAAAAAAATGTTATAAATTCTAATAGTTTGGTAGCCTTACAGCATATCAATCCAACCTAATTCAGTATTTCAATTCATGTTTAATATGTCTTTAAAGAAAGGATTTAGCATATTAAAATACTTTTTTGAATAATTTTATTAGGTTTAATCTTTCACAAGATTATGTCTTTTGAGAATTTGCCTTTTGTTTGTAAAATGGCAAAACCAACATCCATTTCACAAGGAGATTTTCCAGGTGGTGAAACAAAGTACCTGAAAAGCAGTATAGCATGGGCTGTGAAACACAGGAGGTCTCCCTAAATGTCATTCAGCACTTCATCAGGTTGCAATTTGGGGAGAACAAATAGTAAAAGCAGGGCCTTACCTTTCCTCATGCTCACATTCAAACCACTTCTGATGTTGTGTCATTGGTCCGCTGGTTAATCACAGGTCTTATTTCTTTATTTTCTACCATAGTCCCCATTTCCAAAAAGTATTAATTTAAAAATGCCTACCAGATATTTTACACTATAATATAGTTAAGTATTCAAGGAGAAGTAGAGTAGAATCCATCTACCATCTCTTTTGAACACAGGATCCCATTATTTAGCGGAGGATCACTTTGAGCTCTGTAACCTTTGCCTCTATGTCATGAGTGTAGACATTTACCACCATCTTTGCCATATCCTTTTCCTAAAATTTATCCTGGTTTTAAAAAATGATGTGTCCTTTTTAATCTTTTGCAAAAAACAAAAAAAAAAAAAACAAAAAAATGTGTCGGGGCAACAGTGTTTTCAAAGAATCCTCTTGTGAATAGTAGGTCTTGTAGTCAGTCAATGAAAAAAAATCAATAGTGGAAGGAGTTAAAGAGCTTGCCAATTCCTCTAAAAAATATAACAGTGTGAAAAATATAGCTCTTTCCTACTCAAAGTTATGCTTCTAACTGAAGATTGAATTTTCCTGTATTTGGCATGTTTCTTAAACATTTTAAGCATTCAACATAACAAATACTACTCATGACCAATTTACATTATTAACATTCAAGTGGCAAAATGAGGTTCTCTATTCTTAGTGATCTCCAAGTTACAAATAGATTATATTCTGGAGGAAATTATAACATTCTCTAAGATGTCCTATCAACTAAATTTATTGTAGAAGGGGAATGTTACAGTCTATGTGAGGACAAGATTTTTATTTAGTAACATGTGAGATTGAAACAACAGACAACAGTGATGTAACCTACACACACAGATGCACATTGTGCATTACCTGGCCTGGTAGATTAAAAAAGTGACAGAATTAGAGAGAGGTGATTTCTTTCAGTTGATGAGAGAGTACTTTTAACTTGGGTAGGCTAAGATGAAGGCTGTGAAGTTGAATTGCTTTGTACTTATAAATAGGATACCATTAAGTCTTATTTTGTTTCAGAAAATATTTCAGTAACATTTTGAAATGATTTAAAATTGGCCCTTTTTTCTTTCCGATTAATTACTGAATTCTACTGCAGGGATAATTGCAAAGTTGGTACAACATGTGAATTATAATTTGAAGCAAGGGAACTGAAAGCATATTTTTTTCTTTTCAAATCTTTAACATGAGGATTTCTGGAACTTTTCAATTAAGAGACTAGTATGTATCTTGATTTAATTGTTTTTAATATGAAATATATATCTTTCAACTTTATTACTCAAATGACAGGCTATAGTGTTTAACACAAACATGATATAGTTAACTTGCTAATTTGTTTTGAGAATATGGATATATTGTGAGTATACTAAAGATTGTAATGATCAAATATGTTAACATTTTGCAAACTAATTAGCAAGATAAAATGTAAGGCTTTCATAAACTTTCTTTTAGTGAATAATAAACATAATTAAGCAAAAATCATATGAGAAATGTAGTAAACAAAATTAAAGATATTTTACCTTTCTGAAATGGTTAGCACTTAGAAAAGTGTTGACTGATGCTTTCAATGTGCTCTTCACCCATAATGTTCAATTGAAATATTAGTCTGCCTTCTAATTGTACTGTAAAGAGAAAGGTACATATAGGATATATTCACTTATAACTGGATTTTAGTCATATACTACAGGATAACCATTCTACAATCAGCAGATCCAAAACAACAGGAACGTGGACTCTGTTATCAGTTAGTGGGCCACTCCCCCCTAGTGAAACTGTCATGTATGCCCCTTGTGCAAGAGGAAGCTTGTGTGACTAATGAACTGAGGAGAGCTGATACGTGGAGGCACCCCACACATAGGAGCAGGATAGGTGGGAGAGGGTGTAGAGGGTGGGAGGATGGGACCAGGAGGGGCTAAAGGGAGTGGACTGTAATGAAGAAGTAACTTGAATTAATTAATAAATGTTAAAAAAGTCAGTCACACATTTTAAATTCAAAATTATGAAAAGAGGTTTAAATGAAATATGATTATATCCCATTTTAAATACATATTGTTTCCTTCAAGAGTTAAAAATCTTAAGATTTTATTTTATTCTACTTTGAAACTGACAAGTTATTTTATTACATGGAATGTGGCAGGACATAGAACTCCCGGATTAGGAATAAGAATTTAATTATAGCATAACTGGCAGGAGAAATGTAAGTATACTGGTGTCTGTCTTCCTTGTCTCCAAAGATCCACTTGGTGGAACTAGATATTCAGATAGCTAGTACAAAACAATGCTTTATTTTTAAATAATTATGGATCTAAACCATATCGTAGAGCTTCATGCTTTTTTCCAAGTGACAAACACAGTAACAATCATCAAAGAAGTAACTAGCTTTCCTTTTGCAAACAAGCAATTTGGTTCTTGTTCTGCTAAACTTCACTTAAGTGAATAGATAGATTTGCCTACATAGCCTGGGTAGCCAGCTAGAAAATCTGATCTGTATCAGAGAACAGATAAGTCTTTTTGTTTACCATTCTCATAAAGAATGAATATATAGGATACTCAGAACCCTGGTAGGCTGCCTATCAAAAAACAAAAAGTATTATTGTCACTAGATGTTCTTAACTCAAATTTCTTTGTGAATCTGCTAATTCATGGGACAAAATATTAACCTTATAAACAGATTCTGTATCTCAAGGAGCCCAGTACATGCAACATTTGCTTAAGACTATCACCATGACTCCACACAGCTTTATAGAGACAGTCTGAACTACTGGCTACAACCATTCTCCCAAGCTACCAGATTCAGCTCTAAATAAATCCAACAGACATCAGAGTGTTCTGGGAAAAGGCATATGATTATCTATTTCATTGTTTCTCTTTGAACTTTCTTCCTATCCAAGATAACTAATCCAGTAACAATAAGATACACTGATGATGACCTCAAGAGATCTGCAGAATATGGCATTTAAAGATGTTTTCTTAAATTAAGATTTTTTTTTGATATTGAGACATGTCAGCTCCTGACAGGACCCCCTATTCTACTCCAAGTAGAAGATGAGCATCGAAGAATCTCCAATGTGAGATGGTTGGATTAGTGGCAAGCCTATCTCTTGGCATGAAAAACCTCTTGCTTCAACTATAGACAGACTGCTGTCCAAAAAGGACAAAACTTGGAAGCAGGTAAGTCGACAGCCTAGCTCTGCCAAGACAGGGTAGGTAAGTCCTTCATAATTGCTGCTCTACAATCAATGTCTGTCAGAGAAACGGGACCAAAAGGCTGAAAATTGATGCTGTAACGTAGGGAGAGAAAATGGGAACTGTCCAGGCAGCCACTGATATGTCATTTCTTAGTCTTAGAAGCTGCAGACCCTGCACTTCCTACATAATCAGATATATTTATCCCTCTCAGGTCTCTGAGATGGTTGAAGAATAGATAGCTAGAGTCTCATAGTTAAATTTTGAGTTGTTTAGGAATCAATAGGATGTTCTGGATCTAAGAAGATGTTTTTATAATTGTGATGCAAATTAGTATGAAAACTGAGTCAGATATAGAACTTTAAACTCATGGAGATGGTTAAAGAGTAGAATGTTAAAGTCAGGTGCCAAATACATAAGGAATGGACATTGGGAATGTATGCTAAGCCATTAACTCTCATAATTGTGGCGTATTTATTTCTGTTGTTTTGTATAGTATTTACTGTTATAAGAGAAGGAATCATTTGTTGGACTGAAAGGGGGAGCTGTTGGGGGAAGAGGGTGGAAGGGTGGGACAGGAGGGGAGAGTAGGGAAGGGATTGTGACTGAGATGTAACTTGATGAAATGTAAAAATAAAGTATAAAAAAATTAAAAACTAATCTGACTGTTCTGTGGTCAGTGAATTCAGGTAGATCTGTATGACTTTAGTATCCAAATTAGTATAATTGATGACTTCAACTAAAGTCAGGTATATTTCTCATTACTTTTTTCTAGTTGTATAGCTCCTATTATAGGGCTCTCTTCCAAAGGATACATATCAATGAAGAATCATTTATACTTCTTGGAAGCTAATATCAATCAAATTCTCACAGTCTTCAGAACTTCATGATCTGATAATGTTTTGTTCAGTACTTGTAGAACTTTTATAATAGGTCCTGAAAAAATACCTGTTAAAGTCTAGTTTCCATGGATGCATTACAGTCCTAAGAACACATGCGCTTTTGCAAAGAAATGTTAATAGCAATTGTTCACACCAAGTTTGATCAAACTACTCACAGGACACTTTTAATGCACAGACAGTCCCTCAATTGTTGTTTCTGACAAGCTGGTAAGCTTTAATATCCTCAAGTCACTTAAAAGAGGATGCTTGAAGGCAGAATTTCCCACTCTAATGACTACACATTAGATGTTCTTCATTCATCATTTGCTAGCACATAGACTTGTCATGTGGAGTATAGATAAATATTGGCTTTAAATTATACAGTTGTTTTATTTTTCCCACATTGACCTACATCATACACAGAATTCATTGTATTCAAGTAGTGTTCATTGTCTTTAGAACCTAAAGATTACAATCACACAACACAAAATGTACTCGTTGAAAAATAATTGCATGTGAATACTTCGGCAATCTTCTTGACAGACTGGACCTTCCCTATGAGCCTACCAGGCTAGTTAGTGATAGTTTTAGAGGTAAGAGGAAAACACTGTTAATAATAATGGTAGGATGGAACTTTAATCTTTTGAGTCAGGTCTGTATAACTCCTCTGCTCGTGAATTCTGCTCATCACCCAGGACAGGATCAACAAAAAGAGTAACACTCTTACATTCAGGAACAAAACTATCTTTGCTCTACTGTGTGCATCAGTACAAGAGAAAGGAAATATTAAGAAATATCTGTTAACTTTCAGGCACAGTGATACTACCTGCAATCCCAACACTTGGGAGGTAGAGGCAGAAAAATAAGAAGGTCAAGGCCACTGGTATGCAGCTAGTTTGAGGTTAACTGGATACATGAGATCCTGTTCAAAAGCCACACTGCTAATAAGTATAAATTTGCTTTTTAATTAGTGTATATTAATTATCCAAAACAGTTTTCCCTTATAATCATGTAGCTTTTGCATATGTATAGAACATGACATGCATTTAGAAACATTTAAGAATGAAAATGAATAGGAAAAGCCCTCACCTCCATTTATTGACTATTGAACTACTATGGGGTGATATCTGAGACAAAACTTATAGTATTGTTGGACAATAAGTCTTACAAAAACCAGACATATGAGGCAGTTTATCTTTATGGTACAGGATGATGTAGCTGATGTTGATGGAGCAAACATGATCAACACTTCATAACAGTCTCACCGATAGCCCCAGATGTTATCAGATCATGCAACTTCAGAAATCTCTGGTTAACTGGATATTTTGTGATGTGGAGAACAGGGGTGGGAGAAGGCTGTGTGTCCTTCATGAATATTGGATTTTTCTCCAGATTTTCCCATTTAGATAGGTAAGATCCTATAAGAAAATGTTCCCAATATATCTGAGAGATTGGAACTTTCCTTCAGTAGTCAAGACAATGAAATGATCTTAGCTGCTATAGTGCTGTGAAAGTGATAGTCTAGATAGTTTGTTAAATGATATAATCAGGTTAATTACAAACTTGAGTGGCAATGTGACTTGTACTTAAAATAAATTATTATGAACACCCATACAAAGTTGAGAGTTAAGATGAATAGAAATCATAAGTTTGTGACTTTATTTTAAAGGTCCTTATATCATAAAAGCCTTTCTGGACTTTTGAGTAATTAAAAATTGTGATAAAGATGATAAAGTATAGTTCTTCCCAGTTTATTGTTTCTGGTGGTGGGGTAAGAGTTTAGCCATGCTCCAGTAAGTACATGAACAAGGCAAATTAAAATTAGTTTATTTTTATTTTTTTGGGGGGTGGGTGGGAGAGGGCACACTGGTGGGACAGTAGAACTGGGAGGAACATGAAACAAATGTTATCAGGGTTTGTTGAATGGAATCCCTAAATAATTAATAAACATATTATGTTTGGAAAAAAAGAGAGGGGACATACATGCCTCGAAATAGCTTCAAGAACTCCCTAAAACAGACAGGATTAAATCTTAATTCCCATTAAGAAACTCAGATCACTCTTTTGGTTTTAATTTTTTTTTATTTGTACATATTACATCTCAATCACAATCCCCTCCCCACACCCCCATCGGGTCCCACACTTCCACCTTCTTACCCCTCACACACCCCCATCTGCTTCCTTTTATTTTTTTAAGTTTAAATATATCATTTTCCCCCAACACCCCCCCTTTCAGTCCAACAAATGGTCCTTTCTCTTATAACAACAAATTGAATACAAAACAAGCATAATTCATCCACAATTTTTAAAATTATGAGGCATAACATACATTCCCAATGTCCAATCCGTACATATTTGACAACTGACTTTAACATTCTACTATGCATTCCGTCTCCATGAGTTTAAAGTTCTATATCCAACTCAGCTTCCATTCTAACTTGCACCACCAACTTAAAAACATTGGAGCACTCCTCCACTGCTGGTGGGAGTGCAAGCTTGTACAACCATTATGGAAATCAGTTTGGCGATATCTTAGAAAACTTGGAATAGCTCTACCCAAGACCCAGCTATACCACTTCTGGGTATACATCCAAATTATTCCTCATCAAACCACAAGGATGTTTCCTCATCTATGTTCATAGGAGCCTTATTTGTAATAGCTAGAAATTGGAAACAACCCAGATGTCCCTCAACTGACAAATGGATAAAAAAACTATGGTACATCTACACAATGGAGTACTACTCAGCCATAAGAAACAATGAAATCATACAATTTGCAGCCAAATGGATGGAACTAGAGAAGCTCATCCTGAGTGAGCTAACCCAAACTCAGAGGATGCACATGGCATCTAATCACTTATAATTGGATTTTAGCCATATAGTACAAGACAACTATACTACAATCAATGTGCCAAAGGGAATAAGAACATAGACTTTGTTACCTGTCAATGAGACACTTTGCCCTAGTGGTGCTGCCTTGTAGTCCCCCAGTGTATGAGGAGGCTCTTGGTCCTAATATGACTGCTGAACCGGGGGGGGGGTGAGTGATATGTAGGGACACTCAACTGGGGAGCAGTGGGATAGAAGGGATAGAGGTTAGAGGGTGGGAGGGCGGGACTGGGAGGGGTGGAAAGAGGGTACTGTGATGTAGAAGTAACCTGAAGTAATAAATAAACACACACAAAAAGATTGTCTTAGATCCAGGATACCCTCTTAATTCCTAAACAACTCAAAATTTAACTATGAGACTATAACTATCTAATCTTCAACCACATCATAGACCTGAGAAGGATAAACATATCTGATTATACAGGAAGTGCAGGGCCAGCAGCTTCCAAAACTAAGAAATGACAGCTGGCTGCCTGGACAGTTCTCAGTTTCTCTCTATACATTATGGCATCGATCTTCATCCTTCTAGCCCTGTTTCTCTGACAGATATTGATTGTAGAGCAGGAATTGTGAAGGACTTGCCTACCCAGTCTTGGCAGAGCTAGGCTGTCGACTTACCTGCTTACATCACTCTTGTTATTTAGAAGGAGCTTTGACAAACTGAGTCACCAAGACAGGATGGGCTTTAACCTGTAGGTATGCCTACAGGAGTGCAGTATGCTTTGGGTAAACAATTTTCATAAGCCATATCTCATGGTAGTTTGAAGTTACATAAAGGGAATGTTCTTTGAGTACCTTTGGCTTTGGTAAGCAACCCATTCTCATATTACTGTAAGTAACTACAGTGAAGATCATTGATTCAACAACAACAGCAATAGCAATGACAACAGCAGCAACAATCAAAGCCTTGGTCATAGATCTTCCTTACTTATCAATTGTCTTTTACAAACAGAGGTGTCACTTGTACCTATTTGATTATTAAGTTTAATTATCTATGTTTGTAGACATGGTCTCACTCTGTACCTCACACTTTCCTAGTAGTAATTATGAGGGCCAATTTGAAACCAAGACTTATAGTTTTCTTAATTCGGCTTCATAAAGGCTGAGATTATAGCTTGAACTGTAATGTCTGGTTACTTATGAATTTTGAAACAGCACTGAAAACAATGATGAGGTAGGATATATTTTGGTGGTAGATTGCTTTGCTCAGCAAATGCATGGGCATAGGCTCAGGCTGAAACATGAAGAGTGAAACAGGATTGGTTACATATTCATATGGAACAAAAGTCTACTTTATAGTTATTCTCCACAGTAGTTTTGTGAGTGCATAATATGCATAGAGCTAACATTTGTGTGAGCACGTGGGTGTTTTGGTTCTGGATTAGATTATCTATAAATAGCATTATATAATTTATATCTTACATGTTAAATGCTATATGTATATGCTGGACCATACGCATAACCATGTTTGGATGTATGTCTACACATACATAATCATAAATTTTACTTACATTTTTCTGCCTTTAGTTCATTATAAGCTACAAGCAGCATTTATAGGTGCAGGATCCTAGATGTTGCTTCATAGGGCATTGTTTGTTTTATTTTATTTTTAAGATCCTGAGTTAAATTAAAAGACAAGGAGTCATTGAAAATCGTATAGTACTTGATAGAATATGATGAGAGGCTGTTATAAAGTAGTTTATCAAAATCAAGACATCCATTTTGTAAAGTAGCATCATTACCAGAATAATTAGAACTTTTAGTAAAAACATAAGATTGAAAACAGATGCTATATCTTGAACCCTTAATTTCACATCAATTTTCATATTATGAAAGGTCATCAAATATTTCTGTAAAATTAGGTTTGGTATTCAAAAAATATTTAACTATAACAAACATGAATCAAGAATAATTAACAAAAATTAATCACATATTAAGTAGCTTGAAGTAGATTTTTAAATGTCTTGAATATTTGACTATTAAAGTTGGCAAAGCTTATTCTTAAACAAATGTAAAGAAACTTTGATGATGACCAACATGCAAATACACAATACTTTCTTTCCAACCAGAGGCTTTAGTCTCACAATCTGGTGTAGTAGCTCTGTTAGAATAGAAATGTTCATTTGCTTAATATCCTGGGTTATCCTTTCATTATTCCAATATATGTACTGTTTTGTGGCATGGTTTTGCAGCATTCCATTTGATCTTTTTTTGTATTCTCTTATGCAAAGGAAAAATAGAATGTATGGCTAGACTTATAAAACATGGGAAACACTGTCCTTCTCCTTAAAATATATCTAATTATATTTATTTTGTGTATATGTGTGTTTTGCTAGCTTGTGTATTTGTGCACCAAGTACAGTACACTTTTCAGGAAGGCCACAAGAAGGATCCTTTGGAACTGGAATTGCAGTTGTATTCACCATGTAGGTGCTGGAACCAAACTCAGGTTCTCTTGAAGAAACAGCCAGTGCTCTTAACAGCTGAGCCATTTTCCAGAAGTTGTCCTTTTTAATTCAACCAATACATATAATACTTAATCAGGTTGTGTGTGTGTGTGTGTGTGTGTGTGTGTGTGTGTGTAATGATAGGATGTGGTTTGTGAATTTTCATCTTCTCCTTTTTGTAATCTACAAATCTGCAGTTATGTGCACATATAGTTACAGATTTTTACATTGAAATATATCATAAATTAACATGCCTTCAGTCTGACAACTTAAGTATCAACTATTAAAATAAATCAAGTTAGAATGAAATAATTACATTAACAAAAATCTAATGAATTGCACATATATTCCTTATCATCTGAACTTTCTTGCACCTTTTTTGTCATGGAAGTATGTAGTCTGTGTGTGTGTGTGTGAGAGAGCACAGATGTTTCACAGTATGAATGTGTGGATCAGAGGACAACTTGACACAGTCAGTTTTCTCCTTCTACCATATGGGTTATAAGGATCAAAGTTGGGTCATAGGGCTTGGAAGCCAGTCATTTTATCTACTGACTCACTTCACCATCCCTCCCCATCACTTCTCAGTCTTCTGAAATGTATGGTCAACAGGAGCATAGATGTAGCCAATGCCTTATGACAGTCGATAGCAAATATCATAGAGGTAGAAAAGTGGCTGGCCCAAACTGTTCAGATATATTCTTACAGTTTTGTCCAATGAAGGACTTCATCAAAGAGGACCACCATTAAGGAGTACAGTCCTTGACTTTGATACCTCCATCAATTTCTTGCAAAGTGTTGGTCCTTGTCCCCTGCCAGGCCCATGAGCCACAATTACTGCACCTTTGGTGATGGACTACTCCCATGAATGGATTCATCCAGTGAAACATCAGGATCAGTAAATGCCAAGTAAGAAACATATTGTGATGTGTTCTGCTACCAGTGCACTTAACTGATTATGGAAGCAGAATTGCAGTTTTAGAGATCAGTCATACCTTTTTATTTCTTTTTTATTATTTCTTTTAAGTTAATATATAATAGCATCATTTCCAGCTCCTTGTCCTCCCTCTGAACTTGGCCCCTCCTTGCTCCCTTTTGGCACCCAGTCTGGTCCACATTGATTTATTTTCTTTCTAGAACAAAATAAAATTAAATCCTTGTGTGTTCTCTTTTCAGCTTGCTAGTTACTCTTAAAATTTAGGCAAAGGAATAGTCCCATTTAACATTCTTTCCCACTTACTAGTGAAAACTAAATGCAATTGTATAAGAGGATATTCTTTCACCAAAACATAAAATAATTTGGAGTAGCCTAAATATTTATGATCACCATGTTAAGTGCACCACAAAAATAATTGAATAATATCCATTTAATTCCCATAATAAATGCTTATTGACTGTTACACAAAAATGATGCATCATTCTGTGATAAAAGTGAGGCTTTTAAATTTATCTCTATAATTAACAAAAATCTAAACAATCTTAACATAGCCAAATAACTACTCATTTCAAAGCCATGTTGGCAACCTGGATTCTCATGAAGTGAAAGTCAGGCCAATTTATTAGCAGAAAAATTCTTAGGGTCATAGACAATCTGTGTAGCTAACCCTTCTCTACAGCTCTATGTGAATCATGGTACCATCAGTCACATTTTCTCATCTTTTTCTTAGTTCCTTTACCTCCTCTTTGTAAAATGGTTGCATTAAATGTCAATATTGACAGCATTGTAAGCTTTCAGCTATGCCCAGCTTTGTGATTTATTTATAGATTTGTTTCACATTGATGGAAACAATCAATGAGATGGACACATGGAAAATTGGTTTCTTGTCCTTGTATTGATCTAGCATGAACTCTCTCAAAGCCATAAATGAAGAGCTGTCGCGTTTTGGTTTGAAGGAAGTCCTTTCTCACAGGATTCTTTATGCTTTGTGTTTGTGTCTTTCCACATCTGGAAGGCTACGTGAGCAGGCACCTTGTTAGTGCTTTCATTCAATATTTACTTCATTGTCAGCTTGTTGACTAAATCAAACTCTCTGCTCCTGTTCACGTTAGTGGAGAAGTGTCTACCTCAAGGTCTTCAAATTTCTTCACTCTTTTTTTTTTCCCAGAAATCTTTTTCTTTAAAACATTCACTGTGTGTGTGTTTCTGTGTATGTGTGTCTGTGTCTATGTGTGTTAAACTTTGCATAACAACATAACATACAAGTGGAGAGAGAGGTTGTCTCCTTCCTCCAGTAGGTAGGAGGTCGTCAGATTTGACATTAAGTGACTTAATCCAACCTTGACATTAAATGTCTTCTTACCAGCCCAGAAAATGACTTCTAAAAGATATCTTCATGGTTTCTTTTATTCACTTAAAAATGGTATTGGGGAATCATACCTCACAATGTAGTATAAATGCAGATTTTACCATATAGTGTTGTAAAAGACTGGTGGGGTCTGGTGGGAACTACCCAGACCTGGCAGGCCTGACAGGCTTATGTCTCTAGATGAAGAGAGCTGAGACCCAGGGAGGCCCTTTTCCTCAATAAACGAATATTCCAAGACCTTTTAGTGTTTCAACACTTTGACCGTCACTGAGCAGACTATCAACTATCTCACCTAAGTTAACCCAAACACCTCAACCTAACCAGAGAGGTAGCTTGCTCTACCTTCTGGGCTCACAGACAAATCTGTATCCTCCTTTGTCTCCTGGTGGGAAAGAAAGATTCCTCTATATCCTCTCAGGGTTCCTTTCTTCCTCCCAGGAAGTTCTGCCTTCCTACATTCTTTCTGCCCAGCTAATTGACCATCAGCAACTTTTGTTATCCACAGAATGCCTCAGCTAGGGAGTTAAGCAGATCTCAGTGCATTGAAATCAGCTTTTGAAAACCATGCAATTAACAATACTGCTTTATTTTCTTTTTTTTTGTTTTGTACTTTATTTTTTTTCTTCAAGTAACATCTCAGTCACAAACCCTTCCCTATTCCCCCTTCCTGTCCCACCCTTCCACCCTCTTCCCCCCCAACAGCTTCCCTTTTCAATCCAACAAATGGTTCTTTCTCTTATAACAGTAAATTCAATACAAAACAGCAGAATTAAATATGCCACATTTATGAGAGTTAAATGGCCCAGTATACCTTCCCAATGTCCAGTTCATACATATTTGGCCCCTGACTTTAACCTTCTACCTTCTAACCATCTCCATGAGTTTAAAGTTCTATAACTGACTTAGCTTTCATACTAACTAACTTGCATCACTATTATAACCATCTTCTTAGATCTAGAACGCCCTCTTGATTCCTAAACAACTCAAAATTTAGCTATGAGACTCAAGCTATCTATTCTTCAACCACCTCAGAGAGCTGAGAAGGATAAATATATCTGATTATATAGGAAGTGCAGGGCCTGCAGCTTCCAATACTAGGAAATGACAAACCAGTGACTACCTGGACAGTTCCCATTTTCTCTCCATACATTCCAGCATCCAGCCTTTTGGTCCTGTTTCTCTGACAGACATTTATTGTAGAGCAGGGATTGTGAAGGACTAACCTACCCTGTCTTGGCAGAGCTAGGCTGTCAACTTCCCTGCTACCAAGTTTTGTCCTTTTTGGACAGCAGTCTGTCTGCAGTTGAAGCAAGGAGTTTTTTCATGCCACGAGATAGGCTTGCCACTAATTCAACCATCTCAACCATCGAAGATTCTTCGATGCTTATCTTCTACTTGGAGTAGAATAGGGGGTGCTGTCAGGAGCTGATATGTTTCGATATCAAAAAAAAAATCTTAATTTAAGACCACATCTTTGAATGCCATATTCTGCAGATCTCTTGGGGTTTTTGAAGATGCCCTATCTATCTCTTGTATTTAGATAAGCAAATGTTGCTTGTCTCTTAACAACTTGATTACTAAGTAGCTTAGAGAATATCGGTGATAAACTGTCATAGTAGCTAACAAGGTGACATGCAAGCATGACTAGGAGTTTGTTTTTCTTAACTATCCTAAACAGTTTAAGACGGTTGGTATCAAGAGGCCAGAGCTTCACATTTCATTTTTAAGTATCTCGAGGTACGATACCATTAGGAAGCGTTACCTTTAATTTTGTATCAATATACAAAGCTCTATTCAAATGTGGCTAAATATACTCTTAATTTTGTATCAATATACAAAGATCAATGCCTATGTACAATCTTAATATTGCGTCCATATACAAGGGTCAATACTTCAGGAACTAGGCACCGAGAGATCTGAGGTTGCTCAATTACTAATTTTTTTTTTTTTTTTGCTTTTTTTTGGCAAACTTTTGTCTATTCCAATCAGTACTCATATTTCATTGACGGTGTTATTTTACCTGGCACATAGTAGATAAACAGAACTGTAAATGAAATAAAGAAAAACATTTATTTGTAATTCACAATATTTTAATTGGTAACCAATTAAAGTTAATTAACACAACGAAACACATAATAGAGTCTAAGTTTGAATGGGATCCCAAAGCTAAAAGAAGGCATTTTGTTCCTCAATCTAAAATTCTGCCCACAGATGCTTTAAAAGAGATACTAACTCTTGAAAGTTAAAGCAATAACCATTGACTCCAATGTTACAAATATGCATAACATGGAATAATGTAAATAATGTAGGATTCAGTCCTGCTTTATATGACTTTGTGTATAAAGTTATATATATATATATGAAATGTAATTAAAAATAAAAATATAAAAATGAATTTTAAAAATTTCTGTAAGGTCTTAGGAGAAATAAATTACTCAGGGTTGATATTTTATGCAAGTATTAATTACTCTGTAATAATGTTCTGAAATTTAGATTTAAATCAACTCAGTTTATTAGCATTTCTCTCTTTATTGAAATTGGTTGTTGACCTTTACAAAGTCACTAATAATAGTTCTTCATGCCAAAGATAAATCCCAAGAGTGATATTAAGCAGATCAAGGCTTTGTTTTGTTCTCTTGCCAAGTGATTCTGTCACTAGGCATTGTATCAGATCTGCGACAATTCTCTGCTATAAAAGTGATTTATGTGTGGAAATAGAAGAATATTGCAGTCAGTCAAATGAACTAATTGCACTCCAGAAGCAATCTTTTTTTATTCCCACCCCAATAATAAAAACCTATGTTTGGTTTTCTTCCAATTAATTCATATTTCGTTTTCAAACTAATAATAACCTGAAATATGCAGCCTTAATCATGATAAGCAGTTTCAAATCACTTTATCTCATCATGGTGTTGGATAAACACTTCTGATTTGAATTTCAATAATTCAACATTAGCAGAGCTGGTATGAGATTTAGATGGCTGATGGAAAATCTGAAAAGGGATTACTTAGTAATTATTGGTTTCATTGAGGTTTATGTAGCATTGCAGTTAGCTTTGTGCCAAAAATCCAAGCCCCAGAGAGTAAGCCAAGTCAAGCTTGCATGATCACTGCTGGTCACTTATTAGCCATGTCATAAAAATGAAATTAAAGTCTCTCTAGGGAGTAATCAAACTGTCTAAAATCTCATATAATCTCAGAATCACGGAAATGTAAAGATGAGGGAGCTCAATTATGTTACCTAATCACTTCCCTGCCCCTTTCTTTCTCTGCAGGGACTATTCTCTTAATTCCATGTTTGACTATTTTGTTTAGCTGTTGAAATGACTAGGTCTAGAACACTTCTATTCTTCCCCCAGGAGAACTTGCCCTGCTCTAATAGATTTTATTGTAGAGAAGTGATTCCTGATGGCAAATTCTTTTGTTCTGTTGATTTTACATAGGTTTCCACTTTCAACCTTTGTTTGGTATTTATTTATTTCTATATTTCTATACAATCCATCACAAACAAACAAACAAATCAATAAATAGGTAAATGCTACATTTGCATACTTATCTCAACTCTCTGAGATGAAAATATTGATCAAAGAAACTTCTGAAAGGTAAAAGTTTGTCAACTGATTTCATAATTATTAATAAATTAAAATAATATCTTCAGTGCTATGTCTTCAAAACCTGCCACAATCATTTTCATAATATTAACTTCTTCTTCCCAGCTTGTTAAAATCATCCAAATGAATTATTGAAATCACACTTTCCATGACAAAACTACAACAAATAGTTCAATGATTAATATTAGGAAAATAAATATGAATTTACTACAATATAATGGATTACCTTGGTCTTCAGTCGTTTTTGAAGGATGATATATCTTAACTTATTCTGTGGAATCCTACTAAAGGATGGATGATTGATTAGAGTTACTTAATAATAATAGTCATAAATGACACAAGATCTTGAAAAGCAACATTGAACATAAATGCAACACTCATCTGACTATTGTTGACATCTGCTGTCCGCTTCATGTGTAGACAAAAGCCTGAGATCCCATCTCTGTTACTGAGTCTGACTCAATAGACATTTTTCATCAAACATTTTCCTAAGGGTTTCATATGTTTTCCTTCATTGACTTTTGAATTCCAAAGTTTAGTACCTTTCTTTATTTAATGCACAAAGTGAATTGAAGTTAAGAGTATATCATAGTAAAGTCAGAAATATAACAAAAATGTGTAGTTTCTAAGAACAAACAAAGAAAAGTTTTATTAACCTCACTGTTTTGCTGCTGGTCTGTGATCATTTTTTATTTTTTTAAAGGAAATAAATAGCTACTCTTATATGGACCATAAATTAACTTTTTATTCTCTTACCAAATATAATATTGTTACCACACCCTAATAAAACTAGGCAATCTAGTCCTGTAGGATCTGTTTCCTTTACTACGTTATATGGATAGGGAAGTTTCAGAGTCTCTGAAAGCCTAAGTTGTGGAAAAACATACAACTGATGCATTTGGTTTTGCTAACTTTGCTAGAATCAAGTGACCAACTGCATATAATATAATTATGACAGTACCTGAGCTTTAGTTGCAAACACATGTCTTTAAACTATCTCAAAATTTCTCCTTTGAGTCTCAGGGTGGGCACGGAGAATATCTTCAGCCTTTACTACACTAATATCAAAAGATGCTATAGATGGTATCAAACAACACATGGCAAAGAAATTCTGAATAAAGGCTGAGTTGTGCATAGAATTATTTTTAATTGAAAAAATTATTTTGTGAATTTCACATCATGCACCCTGTTTCTTCCCATCTCCCACCTCCCCTAAACACCACCTCCACACTTGCAATCTGTCCCAGTATACAAAATAACAGCTCATTGTGGAAGCTGCAGTTTATCTCAGTATGTCCCACAATATTCCCCTTTGTCCACACATTCTGCTTGCAAATGTTCATTATAATGACTCCTAGGTCTGGCACTAGGCCCACTACTCCATCAGTACTGGAACCTCACTGGAACTCCTCTCAGATATGCCATAACTATTCTGTCATCGAAATCCTGATGTCCTCAGTTGTAGAACTGACTTCTTGCACTCCAGCAGTTCATCCATTGGGTAAATGTTAGGATGGGCCAACTCAAACCCCTGGATCTCGTCCTGCAACCCCCACTTGCATAGCCAGTTCTACTATGGAAAGCAGGGCCTGTTTTCTCAGGGCTGCAGCATGTGAGGGGCAGGGAAAGTTATCCTGCTCTTGTGACCCTATCTGGGTCAGATCTCCTGTTGGTCAACGGTGGTGAGGGCAAAAATGAGGGGAGGGCATCTCTCCTTAGCCAACACCACTACATAGCAGACATAAGGCAGGGCTGGCTCACCGACACTCACTCACTCAGGGCTAGCTCACCCACAACCCCTACCTACATCCAGGGCCAGAGAGTTCTTCTAATTTCTGGTTTGTTTCCTGTCCTGGGAACACATATGTTGCTTGCCTGGTACTGGTCTGGTAGTCATCACAGGCTACTCCATGGTGCCAATGGTGTTGGTATCAAGCTTGTTTTTTTTTTTTTCTTTTTCCCAGAAATGTTAGGCTACTGTTTATTCAAATATTCATAGGTTATAACACTGAATGTAGATATAACCTCTGTCCTCTCTGCCACCTAGTGATGCACATGTGACACAGCAGTCACATCTGCAATGCCTCTAGGAACAGGTGTGCACCGAATTTTAAACTACAAATGTACCCAAGGAAAAATTTTGAAATATAAACTTTATGACAACATTGGATTATTATAGCTTGCAAAAAACACAAGTGTGGAGAGCTATTATATCCATTTATAATTTAGGCAAGATCAACAAGAAATAAACAAAGCTTACTATTTTCTGTAGATTTGTGTAGAACCTCTTCATTCTAACATCATACCATCAAATTCTTTCATTTTCCAAATAGTACAGTTTTCTTTTCTGATTACAATACCATTATGATAACTTAGGAAAATTAAGAAATCTAATGTTGAATTGCATCTTCATTCTCCAGCTTCTCTAAGTGTTTCCCTTTAGAGGTGATGTACTTAACTCTGAAACAGAAGTGCTGTGGGCTGCGCTTGTGTTACCCCTTACCCTTTTTAAATGTTCACTTTGAAATAATTTTAGAATTATTTAAAAATTGTCAAATAGTATTGGATTTCAGAATATTTTTCCTCACCTCCTCCTACTAGCATCATAGGCGTGACACACTGCTCAAAATCAAGAAATTACCATCACAGTCCAGATTGTTGCCTTGACTCTCCACAAACTTTGACAGCAAGGCCCTGTTGCTAAAGATAACACTCGCACAACTCTTTGAACATGAAGAAGTTGAACTGGTGCCTTCATAGAGCCTTCACTATTGCATGCTAGCATTTTTGGTATAGAAAAGTACTCACAGACTACCAAAGTAGAAATATAAACATTAACCCATTCATTAATCCTTTGCCCTACAAAGGTATTCTATCCTCACACTTGTTAGTACAATGGTGGAACAAAGCTTACAGGAATAAACAACCAATATCTGATTGAACTTAAGGCCTACTTCACAAGTTGGAACCCATATACAACAGTGTTTTAGTGATCAAAAAGAAGAGTCTAGATATCCTAAAGTCCTAGGGTAAACAAATACTATTGTTTTCATAAAAGAACATAGCAATAAGATTATCTCTGATAACTTTCTGTTATACTTATAGATAAGTGCCTTGTCAGGCATCATCAGAGAACCTTTCTCCTGCAGCAGATGGGAACAAATACAGAGACTCACAGGCATGGCCAGTTCTACTATGGAAAGGTGCAGGGCCTACTTTCCCAGGCATGAGAAAACTTGGAACATTCAACTCTAAATGTGATTTCTCCATCAATTCTACCCTCTCTGGACTCAGACACCTTGAGATGGAAAAAGTATAAGATCCAGAGGGTGTGGAGGACATCCTTGAAAAAAAAAAGATCCATGTACATAATCAACAGGATTGATGTACACATGAACTCACAGAGACTAGGTTAGTATGTTCAGGGCCTTCATGGATCTATACCAGATGGGGTCCTAGATCTGAAAGTAGAAGTAGACACATTCCCATTCCTAACCCCAAAGCTATCATCAACTGATAACCACTTATAAATGAAAATTTAGTTTGTCCAAGAGTGCCTCACTGTGGAAATAAACTATTCTTAAAGGTAGACAGCAAGACTAGCAGTATATAGCCAACATAAAGGAAGGCAGTGACATCTTTGGAGGTTCCTTGTCTCATAATTGCATGCAGCTTTAAAAAATATTTATTTATTACTTCAGGGTACATCTCCATCATAGTGTCCTCTTTTCACCCCTCCCAGTCCCACCCTTCCACCCTCTACCCCCTATCCATTCCATCCCACTCCTCTGGAGTGGAGTGTCCCTTGATAACAGTCCCCCACCCCAGTTCAGCAGTCATATGATGGCCAAGAGCCTCCTTATACACTGGGGCCATATAAGGTAGCACCACTAGGGCAAAGTGTCTCACTGACAGGAAACAAAGTCTATGTTTATGTTCACTTTGGTGCATTCATTGTAGTATAGTTATCCTGTACTATATAGCTAAAATCCAACTCTAAGTGAATAGGTGTCATTTTTTATTTTTAGTTCATTTTATGTATTTATAGAGGTATACATATACAATATGCATACACCCATACACACACAGACAAATATATGTGTGTATGTGTTCTCTCTTTTTACTTTACAGGTATATTGTGAATATAGATTGACTTCTAGTTTGTTGTTTTTATGAAACTCCTGAGTGTGTGAATAAGTGTGTCTCTGCTTCTACATCTATTTCTTGTGCCTTTTCTTGAGCTCCTTTCCTTCTGTTTGTTGTGTCCTGTTCTGATGTGTTACTTTTGTTCTATCATTATTATATTATGTCATATTATATTGCATTGTATTATATTTATTTATTATATTACATTATAGTATTCCTGAGAAGCCTGTTTCTTTTCTAATGAGATATAGAAAGATGATGGAACAAAAAGGGAAGAGCAGTAGGAAGAACTGGGAGAAGTAGCGTGAGGGAAAGAAGTAATCAGGGCATATTATATGAGGAAAACAATATCTATTTTCAATAAAATGGGAAAAAGGTATTCAATAAAGACTGGAATTTTCATTAAGAAATAACTTATATTTGTTTCTGAAAGGTCACTCAGAAACAACAAATAAAGATTGATGAAAATCCATACAAACAGAAACAGAGGGTGGAACAGAAACAGAGAGAAGTACATGTGAGGGGGAAAATCATTGGATCTCTATTTGGAATTGATTCACGTGTCTACTCATTTTAACAGATATTTATAAAGTACTTTCTGTGGGATAGATCCTGAGCCCAATGTTTGAATACAATGATATGAGCAAAACTGACATAATCTTTCCTTACAGATCTTAGCTTTTAGGGAGAACAATAACCATTAAAAATAAATATATTTTTATTCTAAAAAATGAATTTAATAAGAGTCATAATACTAATCACTAATAATTGAACCTGCTTCATTGATATTACTGAACTTTCGTCACTCTTTTGCCTTGCTTTCTATCTTTTTTTAAACTTGTGTTTGTTTCTTCTTTCCAGGATCCAATCCAAAGTCTCTTGTAACATATACAGTCCACTTTTCCTCATGATGTCAGTAATGCAAAAGTTATTATATTAGATACTGATCATTCTGAACTTACTTATACTGATTACACTCAACATGCAAATTAGCTCTAATAATTGGAAAATACTTTAAAGATTATGCTGTGTATATATGTACCACGTCAGGAAAACTGTGTTTACTTGCTCTATTTCACTGGTAGGTCAAAGTGGGAAGGTACAAATTGTGAATTTTCAAATCCACTTTCTCCTTTAGTATCCATTGATAATCATTGCCTGGTTCAATTACCTGATGCCTTTGGCAAACTACTACTGATCCAATAATTTTAGGAAAACAGGAAGAGGTATATGTGAGAGTTTGGAGAGAAGAAAATGAAGGGAGAAATGATGTATTTATAATATCTCAAAATAATATAATCTATAAGTAATTACTATTTATGAGAAACAATTCCCTGAATTATTAGAGGTAGTTAGTTACCATGAATTTAACTTTCTTTTTTAGCACCAGCTTCTACAGTGAATAATAGGATGTTGACTTCCTCTGTTACAGACAAGAGATATGATTCTCTTTCATACATGCTCCTTTGCTCTCTCTTGGGCGATTCATCCCTGGGTCTATGCATATATGTTAAAGTATCTTTATCAGTTTCTGAGCTTTATACATTCAAGGTATCTGGCAATTACAATCATTATTCTTTTCACACTCAAATCTTTCATCATTAGTAAACAAATCCACGTAACATCTTTGCCCTTTTCGCACAATCCCGTTAGGATTCTGATGGCATCCTTGATTACCATGGTAAATTTTCAGTCTCATCTTGTGTATTTCCTTCTGCAGATTTCTAATGAGTTAATCTTTTATAACTTTTAAATTCCCTTGTTCTTTTATTTTCCTTTTTTTGTAAAAATGACATTGAATGATTATAGCTTAAATAAAAAAGCACAGCAAAATACAGACACTAATTCTTTGAAATACATTATTTTCATAGGCATATTATCAATAACTACTTGTTTTGAAGTTAGAAATTTGGTTAAAAATATTCTCCATGAATCCTAAGAAAATATCTAGCTATGCATCACTGTTTTGCATAGATATGTCAACAAAATTCTTTAATTGTAAAAACTGTTGATTCCATTTTGTTTGGGCTGGATTTGCATTTCATAAAAGGTACTTCTTGCTCCCAAAGATTATTGTGAACCAATTGAAAGGCTAACACTGGAGAATGTGGAAAATGATAAAACAAAACAAAACAAAAAAAGAACAAAACAAAACAAACAAACCAACAAAACAAAAACAGTGTGCATCTGCCTACTTTTGGACATATAACACTTCAATATAAACCTCATTCAATGGTGATTTCCACAAAGACATAAAAAGGGAATGGTAGAATAGTTTTATGAGCCTACTCATTACTTTTGGAGTATCTCCTTAGATATTTGCTAGTGAACTTAAGTACTTTCCAAATGTTAATTTGAAACAACTCATATGTACATGACCAACCATTGAATATTTTTTAACATATTAAATTAATACTGAAATCATAAAGGAGGTATTCATAACACTTAATTGTGTGCTTCATCATTGTCCAGAGCCACTGGGGCCTTTAAGCATCTTTAGCTAACTTCCAGTACCACTTACATTTAAATTTTCATTTTAACAAAATGTCACTGGAAATAAAATATCAGAATGGCATATGTTCAAAAAATTAGATCAAATATCTATGAATTCATTAAGACACAGAGTATAAGCATCTTCATATTTGCTTCTGGTGCACAACAAAATATAATGTTGCTAGTTTAGCCAATGCAGCTGCTGCATCATGCAGAAGTTTCTGGATCATTTTCTTCCAATGATGGAAGAACAGATTTGAAACAGAGCTGAATTAACTTAAAAGAGTACAGTCCCAACTGAACTACATAGATGGATAGGTATCTTAAATAAAGTGTCAATAGTATACTTACTTTTTATTTGTCAAGTTAACAAAAGTATATTTTCCTTAAATATCAGTAATTGGGAGTACAATGTACCAAAAGATGCTCACTAAAATAATGCAATATATTATAAAGAAGTAAAATTCATGATGCTAGGATTGCAAATGATTTTAGCTTAAGTAACTAGAATTGAGAGGGTTAATATCTATAATTTACAAAGAACTCAAGAAATTAAAAACAAAGAAACAAAATAATCCAATTAAAAAATGGGGAACAGAGCTAAATAGAGAATTCAAAAAGGAGGAATTCCTAATGGCTGACAGACTCTTGAAGAAATGCTTAGCATCCTTAATCATCAGAGAAATGCAACTCAAGATGACTCTTAGATTCCATCTTATACCTGTCAGAATGACTAAGATCAAAAGCTCATATGACAGCACATGCTGATGAGGGTGTGGAGAAAGGGGAACCCTCCTCCATTGCTGGTGGGAGTACAGACTTGTGCAACCACTATGGAGGTCAGTCTAGCCATATCTTAGAAAACTTGGAATAGCTCTGCCTCAGGAACCAGCCATACCACTTCTGGGTATACATCCAAATGATTCCTCACTGAATCACAAGAAAGTTTCCTCATCTATGTTCCATAGCAGCCTTATTTGTAATAGCTAGAAACTGGAAACAACCCAGATGTCCCTCAACAGAGGAATGGATTAAAAAACTGTGGTGCATCTAAACAATGGAATACTACTCAGCTATCAGAAACAACAAAATCATGCAATTTGCAGCCAAATGGAAGGGACTAGAGAATCTCATCCTGAGTAAGCTAATCCAGACCCAGGAGGATGCACATGGCATCTATTCACTTATAGTCGGATTTTAGCAATATAGTACAGGATAACTGTACTACAGCAAATGCACCAAAGGGAATATGAACAAAGACTGTTTTTTCCTGTCAGTGAGACACTTTGCCCTAGTGGTGCTGCCTTGTAGTCCCCAAGTGTATGAGACGGCTCTTGGCCCTCATATGACTGCTGAACTGGGGCCGGGGACTATTATGTAGGGACACTCCACTCCAGAGGAATGTGATGGAAGGGATAGGGGGTAGATGGTGGGAGGGCGGGACTGGGAGGGGCGGAAAGAGGACACTGCAATGGAGATGTAAGCTGAAGTAATAAATAAATATTTAAAAAAAGAAAAATTTTAATTTTTTAAACTAAGTTTATTTATTCATTTTGCATCCCGATTGTAGCCCCCTCCCTTCCCTCCTCTTGATCCGGCCCTCCTGCCCCCTTTCCCCTATCCTAGCTCCCCTTGTTCTCAGAAAAGCAGAGTAGTCCCACCCCAGGATATCAAGTGGCATCAGGAAGTAGTTAAAATCAGATATCAGAGTCTATGTTAGAAACAGCCCTTGCTCCCCTTGCTAAGGGACACATATGATGACAAAGCTGCCCATTGGTTGCATATGTGTAGGAAGGCCTAGTTTATGCATGCTCCATGATACTTCAGTCTCTGTAAGCTCTCATGACCCTAGGTGAGTTGTCTCTGTTGGTTTTCTTTTTTTTTAATATTTATTTATGACTTCAGGGTACATCTCCATCAGTGTCCTCTTTCCACCCCTCCCAGTCCCACCCTCCCATCCTCTACCCCCTGTCCCTTCCAACCCACTACTCCTGAGTGGAGTGTCCCTACATATCAGTCCCCCACCCCAGTTCAGCAGTCATATGAGGGCCATAAGCCTCCTCATGCACTGCGGGCCCACAAGCCAGCAACACTAGGGCAAAGTATCTCATCGACAGGAAAAAAGTCTATGTTCCTGTTCCCTTTGGTGTATTGGCTGTAGCATAGTTATGCTGTACTATATGAACAAAGACTGTTTTTTCCTTTCAGCGAGACACTTTGCCCTAGTGGTGCTGCCTTATAGTCCCCCAGTGTATGAGGAGGCTCTTGGCCCTCATAAGACTGCTGAAATGGGGCAGGGGACTGTTATGTAGGGACATTGCTCCAGAGGAGTGGGATGGAAGAGATGGGAGTAGACGGTAGGAGGGCGGGACTGGGAGGAGTGGAAGAGGGCACTGTGATGGAGATGTAACCTGAAGTAATAAATAAATATTAAAAAAATAGTAATGTGGATTCCAAGCCTGTGTTATTAGGTTCCATTATAATCTTTTTCTTTTTCTTTTTCTTTCTTTTTTTTTTTTTTGGCATCGTCTGATCAAATTCCTGATATTTAATGCACACAGGAACTTTCTGTGTTTTGTGTTCCAGAGGTGCTTGAGATATAGTTAATTGGTACCCCATTGTTGAAATACTGTTATTTAAATCATTTTGCATTTACTGTGTATGGGTGTTTTCCCTAAATGTATGCCTGTGCATCATTTTGGGCACCTGGTGTCTGCAAGGCCAGAGAGAATATTGGAAGCCCTGGAACTGGACTTGAAGATGACTATGAACCAGAGTGTTAGTTCTGGGAGTTGTATCTGGGTCTGTTGGAAGAACATACAATGTTCTTAACTGCTGAGACATCTCTCCAGTTCCCTGAAATAGCATTAAACAATCTATTGTGACACTCTTA
Source organism: Lophiomys imhausi (assembly GCA_907164525.1). Taxonomy (NCBI): domain Eukaryota; kingdom Metazoa; phylum Chordata; class Mammalia; order Rodentia; family Muridae; genus Lophiomys; species Lophiomys imhausi. The sequence goes on from CAJQZJ010032097.1 coordinate 5,945,721, forward strand.
GGTATGGAAAAGTGTGGCTCAAAGTATTTTCTCACTCATTTTTCTTCATGACCTATTGGTGTCTAATATGTGGATAAATACATTAATTATCTCACTAAAAATATCTGGAGAAATCTTAAGTAGCATGAAAAAGTTGCAGGAGCTAGGCACGAGAATGAAGACTAAGAGAGCCTAAACTTCATGCAATTAGTGATTGTCTATTACAGACAAGCTTGACTGTGCATGCACACATCTTCAAGAACACAGAGTGACAGGCAGGGACACTCACCAATATACAAATGAGGACAAGAACACAGTGTAAAAATAGTAGTAGTCAAAAGATCAGAGATGAAACACCAATTTAAAAACAAATTTTCAGGATCAACACTTATTTATTATGTAATAGCCTTACAGAATAGTCATATAACATACCTATTTAATTTATAAGAGAGAGTAAAGAAGAAAAGACAGACAGGGCTCTAAATTCCTTCTGACATCTCTAGTCACTTGGCTCCCACTCAACAGTCATGAGCTATTATTAAGAGAAAGCTATGACTACGCTCTACTAATCATTAGAAAAGAAGCATGTGAAGAAAAAATTCCCTAGAGAGTATAAAATATTTTTTGTAAATAAAAAATAAGAGGACTTAGTGTTTGGACAAACAGAAGATTCATTTCTAAACTAACTGTTAGGCAAGAAATCTGAAACTTACACATACCTGTAAAACTATTTGAAGCATTATAAAATTTTTTCTCTATTTTGTTTTTAGGTGTAAGAAATGATATCTGATGAAGATAGTAATTTGTAGTCCAGTTCATGGAGGCATTTCTAGTTTTATTTAATGTGGAAAAGCTTTATTACTTCTTTGTGGTTAATATATTAAAACATATTAATAAAATTTATTTGCATATACAACATGAAATCTAACTTATATTTAACTAGAATAAGTGAACATGGATAATCGTGAATTATCATTTGTTTACAATAACATATTAATATCAGGGTACTGAAAATCAATACTGTGAGTTTGGACTATAATTCTCACACCAATGCTATATATAACTGCTGTCCTGCTAATTGTATTATAATACTTATACAATATAGTTTTTATATTAAATGAATTCTCTTTCTCTTTGCTCATGTGTATGTGTAGTGTGTCTAGGATGTCTTACGAAATTTTACTTTAAATCAGGTACATGCCATTGAAATATCAAATTTTAAGATATTCACATATTTCCATTTACTGGTCAAATCAACATGCAAAATATGGAGGCCCTCTAGACACCCTGTACAATTTCCTATTTTTACAAATTATAATATACATATATATGGGATTATAATATAATTATAGTATTCCCCTTCCCTTTCCTTCCTCCAACTCCTTCCATGTTACTCTATTCCCTTGCTTTCTTTCAAATTAGTGACCACTTTTATATAATTTGCACTACATCATTACATGTTATATTTATATATATATATATGCCCTACTCAGTCAATATTATCTATATATATTGATATTATTTGTGTATGTTTTTAGAGAAAACCTTTTGGAATTGATAACCAATTTTTGTGTTCTTCTCTAGGCACAATTGTTTGTCTCACTCTCAGCATTTTTTAGTTGCCTATAATCTTTGTGCAGTGTTGAGGACACACTAAGCTTTCCTCAGTCTGGATAGCATGTCTACTGTGTCATTCTTACATATCACTTGTTTGGGTAACAATGTTAGTGAGACTCATTGAGTGTAACGTCTGACATTTTCACAAACAGTCTCACAGCAAGCTCCCTGTTCCATGCATTCTCACAATATTTCTGCTGTCTCTCCCACAATGATCCCTGAGCCTATGGTGCTGGTGTGTTATATTATACATGTATCAAGTTTATCCTGGGCTCCAAATCTCTGAACTCTGAACAGTTATAGTCTTGTAATGGTCCCCATATGCTGCTAAGAGAAGTTTCCAAAAGACAAGTCCTGCTGATTCTCTCCCTTCCCTTTATGTGCTGGTAGAGCTGATCAATCTATGTCCCCTTCTTTCCTTTTTTAATTATACATACTATTCTCCAAGATGAGGCCTCTTGATAACTCAAGACCTCTGCACCTAGACTAGCATATATCTTAATACATGTTTCTATATTTTCCTTTCATTTTTGCAAACTGATATCCTAACATAAGCACAAATTTAAACTAATTCATATTCCTTTTGACAGGCTGAGAAAATTCTTGGAATCCAGATGCTTTTGTCATAGTTGGAAAAATATTTTGTTTATTGTCTTTTTTTTTCAGCTTCAATCAAAGAAGTATTGAAGAGGCTTCTCATTTCTTCTAGAGTTTATGTTAAAGAGTGTATCATATACTTTTTGCTTAGTACTCAATTCTAATATCCCTGAAGACCTCTGCAGAGTGCTGATTTTCCTGAATCAGGGGCTCTGCTAAGCAAGCTGCCTCATATTCCACTTGGCAAGTATGGGGAAGTAAGTCGCCCTTTGTAGAGATGGCCCTTGCTTCAAATACAATTCACAGAAATCCTCTAATCATCTAGGCATTGTCAGCTTGTGTACTAACTAATGATCAAGAGACACAACGTGGAGGTGGGGTTAGAATAATTTCAGATTGACTCTTTTTAAAAATCAACATTTATTTATTTATGTATTTATTTATTTATTCACATTTCATCCTGATCACAGCCTCACCCTCCTCCCCCCGTCCCACTCTCCCACCCTCTTCCCTCTCTCCCTTGGGTGAGGGGGACACCCCACATATCAACCCCCCTCAGGTCATCAGTCACATGAGGGCTAAGAGTTTCCTCTTGCACTGGGGTCGGACATGGCATCTCAGCTAGGGTAAGGTGTTCCATTCACAGGCAACAGGTTGACTCTCATAGGCTTGTTTAATGAATGTACAGAAATCCATGTATGTTCTTCAAACCTTTGTGCTTGATATTTTCATGCATAGGAAGGCACTGACTAGTCTGTCTTAATATTTTCTGTCTTAATAGGCATTCCTTAATGTGAATACATGCTTTGGGTATATGGATCATTGTAAACAAAACAAGTAATTTTATTCCCCAGTATCTTTCAATGATTGCAGTGCTCATACTCTGGAAAGAGAAATGCATTTTCTGTAACTAACTCAGACCTTATGAAATATAACTAGAGTGTGCCAGATATATATGTATGTATATATATATATGTATATACAAACATATATATATACATACATATATATGTATGTGTGTTAGATGCAAAAAAACGTATCTTTCCATGCTTTGTCCTTGATTACTTTAATATTTACCTTCATATTAAATGGGTGGTTCATTTAAGATTGGTGTTATTATGCCTCACTTCAATCTCAGAAGTTAATAAGCAACTTGATGACAATGGCTTAATTCCACAACAAAATGTCTGAAACCTTTGTTATTGTTTATACTTAAAAATTGTGTGCTAGGCTTTTCTCTGGGTCACTGCTGAGGCAGGTTTCACTGGAAAGAGTCCTCATGTGAAAACCACCTTCACTTGCAACTTTATTTTTGTTTTTTTTTTTTTATAATAATCACAAGCGGTACATGTCTTATTGCAACTCCCAGTGACCGGAGACCTGTCTGCCTCCCACATACATTAGAAGTTATGGCAGGACAGGGTCAGACTTTCTGAGTCATGGGAAGGGGGAAGGTTGAGGTAGAAAGTTGTAATTTGTTAAGATTATTGATTTTCTTGGCCTGGGATGAGTAATGGCATTTGTACCAATAACTTGTTAAGACTGGTCAGAGTTTTTGATGTACTCTCTGGACTAAGCACAATTAAGTGTGAGAGCTGTGGTATGTGCATGGCGATAAGAGCATTACCAGGCCCATATATCATACCCAGCATCTACTCTAGTTTGATATAAGGTATTAACTTAGGCATTTGTTGCCTCCCCTCCAAGTCTTGCCCTTAACTTGTGCATGCACTAGCAGTGTTGTGCCACTTATTCTTTGTTATTTCAAGCCTGTGATACACACAACCATTCAAAATCAGTAATTTTCATCTACATTGATAGATTGAGGGGAAAATAGAAATTGAAATTTTCAAAGAGACAAAAAGTGCAATACAATGTGTGTTATGATTTTATATGTATTTGATTTTATACATAACTTATTTTATGTAATACTTAGCCTTGAAGTCAAAACCAATAATCTTTAAATCTCTATGGATTATTCCAATTTGCCTACTGAACAATTTTGATTTTGTTTCTTGAAAATGGGTGATTGAACCTCAAAATAGGTATGCCAAGGTCTGAAACCAAAATATTATTTTTTAATGACAGCAGAGAAGAAGACAGGTGGCTGTTTCCTTTTAATATTCTAATAGCAACCAAGATACTAATTATACTAAGGGGTAAATCGGAATGTTCTTAAACTGTTCAGATAATTAAATTATTCTGGGTAACTTTGACATACAACTTTCTTCATTCTAAAACAAAGACCGACAATGTGCATTTAGTTTGATCATGGGGTCCATCTTCCCACTTCATCTCACTATGTTGGCATCTCCTATTTATCAAGTTGTGTGAAAAATGGAGGAAATAAATGTTGCTGGTAACGGTGGAGGTGGTCATTTCTTTACCTCAGTTTTCCCTCCACAACAATTTAGAATTTTAGCATGTGTTTCCCAAGACTTCTTCAATTGAAATCAGCCTAGATTGTGTAATTGCCCTTGGGTGTAAAGTTTGGTGTTATTATTATTATTATTTTTACAAAGAACTTGTTCATACTTTCATCTATGCTATTATAAAGGTAATTTTCTTTCACATTCTGGGCTTATAATCTTAGAAAAGCAGCAGTGAATTATGCTGATATCTGAACAGTCCCTATAAATTATAGGAAAGTTAATGGCTTTCATTAAAACTCTATCTTTATATCACCAAGCCACCATAAGATTGTTAATACTCTGAAAAGAGTCTTGGAAAAGCAGTGGCATTGCAATGTGCATCATGTATTTCAAACTTAATGTATTTGATCTGATTAGTTGGCAGAACCCCAGCCAGTGTTCTGTCAGCGGATCCAAAGTAAAACAGAGACTATAATTAATAAAATTAATTCCAAATATAGAAACTTGAGGCATGAGATGACACTTTGATCACAACATTTCCTATGATCTAAGAAGAATGTAGAGACAGTAATTGCTCTTAATCTCAAGGCACGTGATTAGATCAAGGGTTGTTATTTCCCTAATACTACTGATCGCTATGGTTTCTGTCAAGCTTGCTACACTCTGGGCAGCTAGCTGTTCAGAGGAAAGTTCAGGAAATGAAAGGGTATGATTTCAGCTATTATTTTGTTTCTATGTTCTTAGGAAAATCCCCAGTGACATTTGAGAACATATGCTTCTTATCTTTTAAACAGTATGAAGCATTTGGTAGCCAGTCTTCTTCACTAAATCCAAAGCGCTGTCAGTTCCTATGAATTTCAACCTCTAAATACTATTTTCTTCTCTCTTGATTTATTGTCTTTTAGTCCAGTTTTCGTCCTGAGTTCATCAAATATTTTTTTTACACAACAACCTAAGTAATCTCTGTAAAACACTCTCACACTGTATTGAAACTTTGGACAAAATTATCCATTGTACCCACTGCATGGAACAAAACAGGTCTCTATATGATAAGTACAATTTCTCTTCTGTATATTACAGTGGATATTTGTCTAATAGAAGTTTTGTTTTTATTTCATTTTGCATCCCAACTACAGCCTCCTCCCTCCTCTCCGTCCCTCCATCCAGTCCTACCCTCCTACTCTCTTCTTTTTCCTCCTCCCCTTCTTAATCAGTAAAAAGGGAATTCTGACTCTTGAAGTTACATCAGGACTAAGGGCATCCTCTTCCACTGATGCCAGACATGCAGACCAGCTAGAGTAAAGTGATCCACAAACTGGCAACAGAGTCCATGTCAGAGACAGTCCCCACTCCAATTGCTAGGCGATCTGCACGAATACTAAGCTGCCTATCAGCTACATATGTGTAAGGGGCTGAGGTCCAGTCAAAATATGCTTTTTGAAGACTAACATAACCAAGGCTCCTGGGACCTTACAGAGACCAAAGCACCAACCAAAAAAGCCTAATAGAAGTTTTGTAAGTCAGAACTTTTATGATATAGTTTCATGTAAGACAACTTTATTTCCTGATTATGTATATTAATATTTTAATATTAGTAACAGCCACTATTCACTGAGTACCCCTTGAAGAAGTAGTCTATGACATCCATGTCATAATGACAGTATTTTTTACCATTTTATTAGTTTATTTTTACTTTATTGAATATATGAACTACATATTCTCTATCTGTTTACCACTTCTTGAAAATAAAGGGTATTTACACATATTTGGTATTATTATGGTTTCAGTCATCAAAAGTGGTTAATGAAATATGTTAAGGAATTAAAGTGATCAAAATATTTATTTTGTTACTACTTCATAACTAATATCTTCATTAATAATGATAAGATGTTATATTAGGGCAGTGGAGCAGCCAGCAGCCTGGTGGGAGATTGGCAGCCCTGACTTGCCTTAGAAGCCTATAGACCTGGTGAGGCGGCTTGGTGGGGTAGCTGCTAGATATTTATTAATAACAATAAAGTGTTATATTTGACCAGAGGAATGGCTGATGGCCTGCAGGGACAGCTGCTGCCGGGGGTTTGGCTGGAGGCCAATGGGCCTGGATTGCTTTGCTTTGACTGGCGGCTTATAGACTGCTACAGCCCCTTTTCCCCAGTAAATAAGTACACCAAGACCTTTTAAAGTTTCAATGCTTAGCCCTTAGCTGTGCAGACTCTCAACTAGATAATCTAAGCTAACCTGGACCACCTAATCCAAAACAGCCATGTGGACTGCTGAAACTTTGAAGAGCTCTCAGACACGCCTGTCTGCTTCTGTGTCTTCTGGCAGAAAGAGCAATTCCTTTGTGTAAAACTCAGGGTTCCTCTTTCCATCTCAGGAAGACCCACCTTCCTACACTCTTTCTGCCCTGCTAATTGGCCATCAGTGACTTTTATTAACCAACCAGAAGAATGCCTCAGAAGGGGCAGTAGCCAGATCTCAGCATTGAAATCAGCTCTTTAGAACCAATGTATTAGACCTTCCTCAAACATTCCTTAGGGCCTTTTCAAATATCCTTAGTATTGTTTTTTACTGCTCTCTCTCTCTCTATGCTGACTTCATTCTCCTGTTACACCTATGACCCTCAACAATAACAGTAAGTTAAGATATGCATAAAGGTACAATAATAGCACACATATTTCTGAGGTATTCACATATGGATATATTTGGACTTAAGGCCCTCTCAATAAAAGGGGATTCTTGTCTGGTACTGGAGACTTAGGCAACTACCAGGAACTAGTCTTATAGGAGAACCTACTACAGCCACTTTACTGAAAGAGAATTATTCTAACCTGTAATATAAATAATTATCCTTATATCCATAGATTAGTGTAGCTCTCTCTTGCCCTCAAAAGCTTTATTTTTGCAGAAGATAGATACCATTAACCCTCTTTTCAAAAAAAAAAAAAACAACAATGTTATAACGCAGAGGACAAGAGATCATGGAGTGCCTTGGCACAATGGATACATCTACACCACATCCCCTGCATCTAAAGCTCAGGACACATAGCAGCATAACAAAAGAGTGTGTAGAAAGTCTGTAGGACCCAGAGGACCAGGAAACCTGCTGTGAGATTCTGTCTGCCAGAAATGACAGAGAAAGTACATGCGTGATACCCTAATTCTATGATGCCTGCCCAAACAAGACCTGAACAAGTACAACACCAACACACATGCTAATGTGGAAGGGCAAAGTCTTTCAGGCTTCCACTCTTTGACAAACTACAGACAACTAAATACTTCAGCAAAGTGAGAATTAGTTCTCCCCAGGGATGAGGTCCCTACAATGATGGTTGGCCCTAAGTCATAAACATATAACTAACACTAAACTGATTCAGTAGAGTTGTATTTATATATTTCTTGATTTAAAACTAGCAAATAAAAAAAGGAGGTCATGAATTTGGAAAGGACATGAAAGGGGTTAGAACAGTGGCTCTCAACCTTCATTCTGCTGAGACCCTTTAATACAGTTCTTCGTGTTGTGGTGACCCCCAACTATAAAACTATTTTATTACTACTTCATAACTATATTTTTGGTACTGTAATGAATTGTAAATATCTGATATACAGGAAATCTGATGTGACCCCTATGAAAGGGTTATTTAACCCAAAAGGGGTCATAGTCACAGCTTGTGAACTGCTGGGTTAGTGGGAGGAAAAGGAAGGAGAAAATGTTGTAAAGTGTGAGATAGCATAGGACACTTTCTATTTATATAATTATACTTCATATCAGCACTTTTTTATTAATTGAGTAATTGAGTTGTACTTATTATGAGTTTCTTTACCTTTAACATGCAACCTTTATTGGCATATTTTTTACAATAGCTTCTACTAAGGGATGAATCTGAGCTTCCCTTACTGACATTCTCATTTCTAATGTACATCGGACTCTTATGTAGGGAAGTTTTACTCTTGCTTTGAAAACTTCACTTAGTTTCATTTCTTACTTTGTTTCAAGGAAAAACATGGCTGCTTTTGTTTGTACGTTAGTGCATATTCCTCTGGAAAGTCAGGGTTAATTGTTAATGGAATTTTATGTGTTCACATATTTTATGATTAGCTGGTTTTGTTTATTTGATATCTTATAAAATAATATTGTTGATATTTTAGAACAAGAAATTGTGGAATACATGAAAATGTCATTAGATTAAGAAACAAACCAATTATCCAATTATTAAAAGATTCAATTACTGATTATAAACCAACATCAGTTTTTTGGATAGAAAATTGCACAAAACGCATTTCATCAAACTATGTAAATGTAATGATATTTAAATGAAATTTTGGTTGTTTGATTCAATCTTTCTGTCCCCTCAAGGAACTCACTAAATCCAGAAGACGCAGAAAATGTCTCAAAAGCTTTATTTTTGTATGTGAAATTAAACAAAAATTTGTAAACAATTTAATTTCTGTATGTGAAATTAAACAAAAAATTGGAAACAAAATTAGAAAAAAAGTCTTGTAATTTGCAGAATGTTTGAAAATGTACTTTCCAATTCTGAATGATGAAAAAAATGATTGAAAAAATAATAATTTGTGCACATGTGATACAAAAATCTTTCTTAAAGATTTACCATGTCTATATAATGAATCCTAAGTGAATATCAGGCCAGAGCATGTAATTTGCAATATTGCAGGTTGACTAATTCATCTGACTTCCATCTTTCTCGCAGTTACATAGTTAAGTATTCTTTTGTTTTGAACTATTAACTAGGCTTTGACTAATAGGGCTTTGAATATATTAAGCATCTTAACCCTGTTTTGTGAGGTAAACAATACTGTCAAAACACTTCACAAAGATATATGTGATAAACTTTCTCCAAATGTTAGCAGGCCACTAGAGAATTTTGCCTCCAGACAGAAGATCTCTACATTAATGGAATGCTGGCAGACAGGTCTTTTTTCACCTAACAACTTCAGAGAATGTCTAAGCTACTTTTGGATTTTTCTACATTTTAGTATTAGCTTAAAGAATTCAATTATTGTTTTCTTTATGATAAAGTCTACTTTAAGAAAGTCACTGTGTCTCATATCTCATATACTACTATTTTATCACTTCTTAGCATTTTGGCTTCCAAAAAGTAATCTATTATTTATAATATTGACATAAATTAAAGAAATACTGAAGGAGGTGTGAATCAATGTGTCTAAAAAACTTTGAATTTAGTCTCTAGACTCTGTTTTGCCCCAAAATTAAATTCATTGTAAGACTTGTATATACATGCTACAACTGATCATCCATTTTACTTTAATATACATGTGTTAAAAGAACGTGTATTTGTAATTATTGCTGTGATATGCCATTTTCACACTTATAGGAAAAAATTTCCCAGAAACTGTTCTCTTAAAATTATAGAGAATTTATATTTCACTTGGCCTCTAAAAATAGAATGATGGCAAAATTAGAATAAAAATCCCTGACCTTTTCCTGCAAAACATAGAACCAGAACAACTGCTGAATTGCAAATGTTTATTCAGCTCTGTTCTCAGCCTGCAGCAAACAAAGTGTAGTTGAATTTCTGCCAAAGGAGATGTTAAAACGTAGCTACAGTTGGTGACTGTGAACAATGTGGCAGTCTCTATAAAAATGAAGTGTCAATGTCTAAGAGAAAACAAGTTTTAAGCTGTCAAGTAGAAATAGATGTGTTGCACTATATGAGGCAACCGATTTAATGATGAGGGACAGTAATTTCACAAAAATAATGGATTCAGAATGAGCCAAATATTGAAGGATATACAAATGTCATATTGGCTTAGTTATAATATGGCTTATTAGCTAATTCCAGGAAAATTCACTCTAATAATTATCTTTACATCTATATCTACTTGTGCATGATTTCACACTCATGTTAGGGAAATATGATGTTATCATCTAATGTGACATGCATTACTTATATTGTTGCATATAATCTATTTTTATATTTTGTTTGCTTGTTAACTTAATATAAGAATTTAAGAAACTTTTGCATGGGTGTGCCTGGGTCTAGTTTTGAGTTCGTAAGAACCACACATTATTTTATTTTCAATGTGTATAAATTATTCTAGATTCAAATATTATAGACACTTACTCCATTAATAACTAAGCCCCCTGCAGTTTTACTAGAGACTTGCTTATTGGTATTAAAATAGGCTACTGATAAGTAGATAGAAATCACTGAAAGAGTTAACCTCACCACTTAACCATTTAAGAGATAGTCATTTAATCTCACTATCATTCAACTTCATTGCTTCCTCCTTCCTTTCCTCCCTTCCTCCTGGGGGATGGAACATCTGATTCCTGGAACAACATGGAGAACTAGCTAGATAAGGTAGCTAAGATCTCCTTTAGGGAGGATTTTTTTTTCTTTCTTTTGTTCCACTTTGTATGTTTGTGTGTGTGTGTGTGTGTGTGTGTGTGTGTGTGTGTGTGTGTGTGGGTGTGTGTGTGTGTGTGTGTGTGTGTGTGTGTGTGTGTGTGTGTGTGTACAAATGACACAGCCTAGTTTTGGAGACCAGAGGAAGCCTGCAAGAGTCAGCTCTTTCCTTCCAGTATGTGGATCTCTGATCTGGTACTTATGTGGACAGGCTTGGCTGCAGATGCCTTTATTTGTTGAGTAATATCATTGGCCCTTACGAATCTTTGTGCCACCTGTAATGTGTGTTTTGGTAGAGGGAGTTATCAAATGGAAGCTATACTGTAAATTTAAATGTAGGTAGTTATACTTTTATATACATAGTCTCAACACTGGTGTACCAATTGTTCACATAATGAAAAAGAACTATTTATAATGTGCAATCCATCAGTAAGTATAAATTCAACAACAGAAGGCTGAGAGGGTTGATTTTGTACTTTATTTCTGTAGCACTTTTAAAGGACTAGGAAAACACTTTGCAGAAAGTAGATGCTCAATAAATGAATTGAGGTTATTATTTAGACTCTCAATGCATTTATAGTTTCTTATGAGTGAGGAACATTGATATACATGTAGACATATCTCAGTGAGGCAATTTAATATATTTAAAAGCTACAAAGCTAAAATATAAAAACTGGCAATAATGTAGTAGAGTTAAATGTATCTGATTTATGCTTTGGATATGAGGAATTGTTGACAGAGAGATGAAGGAAGACATTCCAGTCTTTTGAAGTAGAATGCATGAACAGAAAACAGTCCTTTTCACCCACTGAAAATTACTGACTCTGTAGAGATGTCTGTGTATATGCTATTATCTTCATAATTCATATGAGGAAAAGAATAATCCTTATCATGCACTGAAGAATTGCATCATCATCTTCATACCTGCTTCTGGTATGTCACAGGGTTTTTACTAAGTGTTAGCAAATTTTTTAGTTAAGGTTATAACTTATGAAGGCATTTCAGAGTATCTGGACCACATGCTAAAAATATTTTATTTGTTAGTTTATGTGGGCTTTGTGTTGTTAGACATGACAATGTTTTGGGGATAGCTTTGAAGATGGAGGTTAATTTAAGCATTTAATTATATTACTTTGTATATAATACTCAGAAATTTTGACCTATCTTTTACTCAGGAGATATTTTAAAAAGTCCTTAACTCCATTTTTTGATTGGACTATGTTTGCCCAAATATTTAGTTGCTCATATCATCTAAAAGACAATCCTTGTGGTTTGTTTTGTTTGTGTTGTTGTTGCTACACATTTTTTTACTAATTTTCTTTTAAAAATAATCTTCTATCTGTCTTCTACAGGTCATTCTCCTGCAGAAACTCAATTATGCTGTCACTACGACATGCAAATATTTTGGAAACTAAATCTTGTCTTGTTAGGAAAAGAACAATGGCAAATCTTGATTTGTTTTGATTCTATAATTAACCATGCAAGCAAGCATGTTTTAATAAATACTACAAGGAGAAATCTACTTACAAAAGGTCCACTCAATACAAACAAATTGTCCTTTGAGATCTCAAAATATATACACTAAAGCTGGTTTAGCTCCAAAATAACAAAATAATTTCTTCTTTAAACCAGATTGAAAGATAACACTTTACATATTGTCAAAAAACCAAATTTGCTTCAGGAGGAATATTACCTACCCCACCCCCCCCCAAAAAAAAAAAAGAGGGTGATTGTCCCTGAGTGAGGATTAGGGCAGGGCTCTGTTCTTATCTTTCCAGGAGAATCAAAGCATCCATTCAAGGAACCCAGGGACAACTGGACAATGGAAACCTCAGCAGAAATCAGAATCAGACACCAAAAGAAGATGAGTGACCCAGATGATTCAGCCTGACAGACTCCCTCGATAGCTGTCTCCATCAAAAGCCTACAACCACAATAACTCAATATCGCTAAGACCGTTCAGCTCTACACAATGCCCCAGCCAGAACCTCAGTAAAGCCTGGAAGTTCAGCTTCTGCCTACAAACTCCTTAGGACATCTAAACAGCTGAGAACAGAAGGACTGAACATAAAAGGATTGTATTAGCATTTTTAACCATTTTTCCATTTTGGTTCGGGCCCCAAACAGGTTTACTATGACCCAAATCAGCAGGAAGTCATTTTAAGAGAGCGAAGTCCCATACCCAGAGGGTGGGGAGGGTGTTTCTCCGCCTCCCCCTTTTTTGGTTATTTGAAGGACAACTGAAAACTCTGTTATTTAAGGGAAGAGATTACAAGTTGTTAAATGGTCCTGTTTAACGGGTTTTGGAGGTTAGACCCAGGGTATTCCTTCTTTCCCTTTTCTGTATCCTTCTTTATCTCCTATGTAGGAATGCACGCACTTGAGAAAAATTGAGACATAGACATAGCACAGGAAGGACCAAGAAGAAGGGTCAGATTATTGAATATGTCCTTATACCTTTGTATTTTGATACAAAATTAGTAGTATATTTGGCTAAAGTGGTATTGCCCATTGTTTATTGTGCAAAAATAAGATTGTATTGGTCTACATCTGTATTGATATTTGTATATTGATACAAAATTAAGATTATAGTTGGCCACAATGGTATTGACCCTTGTATATGGATGCAATATTAAGATTGTATTGGGCCACATAGGCATTGATCTTTGTATATTGATACAAAATTAAGAGTATATTTAGCCACATTTGAATAGATCTTTGTATATTGATACAAAATTAAAGGTAACGCTTCCTAATGGTATCGTACCTAGAGATACTTAAAAATGAAATGTGAAGCTCTGGCCTCTTGATACCAACCGTCTTAAACTGTTTAGGATAGTTAAGAAAAACAAACTCCTAGTCATGCTTGCATATCACCTTGTTAGCTACTATGACAGTCTATCACAGATATTCTCTAAGCTACTCAGTAATCAAGTTGTTAAGAGACAAGCAACATTTCCTTATCTAAATACAAGAGATAGATAGGGCATCTTCAAAAACCCCAAGAGATCTGCAGAATATAGCATTCAAAGATGTGGTCTTAAATTAAGATTTTTTTTTTTGATATCGTGACATATCAGCTCCGGACAGCACCCCCTATTCTACTCCAAGTAGAAGATAAGCATCGAAGAATCTCCAGTGTGAGATGGTTGAATTAGTGACAAGCCTATCTCTTGGCATGTAAAAACTCCTTGCTTCAAGTGCAGACAGACTGCTGTCCTAAAAGGACAAAACTTGGTAGCAGGGAAGTCGACAGCCTAGCTCTGCCAAGACAGGGTAGTTTAGTCCTTCACAATCCCTGCTCTACAATAAATGTCTGTCAGAGAAACAGGACCAAAAGGCTGAAGACTGATGCTGGAATGTATGGAGAGAAAATGGGAACTGTCCAGGTAGTCACTGGTTTGTCATTTCTTAGTATTGGAAGCTGCAGGCCCTGCACTTCCTATACAATCAGATATATTTATCCTTCTCAGCTCTCTGAGGTGGTTGAAGAATAGACAGCTTGAGTCTCATAGCTAAATTTTGAGTTGTTTAGGAATCAAGAGGGCATTCTAGATCTAAGAAGATGGTTATAATAGTGATGCAAGTTAGTATGAAAGCTAAGTCAGTTATAGAACTTTAAACTCATGGAGATGGTTAGAAGGTAGAAGGTTAAAGTCAGGGGCCAAATATGTATGAACTGGACATTGGGAAGGTATACTGGGCCATTTAACTCTCATAAATGTGGCATATTTAATTCTGCTGTTTTGTATAGAATTTACTGTTATAAGAGAAAGAACCATTTGTTGGATTGAAAAGGGAAGCTGTTGGGGGGGAAGAGGGTGGAAGGGTGGGACAGGAAGGGGGAATAGGGAAGGGTGTGTGACTGAGATGTAACTTGAAGAAAAAAAATAAAGTACTTATATATAAAAAAGAAACATTGTTAGAATGAATCTATATATTAAAAATGGGTTTATTAGAGTGAAAAAAATAAATAAATAAATACTACAAGGAGAAATCTAAAAATAGGTAGGCTGAGAAGAGAGCATTTCCGCTGCGAAATTTAGGAAAGGACAATCAGATGAAAGTAAATTTGGCAGTTTGCAATGCTTCCCTAGGAAATAAGCCTGAGAGGCTGTAGGTGGTGCCTTGTCAGTGTCTCAGAGAAACTAACTGTACCAAGGGGAAGGAGCTCTGCCATAGTTAAGTTACACACTTCTTGGATCGGAAGGAGCAATGTGAGCTTGATTTATTCTTAGTAAGTGTGATGATATGTGCTTTATCAGACTCCAGAGCAATGTAGGCACCATGGTGTAACTCAGGTCACCAGAGAATAGCAAGAATAGAAGTAATTTAATTTAATTTGCTTTGTATTGACTCTGAGAAATGAGATAATCATTAGAAAATATACAAATTATGTCTAAACTGACCTTTAGGCTAGAGGGAACTGGAATAACAGTGTGATGAATAATTTCTTCCAATAACCCACCCTTTATTATTTAGAGGCTAAAATTATAGATACATAAGTTAATTACACACACACACACACACACACACACATATACATTTATGTTTCCAAAAGCTTGGGAATCAGATATTATTAGCCTTACTACTATCCACACTTTATAGCAGCTAAGGTTCATGTGGTTTAGACAACACAACTTTAGTTTTACAGGAACAACTTCCAATTTATATCCTACATTTCTCTTCTTGTTTAGTATTACCTTGTCCTCCAGTGTGTTCAGCACAGACTACCTGCATATCAAATACTTTCCAATAAGCTTGACCATCCACCCTTAAATTCTGTTCTGGAACCTAGACACTCATTCTGTTGATCGTTATTAAAAATATATTTCCCTTTATTTTGAGAGTTTATAAAGCTTAACTGTGTTTTTAAGTGTATTTTAAATATCAGTTGCCAAATCACTTATTGATTTTATTTCCTTATAAACATAATTAGGTTTTTCTGCTTTAATTTTTTAAAACCAAGTCTCTGACCTCACTTGAGCAAAAATTAGCTAACTGATATCTGAGAACCCATTACAGGACCACATGCTTGAACAGAATAGAACACAGTATCAAATTGAATGCTTGCATGCAACTCTAAAGGTCTGCCTTGATGGAGTATGTTGGGTTTTAAAGGGATTCCATATATTTTAATGCTGCAATATCTGGAAACAATTTATGTATACTTAATGACTTTGCAGTATGTCTCCCAGAAGAGCCAATAACCTCAGTGTTATTGAGCAGTGGAGTACACAATGTCTTTTTGTTTTGTAAACAAGAGTTAAATTACTATGAGCTTCTTTGGAAAGTTTATAGTTTAAATTTTGGTTCAGCGCAGAGCAGTAGAATAGAGAACAAGAAGAGAGTGCTGAGTGAGCCCAGCGGTTATTATCTCAGGGACATGGGGGACATTCTGGAAGTACTTTAGGGAAGAAACAGCAATAGACCATATTCAAAAATCTTCAAAGTAATTTGCAGGGTAGACTTGGAAGTTGTTTTATGACAACGTGCCCTGTATGACCCTTTAGCTTATATATTTAGAACATTAAGCGGTGCCAATTTAAAGAAAAGTTAGAGTATAAGGACTTAAGAAAGAAAAATAGTGCATTTGCTTAAGAATTTCAGCTTCTTTTTTATTTGTATGTATGGAAAAATAAAACTAGTATTTATATAGCTTGCATTTGGAGATTATTCCTGAATAAAATGATCGCTGTGCATTATGTAAGCAGTTTACACACGTTTCTTAATTTACTTAATCCTCACAGTATCTTTTAGAGGGAAATCTCAATTTAACAAATAATAAAACTGAAGATTCAAAAAGGTTTATTACCCCTTTCTTCTTCAAGGTTATACATTAGTTAATGATTAAGTTGAGAACCAATGTTTGATATTACATGAGTTTGGCATGAAAACGATTTGTCCATTGTGCAAGTGGCCTCTGGGTTAACGTGACCTGCTTCTTTAGAGACTAGAGTATTTATCCTACAAAATCTCTGTTCACATCATTGTATCTATATCTAAAATTGTTTTGGATTTTTGTTTTGTGACTCAGAAGGATGAACAGTGTAATGAGTTACCTAATCAATAAATTACTATCTACACACACACACTAATACAGTAGAGTTAAGTGTTATCATATTCTAGCTCTCTGTGACTAAAGACTACATGAGGCAAGAAGTCATTGATGTGAAAATTGCACCACCCAGTTTGGCCTCTGGATTTAGTTCTTTGATGATTTTCTGCTTCTGGTATCTCCCAAAATTTGGTAATTTCACTGAAATATGCACTTAGTAAAAGTCATTTCACAGTGCCCCTGTGATGGAGTAGAAAAAAAATTAAGCTCCGTAATACAGTGCCTGGTCCACTGTCAAGTATACTGTATGTGATTAATGCTATTACTGTTATCTTACCAGAAAGAATGATCATTTTAACAAACAGCCAGAGGAACATAAACTAAGAACCTCTAGCATGGGTAAATTATGATACATTACTTTTTTCATTGTTAAAATGTACTGACACTTTTGGTTTGTCATATATTTTCCATATGGCATAAAATCAATGATGAAAATAAGTAAATGCCTAGTACTTATTCAAATGTTTTCAAATTTACAAGCAATAACTCATGAGATTGTCCTGATGGCTCCAAAGTGTAAGAAACAATAGTATTTTAGTTTTTAGTGGAAGAGGAAGCTCTTAGCCCACACATGACTACTGAACTAAGGGGGGGCTGATATGTAAGGCACCCCTCACTGGAAGAGTAGGATAAATGGGAGAAGGGGAAGAGGGTGGGTGGGGGGACCGGAAGGGGTGAAGGGATGGAACTGTGATGGAGATGTAACTTGAAGTAATAAATAAACATTTTAAAAGGATTATAAAAGATGATAAAAACTGAGAATCAGCAAAGCAAGGACAGGAGCCTTCTAAAGTTACACAGCCTAGGTACTAGTACAGGGTTTCCAATAACAATCTTTACATCCTGGATCCGTAAAAGGGGCCTTTGGTGTGCACTTGAAAACTATCTTCTTATACTTCATTGTTGTCCTTGTCATATGAAATTGGATGTCCCTGACAACTAGCTTACATCTCTAATACTTCACACTCAGAAATTAACAATTGCAGTTGAATATTCATTGGCTACATGTCTAATGTTCTAATACTCTATTTCATCCTTTCTTTTGACTACATAGTGCAATTTGAAAAAGTACTGGTATAACATTGGGATTAAGAACATGGCTTTCTAAATCCAGTTTCTTCAATTCAGCCCAGCTCCCTCATGATTATGTGATCTTCCTATTACTTAGTTTGCTTCTGGAATTTAGGAAAGCTGTAACAGTATCTCAAATATCACAAAGTATCTTGAAGATTGTAGTCATAATGCTTAGTGAGATATTTGACATATTCATCTACTTATATGGCTTAACTAATGGAAAATGTCCCTTTTAATGATAGAACAAGAATAAATTAAAAATCAAATCTATCCCCACTATTTCTTAGAAAGCCATATAATGTGGCTGATCCCTTATGCCTACGTTGGGTAATATTCCATAGAAAACCATAAGCCATACCAAAGAACTAGAGAAGCTTAAATGAAAAGAAAGTGAGGGGAATAAAATCATAAAATTTTATCTTTGTGGATACAGGACTTTATGAGTATAGTGAGATGATATAAGATCTAGGGTTGGAAGCAGGTGTTTGTTCCTTGACAGTTAAGTTCTTGTGAGCATTTTAGTGCAGTGCCCATTGTACTGCATTCACTGAGAAAGAAGGTGGGATACTGTTCTACTATATGCAATTAATTCCTTTCACAACAAACTGATATGTGAGAGGCAACAGTTTTAAGGAGCTGAAGAGGAAGTGGATTCTCCTAAATTCTCCTAAAGCCCTCTAAACTGCTTCTACCTTTATGAGCTACAGATAACAAAATCTCTTCATGACTTTTGCTTTTTAAATGCCAACTTACAGACAATTAAAATATTTTAAAACTTTATTTAAATTTTTTCATCCAATATATTTTGCATTTCCTCTCTCCCAACCCCTCCTAGATCTCCTTCAACTTCCTATATACTCTTTCATTCTCTCTCTCTCTCTCAAATTCATAAACAAACATCAAAACATGGAAACCGCAGGAGTCCTACCACTACCCAAGACACTATTTGAAGCTGATACCTGCTGACAAATAGAAAAACACTTATTGCTAATGGAATTTAACTGGATATATCAACCACACTCCAGAACAGACCCCATGGCCAGGAATAGCTTGTCTGTAAAATGGTAAAATGAAGTTCATGTTTTTTGTATTGCTATTTTCTTTCTTTTTTGGCTTTTGTTTCATCAATTTTTTTTGTCTAAAAATCTAATTCTTTTAAACTTTCATTACTCATATTCCCACCTTTGAGATTGTTCTCAACATTTTCTTTACATGTCTTTCATGGAAGGGGAGACTCAGAGTGAACATTTTGTTTTCATTAAAAAGATGTTTATTGAGTGAATGAATAAATCTATCATAACTTCATATTAGTAATACTAAGAAATATCAAGCACATTACCTTTTCTTTTTTCTGTTCCATCCATACTTTCATTGGCTGTAAAAACACATGTAGGACATCCAAGTCCACACACATTCTTAAATCTAGTCTCATCTTGGGACCTTACTAATTTGAAATTAGATTATGGATAACAATGAAGATGCTTTATATAATGAATAACTGAAAAATATTTGTGATTTTTTTATTCCTTTCCTTGTCTTAGAGAATGAACCAACACATAAATGAGGACCCCCTTCTCATTTGCCAAATTTATCCCACATAGGTGTCCCCAAAATAAAATGCAAACTTTAATTGAAGAGATTTAAAGTAGTTATAATTATGTTTTATAAGAATATGCATACATTATAGAATCTTTCCTTTTACAATGCTTTATCTTTTCATTGCTTTTTCTAATTCCAACTATTTAAAAATAAGTCATGCATGTTTCATGACCAAATATACCATCTTATTACAGTAATTTCAGGTGATCACCATTATTCAAGGGGTACTATGTGATTGTCCATCTCAGCTGGCGGGATGACTGTTTGCAGGTTTGAACCAGATTACAGACAGTAACAACTGGGGTGAAAACCACCACATGCTCATCCCCATGGAAACTGATGAAACAGCAGATGCTGCTGGAAATAGTGGGACTTCTGTGTTTTTGAATGAAAAGCATCTTGTGAAAAAAAATGTTCCATGCATTGATTCACAGATTGAATGAAAAGGGTATATGTTATTGTTTAATGTGTTTTAGTCTAGTATCTTTAAAAATTCAGAGTGGTAAATGTGAAGTAAATGACCTCTTTGGTATTTCCTACAGCCAATCCTTTATTTACCCTTGCCCATGGTAGCCATGACTTCAACCTAATTCAAAGTTCATTAGAATACTAGATCGGGAAACTTTTAAGATGAAAATGACAAAGCATGGTATTATTATAAGTCCTTAATTAAACTGTCAAATTATCACCAACTCAGTAATTGTTCATTGTTTCCATTGGCAGAGAGAGGGCCTGCATAAGTCACAGACAGGGCAGGATATGGTAAAAAAAAAAAAAAAAAAAAGGCATTATCATGTGACCTAGTAAAAGTGTTGCTGTGAAAGTGGAGAAGAAATAGTAAGTGGTCAGCAAGGACAATTGGTGACTACATTTTATTAATATGCCCTCAGCAAAAGATAAATAAGCAAACAAACAAAAACAAAAAGATAATCTGCAATAAAGGTTGCCATTTGCTATTGTTTCAATATCAGAAATGATTCCGCAAAGCTCATGGCTGTGATTTACTTAAAACTTCTTAGAGCTGCCACAGCCTCAGAATATTGACATCCTGAGCTTGTGCCTGACAGTTCCACAGAATCCTACTTGTGGTAAAAATGGAGTAAGAAAGTTGGTTTGTTTTAAATTACCGTGGAAGCTTGGGGGAAATATCACCACTTTACTATAAAATGCATTAATGATAGTTTTGTTCCATTGAAATCATACAAAAGATTTTGAAACTCCTTACAGAATGGCTTTTCTTGAGGAGGGAATTAAAAGATATGTTAGTATTATTTGCTGTTTTGTTTAGTAAACAGAATATTTATTCTTCTGAGTAGGTTTTAATCTTCAAATTTTTCAAATAGTAGCAAGGGAATATATCAGGAAACTTCTTTATCTTTCATGATGAAATGACAATTCAATATTTTCTTATAAATTATTTAGTAAGGTATTATGCATATGTTTGGAATACAAAATGATACTCTATCAGTGTGTGTAAAGCCTAGAAATAACTTTTTCCAACTAATTTAACTAGCTTCCCTTATTAATACAGAGAGGGTTGTTTCTGACATAATATTTATTAGAAATTGTGATTTTTGTCACTGTCAGACACATATGTATCATTTCAGTGTTAACAGGATGACTGGATATAGACTCTTAAGTAAAACCTTAAGAGTATAGAGAGGGAGGGAGGCATGGAAGCAGGAGGGAGGAAGGAAGGAAGGAAGACAGAGAGCTAGAATGTGTGTTAGAGAGCAAACAGCAAGAAAGAGAGAGAGGATATATATAAAATTGTGCTGATATCTTTATCTGTAGCTTATTAAATCTGTTTCCCATAAGTTCACATGTAATGCCTCTGAGCCCTGGGCTATGTATCTTTATGTTAAACATAGCATATCTCCCTAACTGGACTGTATAGATGATAAAGCTGAAGAGCAAGGACACCTAACACAGTGCCTTCCATGACATGGATATTTATTTTCTCCAGAAGAAAATTTTAATCCCTTATGAAAGATGGCATGTAATGGTGACTATCAAGTGCCTTGTGATATGTAGCTGATAAGGTTCACTTGCTAAGATTTTGGAGGGATTCAATGGAGGATTTAACCATTCTTCAATGTGTCTTTTTTAATGGCAGATTTTAATCTTCATTCTCTGTAAGTACTGTGGATGATTGCATTTCATGTAGCAGAAGGGCACAATATTCCTTTCTTCAAACTCTACTGAGCTTTACAAGAGAAATCAGCTGTGTCATGCAGTTCATTGAAAGAAGGAAGATGGGCACTGTTCACTAGATAACAATTAGTTATTAAGGGAGAATTATTAGCTCTATGACTTTACATTTTTTTTATTTCTTCAATTTACATCTCAATCACAATCCCCTCCCTACTCCCCACTCTGGTCCCACCCTCTTCCCCCTTAACGCCCCCATCCACTTCCTTTTATTTTTTTCAGTTTAAGGTATATCTTTTTCTCCCCCCAACAGCTCCCCCTTTCAGTCCAACAAATGGCTCTTTCTCTTATAACAACAAATACAATACAAAACAACAGAAATAATTAGGCCACAATTATGAGAATTATAAGGCTTAACATACATTTTAATAGCAGAGAAGTTTGAGTGTATAAGTGAAGTAATAGAAAATCACATTATGGTTCATGTAAGGTTGAGATTTGATGTATGATTTTAAATTGTAACTTCATTTTCAACAGGTGAATATTCAGAGATTTATTCATTAGATAGGATAGTGACAATGTAAATAATTACACTTGAAGAGAACAAAATTGAGTATTTCAGAGTAGATTGTATTCAAGCAACATAACATGTAAGTGTCACAATTTTAAATCTGATATCCAGCATTACTTCCAGAAATATTTAGAGCAGAAATGGAAAGTGATGTATTCAAGGCCGAGAGTAGCTATTTTACCATCACGATTTCTGCAATTTTAAATAAAGTTCATTCTGACCTTATAGATCTAAGGCAGAACTACTACAATGACTTGCCATTATCCATCATAGAAAGTTATCTGTTTTTTGTTTATTTAACAATTACTTTGGATAGATATCTTTGGTGTTCTTGTCTCCTCTTGCTTGTTGTCACAAACCGCAAAGGAAAAAATGAACCCTTACTTATTAAAAGCCAATTTTTACACTCTGGTACAGTTTGGATTCAAAGCCAGATATATTTGCCATATCACATTGCTTCTGAAATGATGGAAATGATCACACAATTTCTTGTCTAGTTTCCTCCTATACACAAGTGTCCTGAAATTATTCTGTGTAGGTTTTAGACTTGATTTGTGGATAACAAACCATGAATCATATGAATCTGCACATTTCCAGCACCTTGTATGTTTCCATGGGAGGAAAGTATATGCACTACAGCATTAACACAGAGTAAAACTTTAAAACTCTTGTGCTGATTGGTCTTCTTTTATGAATCTGTGAGCATAACTGATTCCTGCTTCTTTTTTTTTCTCTGCCTCCACTCAGCATAATTTATCAAAGGGTTTCTTTATGTTTGCAGGGATGACTTGTCAAGCTCGAACATCATACACTGAGGATGAAGTTCTTTGGGGTCATCGTTTTTTCCCTGTCATTTCTTTAGAAGAAGGGTTCTTCAAAGTTGATTACTCCCAGTTCCATGCAACATTTGAAGTCCCTACGCCTCCATACAGTGTGAAAGAGCAGGAAGAGATGCTTCTCATGTCCTCCCCTTTAATAGCACCAGCCATAACCAACAGCAAAGAAAGACATAATTCGGTGGAGTGTTTAGATGGACTAGATGACATTAGCACAAAACTTCCATCCAAACTGCAGAAAATTACTGGGAGAGAAGACTTCCCAAAAAAACTCCTAAGGATGAGTTCTACAACTTCAGAAAAAGCCTATAGTTTGGGTGATTTGCCCATGAAACTCCAACGAATAAGTTCAGTTCCTGGTAACTCTGAAGAAAAACTGGTATCTAAAACTACCAAGATGTTATCTGATCCCATGAGCCAGTCTGTGGCTGATTTGCCACCGAAGCTTCAAAAAATGGCTGGAGGACCTGCCAGAATGGAAGGGAATCTTCCAGCCAAACTAAGAAAAATGAACTCTGACCGTTTCACATAGCAAAGCACCCCTTTAGGTATTATTTAATGTTTTGATTTAGTATTAGTCCAATATTTGGCTTACAAGATAATCCTCCCTATGAAATCTGAGAGGTCTATCCCATTCCAGTAAGTATATCAGAGAACTCTTAATTCCAATGTTGTTACTGTGTGGAACATGAGTCATAAAGGGAGGCCATCTTAAGGAAGTTAATAGTGGGCATGTATTATCACATCAAGCATGCAATAATGTGCAAATTTTGCATTTAGTTTTATGGCATGATTTATATATGGCATATTTATATTGAATATTCTGGAAAAAATATAAATATATATTTGAAGTGGAGATATTCTCCCTATAATTTCTAATATATGTATTAAGCCAAACATGAGTGGATAGCTTTCAGGGCACTAAAATGATATACATACATACATGCATATGCACACACACATACACATATATATAACATGCCCATACAAACATATATATCTAATAAAATTGTGATGTTTTGTTCAAATTTGTATTTCTTGTGCATGTTTACTTTATTAGACTAGGGAGGCTGCTGGCATTGATTATGAATACCAAATATTTTAGCCTTAAATTATTTGTTATTTAAAAATATGATTTAATATTTTCTGCTGTTAAGGTCATAGAATCTTCCAAATGTACTTTATCTTGAAAGATTAGCAGAAGTTTGTGGTGTTTATGGAACCACAGAAACATTATTATGTATTTACTTTGTAACTTTTAGAGTGTGCCAGTACCTGGCACACATCATTGAAATTTTCTTATGATTTTTAGAAGTCACTAGAACTGGGGGGAGGGGTATGGTAAATAAAAGTTGATTAATTCATCAACTAGTCTTTTCCTAGACTAACTAATATCTGGAAGTTGGATTTGTATACAATCTAATAAAGATATGAGCTCTGAACAAATGCTGAATCACTGGAAGAGTCAATAGCCAGGTTATTTGGAATGTGTCAGAATCTGTGTGAAATTTACAAGGGAAACTGTGCCTGTTTCAAAATGAGTTGGTTGCAAATGTTTTCTTTTTTTCTGGAACTTTTGTCACCCATAAAAAGACTTGTTGATCTTTCAGGAGATGTGGCACCACAATGAAACAGATGGTGAATACTTATGATGAAAATGTGTATGCCTAACAGAGACTCTTCTCATGCTGCCCTTTCTTTATGTCATTTATTGTGAAAGGATAGAGATTTTCCTCATCTGGGGAAACTGTCTCAGGCCTGCCATTCATAATTTTGCACAGACCTGAAGGAACTTAAAATCAAATGAGTTGACAATGTTTGTGCACTCAGGATTTTTAAATTTTGTTTTGGTGTTGAACAATTATTTTATTGATGCCTTGGATCCTTGGCCTCCAGAATTATTTTAGTAGTACTATTTTCAACACACAACATCAGGCTAGTATCAAACTTGATCAATAGTACACCTTTAATACAAAGGTTTAGAATGAAAATGGTTTTTTTTTTCATTTTTTGGAAAATTAAAAAGTATTTCTTAGTAGACTAGCATAGGTTTTCCTATACAATTTCTCTGAAGTTTGCAATTCACTTGACCCAGAATTAACTCACTTCTCATTAATATATAAATCACTGATGGGTGGCTTGAGCACACAATATTCCTTATTGTTTAACAATCCTGTGATATTTTATTAGAGGCAAATTATTACATTTACAGTATATCATCCACTATATCTTCTGGCTACCTCTGTATCAACCAAATTCTGTAGGTGCAAACACATACAGGGAATTACTACTGGAAAAATGATCAACTTTAGCATCCATCCACTGTGAATAGAGCAGTTGCCCTACCCCTTTATTATCAACTGTTCTTATTTGCCAGATGAAGATGATGAAATATTAGCATACAGAAAAAGGGGACCAGCAGGTATGGTATATTTAGCAGTGGAGGAAGCTGCAAAGATCATTTAGTCCAACACCTTAAAACTATACAGAGCCATAATATTCTTTGGAGAGTTATTTTAATTTGTTTTTGGTATTGTGAAGAAGAACCAAAAACAAACTCTCTGAATTTATTCGTTTAACAAAATTCTTGCATGCCTTCTTTGTCCTAGGCATTGTTTTTTTTTCAGTTTAGTACCTGGGAATTTAGAAATGTACACTGTATCAACAGAGGATTTAGAGAGAGAGAGAGAGAGAGAGAGAGAGAGAGAGAGAGAGAGAGGGAGGGAAAGAAAGAGAGCAGGGAGTATCCATTAGTAAACATCTCTAATAGGAGAATGAAAACAAAGTAGAATGGAAATGATTGTGGGCTGATAAGTATTCAGAAGATGATACTTAGGAAATGGGTTAACATTAGGACTGAAAACTTAATAAAGAGCCAGTGTTGCCAAAATAAATCAATTCAAGAGAACAGTATACTTTTACCTTTTCCACATACGTGTGGGAACAGTATAATTTCTGCATGTACTTGCAGTTTAATCCTTCTTTCTAGATTGATCATAGGATCCAGTCTGCCCAGGAAAATTGCAGTTTATACTTGTTGTACTTCTGTAACTATTAGTAGTCCTTTCTTTGATTCCTATTATGTCCTGGTTTGGATGATATATGGTAAAGTTTTGTTGACACTAACAAAATTATTGAGTCTAATTTATTTGGAAAAAATAAAGAATTACTTTGCTTCTCCTTTTCTTGATTTTCTTTTCTTCTTCACAGACCTTTTTGGGAAAATTCTCTCCAATATCTCCTCTTTTTAGCCTCAGTGACTTATTAGAAAAGAAGTTTAATCTGAACATGACATGGCTCTTAGGTTAAAAATGTATGCATTTTATTGAAAGCATAATATACAAAATAAACCTCACAATTTCCACTTCAAGAAGTTGTAAGAGCTAAAATTAGAAGTCGATGCATTCCAGTATGCTTCTCAGATCATCTGTTTAGTGGATATGGGGAAAAAAACTGCTCACTTAATAATTGGACACCAATGGGTTCATATCACTTTAAGGCATAACCTCTGGTTATAGTAAAATATCTCATTCTATTTATTAAAAATTTGACCAGACATAATCATTTCATAACACTTCTCTTAAGTTTAAGTACTTAAATATATGTAAAATTAGCTGGAAGGGGTTTTTTTTAAACCAATATTAAGCTGTCTTGTAATCTACTTTACAAGGTAACTAGCTTGTTACTTTTCAATTTAGTCTCAGGCAGATGCTTAGGACACTGGCAAAGAGAGCCACATTCTTTCCCAAAGAATATCTCTCATCTAGTTGCTAATATAATTTCCCTCTGAAACTCCTTGAGTGGGGCATCCATTGTCCAGACTATACTCAGTCATATTATCTCCCAAACTCCTACAAGGATGTCCCATTTAACCCTATTTTCAGTACTTAATTGTTTTCCCAGTACAAAGTTCCAAAACATTCTATATTCCTCCAACAAGTAACACTAGTATATAAACATATATATGCATGTATACTATAGTGTCAGTCACTTTCCATTATAAATGACTCACAAAATTGATGTTCAACCATAAAAATATTTAATGTGAAAAATATTTTGTAAATTTAGGCATAACCTAGGATGAGTCTATATAGTATTTTTAAAAGGATTAATAAAAAACTTTAGAGTTTGAATGGATGAATACCAAGTCATAATCAAGTTAGAGGAAAAATAATTTTTTGAGAATATACTTGATGCCAGATCTTTATAATTGCTATATTCCTCTGTATTTGATGTCTTAGTTTTTAGTTATAGTGTTTCTATATTGCTTATGTTTCACATAAACAGCAAATGACTGTAAGTATGGATATGTAGAATTTTTATGTAAAGGTTTTTCATTTTTAATATGGTTTTGGCTGGCAAGTAGTGTAAGTGGGAGAAGTCATGTGAAATTGAGTAGAGGAGGGTTTGTAGGGCACACGTATATACATCAGGTATATACTTGTAGGGTTTAAAAGGCACATTAAAAAATGCTCAAAAAATATAAACTGAAATGTGAAAGTAGATCAATATGGGGCATACAGACCAGAAAAGTAAGAAATTGATCCAAAAGGGAAAAAAAACCACAAAGAGTTCCTAAACATGTTAAGTTACCCTTTAAATAGTTTAAGGAATAGGGGAAACAGATAAATATTTTTGAACATTATACTTTTAGCACTCAAGAGGTTTCCAATGGTGGGACTTCATTACATTACATTCAGTTGCTGGCTGAGAATGTCCAGTGGAGGTCTCTAAACAACCCTGGCTGATGTTAGGACAGAAAATCACTTTTTGAAACTGATGGCTGTGCCAATATCCATTGTTGAGGGCAACTTCCTCATTACCTCACTGAATATAGAGAGGTTGAGCTGGTGCAGGCTTGTAGCCTTCACCCTACATTCTAGTCTCTTTGACAGGAGAAGATACTCTGCAGGTTATGAAAAGAGAAACCTGGACACTATTCCTGCCACAAAACCCTGGAATTACAGCCTGGCCTGCCAGAAATTAGACGCAACCTAGATGCCCCTCAACCAAAGAATGGATAAAGAAACTGGGACATATTTACACGATGGAATACTATTCAGCTATTAAAAACAAGGAAATCATGCAGTGTGCAGGCAAATGGATGGAACTAGAAAAGATCATCCTGAATGAGGTAACCCAGACCCAGAAAGACACACATGGTAAGTACTCACTTGTAAGTGGTTATTAGCCATATGGTTCAGGATGCCCATACTACAACCTATAGACCCATAAAAGCTAAGTAACAAAGTGGGTCCAAGGGATGATGCTCGAATTTCACTCAGAAGTGAAATAGACATGGCAAGTGGATGAAGAGAGGGAACTGAGCAGGATATGATGTGGGAAGGAGAAGAGGGTGGGGAATCTCTGGGGAGAGTGAGGGAGAGGTGAGAGGGCTGAGAGAGAGAAGGGAATCTAATGGAAGGGCCATCTTTGAAATAAGGAGGAGACCTCCAACAGGGTAAGCTCCTGGGAAGATAGGAGGATGATCCACAAGGAACAGAAGGATGAAAGATTGTATCAGTCAGTGGAGATGGAGAACACTAGGAGAACATGGTCTACTGAGTCAACTAAGCAAGGCTCACATGGGCTCACAGAGACTGAAACAGGCCCTGCATGTGTCTGTACCAGGTCATTTGAGTAAACGTTTTTGATGGATGTTTTTGAGGGTTTCCTATGGTGGGAGCGGGTGTATGTCTACTCTTCTGCCTGTTCTTGGGACTCTCCCTCCTATTGAGTTACCTTGTCCGACTTCAGTATGAAGCCTTTTACCTTGTCTTATTGAATCTCCTTTTATACTGTTTTGCTGTTTTCTCTTGGAGGCCTGCTCTTTTCTGAGGAAAAAGAAGAGGAGTGGATCTGGGGACGAGGAGAGAGGAAAGGAGCTGATATGACAGGAGTAGAAAGAGAAATTTGTAGGTGGGATGTACTGTATAAAAGAAGAATCTATATTGTTTAATAAACAAACTGGGATTTTTTTTTCATTGCATTTAAATTATTTTTATTGAACTTTATGTATAGTTTACATCTTTCAGAGAGAGAGAAAAAAAACTAAGTGCAATGTTTAATAGTGGTGTGCTAGCAGTTATGGAAACTTACAATTACCAAGTAAAACCAAAAGGTAGCATCATTTTTATGTGGTTCCACTTATTTGAAAGAGAAATTCCCTGAGGACTCAGAAATTTTAGTTCCTGTTAAGTCACGTAAGACTTTCACATCAGGGTCTCCTTCCTCATTCCTTGTAATCAAGTTCTCTGTTGGAAAAATTCCCTAAGGAAAATGTTACTTGAAAGCTGCTTTTTTTTTTTCTCATTACATTAATCATGTGAAGCTGGTTAAAAGAAAGGCAGTAAAAAGTGGACTATAAAAAAACAGAGATTATGAAATAGAAAGTATGATATTGAAATTCTCTGTGAATCAAGAGGAGCTTTTTGCCTCAGCTGTGTGTTTCAGATGAATAAACCCTATTTACCTTTTCCCAAAATGAAATTTAAAAATTAAATAACATTGACACATAAGCTACACATGAAATACCATTTTACTTATTTCATTATTTAATATGTTGACTAACTAGTAGAATCAGTATAATATGTGTGTTTCTGTTTGTATCTTCAGGGTATGTGTGCCCATACCAGAGTGTTCATGTATGTGTACATGTGCATGCATGTGAATGTGAACATGAGTGGGAAAGCCGGAGTGGACAATGGATGCCTTCTTCAATCACATTCCACTTTGTTTCTTTTTAAAAGATGTATTTATTCTTATTTTATGTGCACAAGTTTTTCCTGCATGTATGCCTGTGCACCACGTGTGTGCAGGCTGTTGGAGATGACAAAAATGCATGTAATCTGGCTGAGCCATCTCTCCATTTCCAGCAAAGGCATGTTGCATGAGCACTGTGTGCCTAATCTTATGTGTTCATACTTGCATGATCAACTCATTATCAGCTGAACTATCTCCTTAAAAATTGTCATATATTGATTTATTGATTGATTGATTACTTACTTACTTTTTATTTATATTGAAGACATGGCACACATATGCCAAGGCATACATGTGGAACTCTGAAGACAATTTGTCTGAGTTGGTTCTCTGCTTCTACCATGTAGGTCTATCAGATTTAAATTGGATTAATAGGCTTGGTAACAAGTGTCTTTACATAATAAGCTCTTGCCAGCCCCTCAGCCCATTTTGTGCTTTTAAAATTAAGTTTTAATCATAACTCTGTGAGGGTGTGTATGTCTGTGTGTGTGTGTGTGTGTGTGTGGGTGTGTGTGTGTAGTACTGGGTATCAAACTCGGAGGATTTTTGGTATTCTAGACAAGCACTCTACTAATGAATTAAATTACAAATCACGTCCTTAGGTGTGAAATATTCAGCAAAAGTGTTTTTGCATAATTATTTGCATAGTAATAAATGACTGATTGCTAAAAGATGTCAATATATCACTGTTGGGCATCTTCAAGTATTTATTTAGTGGATATCTTCAACAATGAATTCTGAATAGTGATTGATCACACATGTAATATTTCACCTTCTAGAAGGTAGACTGACTGAATACCTCCCAGCTTTTATTCAGTGATCTAGAATGTTATCAGTTTAATTTATACCAAATAAAGTATGAATATGTATGTGGTTAGTGCTAATTGTCAACTTTAGAGAATGTAGAACCACTTAGGAGTCAGGCTTCAGGGCATGTCTGTGAGGAATTATCTTGGTTATGTTGATTGTTGTGGGAAGACTCATCTTACCTCCTAAGCAAGACCTGAGCTATAAATATGAAGTTGTGTGCTAGCTTGGGACATTCATGGGACAAGCTCTGCTCTTTCATTATGGAGGCAGGGTACCACTTCCTTCCTATCCCTACCCATTTGACTTCACTGCTATCATGGACTATACCTGGGAATGTGAGCTAAATAAAAGCTTTGTTGCTTAAATTACTTGTGTCATGTTATTTTATCCCAGCAACAGGAAAATAGATTAAGTTAATACTGTACATCATTTTTTTTCTACTTAATAGCTTAAGCTTATTTCAATTATTTCTCAGAACTCTTCGAACATTCTCCCTCTGAAGAAACCTCTTTCTGGACTCAGTTAAGTAATACAAAACGATCAATTTTAGCTGACTTGGAAAAAAAATAAAAAAAAACAAGGCAACACTGTAAAGTCTGAAGAAATAATTTAACACAACTCAATCTTAAATTTCTTTTGGAAGAAACATTGCCATGTTACCAAGTACTTGCTTGAAATAGTGTCATAATTCATTAATACTCAGCACATAAAATAACTAGATAATTGTTTTACAGCAATGACTTACTTTGGTATAGACATATTTGTAAGCATTCTCAGGGAATTTAAAGGATTAGCATAATACTACTTTTGTTAAGGAAGAGACTACATTTGTTATTTTAGATATCTACACTGATGTATATAGATGTTTAAAAATAAAGAAATACGTAGTATTACAGGTGAAGTATACGTAGTGCTTTCATGTATCATGTAGATAAACTCAAAAGCAGTATTATTGCATGTTGACGAAATGAATTACTCAGATCATGAAACATTTTGGTTAGGTGTTGAGCAGGAACCAGTTTGACTGAAGAAGATGCCATGCTCCTGGGCAGCACTAGGCTTCTATTCCAACACTTTTATGATCCCGCAGTTTGCTTCAGGTTGATATAAACTGTTTTCAGTGAAGATGTGACAGTTTAACTAGAATACCACAGATCCTTCTGGTTTCTCATATTCATCTTCAAATTATATGTCACTATACTTGGCACTAAGCTGTATCATTTTCCCCTCCTGTGGAGAGCAAATGAGATCATGTGAATCTGTGTTGTTGACATGAACACAGCCATGTCAAGGACTCCAAAGCCTCAGAATCCTGGATCTCGGTAAATGCTTCCTTGGGGAGGGCTCAGGGAATTGGCAAAGCCTTTCTCTATTTCAAGAAGGAATGATTACGAATGACTGAGAAGTGTGCGAAAACACTAGTTATCACAGCTTCCCTATCATGAATGATGGTTGCCTAGAATGTTCCAACACGGAGAGCTCCCACTGTGACCAGCTTTCTCCCTACCTCATAATGGGCATAATAAATGCATTGTCCTCAGGTTGAACTGTAGGCACCTCTCCATTAGAGTGAACACAGTCCACCTGATCCCAGGTTTACTGTATTTTCTGTCTGTCATTTTCATTTGCTCTTCAACCCTGTCATGTCTCTAGACTAAGTTTTGCAGGACATGTCATTCTTCAATAACCATAATATGAAGAAACATGTCCTTCACATATGGAATATAAAATTACATTAAAAATATCATCTAAAAAAATTTGTGTTGAACATTTACTTAATCTTTGTTTACTTCATATGCAATGCAGGGGTAGTTTTAACATACAATATATATATATATATATATTATATACTATATATATAATGACAGTCAATATATACTATATATGTATACATGTATATATTTGTATATCCAGATAAAATCTTATTGTAAAAGGATTTTGGGGTTTCCACAATTAGGTTAGAGCCAAATACCTTTTAACATTATTAAATGATGCACCCTAATATTCCTAGTACTCAGAAAACACTGCAATATGAGTAAGAAAGAAAAATGCCTTTCTTTATGGTCATAGCATATATGGCAACATATTTGTCAAAGTCTAGAAGAGAGTGCCCATAACATCATCAGTGTTTTATTTTATGTATCATGTAGATGCAGTAATCTGAACCTCATCACTTTTAAAAAGTGTCACATTAGTTTGATTTATACATGATTGTCTACTGGCAATCTCAGTAGGATGAAGGTCTGAAAAATATTGTATTGGGTATTAAAACCAAAAGAAGGTGATTTAAAAACATCTACTCTAAACACTATGATAGTTTTAAATACAATTAAAAATCAAGGCCTTTAAATTCCAGGTCAACAGGCATTTACAAAAATATTTTCCTGATCACTATCATCTTGTTTTAAATTATCCAATCCCCACTAGATCAATCAATTATATTTGTTCCAAATTTTATACAAATTTATGGTTTATATTCAATTTTACTTGTTTTTTACTAAGTTTAACTCATGATATGAAATGAAATCTTCATGAAAAATAAGGTGTAAAAAGAATTAAAACAAATAATGTTCTACTTGCAAAAGATAGATAGTTTAAAATATTCATTTAAATATTAAAATATTAAAAATAGAATTTTGAAAAGCCATATGGAAACCTACTAATGTGGATACTTCCTAAAACTTATACATACATACAAGAAATTTAAATGAAGTGACCATATAATGGAGGAGAAAATGCCCCAAATAGATATCTTATGCCACTGGGTAAAACTTCCAGTATTAGGAATGGTACCCAAGTAAAATCTTTATCACCACTGGCTAAAGTTCATTGTGCTAGGAGATTCTTTGCATGCTGCCAAAAAAGAAAATTAGTCATTAATTTCTCCTAAGTACAAATCTAACTTTCTCCAATAGCCATATCCTGTAAGATATCATGGTGCAATAGTGACACAAATATTTTAGAGCAGCTTGAAATATTTTTTAATTGGATTTAAGGTCCATTCCATGAGATACAACCAATACCCGACCAAGAACCTGAGACTAAATTATATGGGTAATGGGCCTTAGAGGAAAGCCTATGATTATTAGTCTGCCAATGGCACATAACAACAAGATGAGGTCATGTTGTTGTACTCATGTATCAGTGAATCATGCAACCTTCATCAGAGAAGCTTCTTCTTGTAGTAGATGGTAATTAGCACAGAGATCCACAACTGGACAATGTGCAGAGGATGATAAACATGACACTCAGCCCTAAGTGGTATATCCTTATCAAGTCTCTCCCTCAAGGTTCAGGGAACTATGAGGAAGAGGGTGCAGACAGATTTTAGAGCCCAAGTTAGTGAAGCACCCCAAGGAAGCAGAGTCTCCAGACACAACTGGGCTGAGACTTATATGAACTCATAGAGACTGTGAGAGTATGCACAAGACCTAAACAACTTCAACCAGACAAAATCCAAGCATGGAGAGGGCAAAACAGATATGAATTCTCACCATTAACCAACAAGCTACCTACAATTCATAAGCACTGACAAAGGAAAGTCAGTTTTATCAAATAGAGTGACACTGGATATATCCTTAGCAGGCACCATACCCAGGAATTTTCCAAACCAATGTATATATATAATTATATATTATATATAAATATATTTTATATATTTATAATATGTTTAATTATATAATATATATATTAGATGAAATAAGAACTTGGGTGTGTAGGAAGATGAGGAGTATCTGGGAGGAATAGGGGAAAAGGAAAGTATATGATCAAAATGTATTACTTGAAAATATACAATTAAAATAGTATAAAATTTATAAACAATTTAAACATAAAATGAATAATGAATATTGATAATGAGCAAACAAACAGGTATGAGAGTATGTTCAAATATAAATTTAAAAAATATATGATGTGTATATATTGTATTTTAAGTCCTCTGATAAACTGAGGATGATTTTGCAAAGTGAAATAAAAACATTTTTAATTCTTTTATAATATGAAAAAACTCATGGAAATATTCATTTTTATAAACTTAAAATCTGTGTTTATATTTACATTTTTCACACTAAATATATTTCCTGTATTGCTTTTTTTGTTTCTAAGTTGTTGATTTCAGCCCTAAGTTTGATATTTCCTGACTTCTGCTCCTCTTGGGAGTTTTCATGCAATTTGCCGCCAAATGGATGGAACTAGAAAAGCTCATCCTGAGTGAGCTAACCTAGACTCAGAAAGATCCACATGGTATTGACTTATAATTGGATTTTAGCCATATAATACAGGATAACTATCCTACAATCAACACACCGAAAGGATCAGGAACAGAGACCTTGTTACCAGTTAGTGGGACACTTTGCCCTAGTTGTGTGGCCATGTAGGCCCCCAGTACATGAGGAAGCTCTTAGCCCTCATATGAATGCTGAACTGGAGGGGATGATATGTAGGGATATCCCACACTGGAGAAGGAGGAAAGGGGGGGGGGGGGGGGAAAATGGGACCAGAAGGGGTAAAAAGAGGGCACTGTGATGGAGATGTACCTTGAAGTAATAAATAAACTTAAATATATATATATATATATATTTCCTGTAAAATCATTGGAATATGTGTAAAACATTGCACACAATATAATATTTTCAATGACATTGTCTGAAATCATAGAATGAGATACAATAATGTTCATATAAATAAATTATGATTAATCAGTACAACAAAATGTTAATAAATAATGAAAATAAAAGAAATATACACTGATAACTGACAAGAATCATATTTAAATAATAAAAGAGTAAAAAAGGAAATTAAATAATTTTTCACCTGCTTTTTTCACAAAAGGCATCTTGTCAGATATGAGATATTAAGTAATCAATTAAATAATGTTAGAAAGTCATTGCTTGAATATACAGGCTTTTTTGTTTCACCTTGTAGTGTTTCTTTGTAGAATATTAAATCATGATACCCTCCTCTATTGTACAAGGAAACCTTAAAAACCATAAGTGGAATTTTTAATGAATTTCAGATTTGTCATTTGAATAAGAAATTGTGAAAATTCATTAAAAATATAATACTTCATTTTGTATGAACACAGCCAATAAGATGACAATTTCTACACAAGTTCATAGATCAAATGCAAGAATGCAATATTTTTTCTAATTATGTCCTTTATTTCTTAAGTTTTAAACTTGGGTATATGTGTTTATATATATATACATATATTAAAATTCAGTGTATATTTAATATATATATTTTGTTTTTCCAAGTCAAAATAATTCATCTATGAATCATTTATTGATAAAGTAAGATTTTTATTTTCTCTTCTAATAATTTCCTATCAAAGTTACTTGAAAGTGGATATAAGTTTATGTACACAAGCCATTCAAATACCGCATTAAATAATTAATTCCATCATGAATGCCTTGGTCCTGGAAACCTGGCTTGGATGATGAGTATCTGAAGAAAAGGCAGATAACATACAGAAAATCAGTGATCAGGTGGGCTGTGTTTATTCAAATTGATTGACAGTAACTACTCAATGAACTGGAACCTCAATTTTCTAACTATGTAGAGGACCAGTGGAGGAGTTAGCACTCTTGATAGTAGGTCTTTGTCTAGGATAAGTCTCATGTTGCTCTCATCTGGGAAGAAAAGGCTGTAATTGTTAGGTTTACACACACTATGAACATCTGAACAAAGACCATGGGAAGACTTTGACAGTTCCAATACATGTAAGATATTGTGTTCCTTGACCTGTCTGTGCTCAGGGTGACAACACACATTTACTCATTGGCAAAAAGAACACACATCAACCCATTACAAAACCATTTAGGATTTCATCTGCTTCCACTTTCAACAGTTTATATATTTTTAAGAGTGAATTAATATGCTTGAGGGTGGGAGGGTGAAACAAGGAGGGGTGGAATGAGGGCACTGTGATGGAGATGTAACTTGAAGCAATAAACAAACAAACAAACAAACAAACAAAAAAGAAAGCAAATATTCAAAAAAAGAGTGAATTATTTATACTATCTCAATTCTGGTGAATTTAAATTGCAACTAAAATGGATAAATGCAAATTGAAACAATGTTTATTTACTATATATAAATGCATAACCATCCTTGATAATGATTTTTATATTTATTTGTTTTCCTAGATAAAATAAACATTTTGTGTGCTTTGTATAATGTGTATTGGACACACATGTCCCAATGTTTCTAATTTTTAAGATCCAACTAAAATTTAGCACTAAAATTATAAATGGCAATATTCAGTATAAAATTTTACTGATAATACTGAAAATAATGTCATTTAGTATATATCAAAAATTCAGTATAACCTGTATATAGAACTGACTGTATAATAACAATGATCTTAAATTAATCTAGACATATGTAATATTAAATCTTATTAGTAATAAAATATTACCACAAATTATCAGGTTCATTAATATCCATATTCTCAGAGGCATTTAACACAATACTTTTAAAAATGCTAAATAAAATAAAAGTAGAAAGAAGAATGTGACTATGATAGTAGAAGCATTCCACAAACATGAAAGAGAAAATGGCTTATTGATTATGTTAAATGAAAAGGTACATAGAAGTTTTATTAAGAAACAAAATGATCTATCATTGTGATTATTTACCCTGGAGGATATTTGATTTGATAGTGAATACAGGATAGAAGATAGTGGTAAATGAAACAGCAATATAAAGAAAAGATGAAACTATAAAGTAGAAAATCACTACCCTGGTGAGCAGAGGTGCCCAGCAATGCTTATAAAATGAAGGAACTCAAATATTTAGCAATATGCTTTAAGTTTTCCAATCTCAGGAGTGAGTCAGAAGCAGGGTTTTCGTTTGTTTTTTCATTTTTTTCTGTTTAGCATTCTTATGAAGTCAAATACTACCATGCATTTCTTGAAAATGTAACAAATCATTATCACTCATCATTGTCAATATAAATTTACGGTGTTCTTTTGAGTCCAGTACAGTGTGAAGTCTTCAGTGGACATATCTTCTATTTTTTAATCTTCAAGGATTAAATTAATTGAATCAACACAATTATTACTCACATGATAAG
The DNA here is from genome assembly GCA_907164525.1 of Lophiomys imhausi. Classification (NCBI taxonomy): domain Eukaryota; kingdom Metazoa; phylum Chordata; class Mammalia; order Rodentia; family Muridae; genus Lophiomys; species Lophiomys imhausi. The sequence goes on from CAJQZJ010032097.1 coordinate 5,983,674, forward strand.
ATTGGACAAGGACACACAGTCCTGTCAGGCAGTCATCATTCAGGGAAGCTTATAGTCAAGATAACAAAAAATATATACTCTAGAAATTTCCACAAAGTTAAAATATTATCAAATTAGAAATATGCTTAAAAATTTCATGTCAAGAAGTAATAAGGGGGTTAGAGAATTGGCTCAGAGCACATGTTTGATGGTGTAGTGTTAAGCATTCTAAATTGGTCCTGCTTTCTGTCTGTTACTTACATTGACTCTGATTGGTAAAATAAAATGACGGGGCCTGACATTGGGCAAAGACAGAGAAAGGTGGGACTTCCTGAGATTAGAACAGGAAGCCTGTACTTTAGACAGAGGATTCAAACATTCCAGCCAGCAGCAGGAAGAAGGAGGCACACACCATGGGTTAGAAAAACAAGACCTCATTCCACATAGCCCAGAATATCTGCATATCGTGGAGAATGGCAGTCCAAGGGGATGTATGTATATATGGGGTCATATTTGGGTAGTAGAATTAAGAGATAGCTTAGATGGGCTAGGATTGCTCAACTCAGTCCAAAGCTTGTGAAAATCCATGCAGTCTCTGTGTACTCATTTATAATGTCTGGTTAAAGATTAACAGCCGTCAAAACAATTAAAGATAATATAAATTCTAACAATTTATTTAGTTATTTCTACAAGTGGCTCCCAATGTAATTTAATTAATTAAATTTTTTTACACATGTTGCTCTTGCAGAGGGCCAGGGTTCTAGTCTCAGCATCCACTGGGATAATAAGAATGGCATGATTTGTTTCAGGATTCACAACCATTTGTAACTCCTCTCCCAGCAGTCCAATTTTCTGTTCATTGTGGGTAGCAGATATAACATGGAGCATATATACAAACATAAACATAACATAATAACATCAACTTAAAAATGTAAAAAAAAATGAAAGAAAAAAAGAAAGAAGGATATATAGGTATATGTGAATTGCAATAATCCTATTTGGTCAGGAAGATATAGAAATTTTGTGAGTAAAAAATATGTAAAGATAATTTCTGTAATAAACACAAGATGATAAAACACCAGGGAGCCATTTGTGGTCTTAGAAAGAAGTAGTTTGATTTTAGAGATTTGAATGTTCTTAATTGATAGATTTTTCTGCTAAAATGAGCACAATTGCCTGTATAATTTTACATTATAACTTGCCTGCCTAATGATTCATACTATTTCATGACTCCTAATCATCTGTAACTCAAGTCTTAGGGGATTTTATGCACTTTTCTGATCTTCACAGGCAACAGGCATGCATGCACATGGTGCATACATATTTGAAGATAAAACATCCAATCTGCATAGCATAATAAAATAAGTTTTAAAAAGTAAAAAAAAAAAAAGACAACATTTAGGTAGGTATCATTGAAAAGGGTATAAAAAAAGACAGTGAAAATAATCAAACGTTCCATTTTTATTGCAAATATGGCTTAACAATGAAAACAGCTAAATGGTAATTGCCACATAGCAATTTGCCATAAACAGTTAAAAAGGAAGAAAAAAAAACTTTCAAGGATGTTCTTCAAGGGAAATTAATTATATTAACTCATTAAATAAAAATTACTCAAGTCTTAGTTTTTAAAGGAATATATATTTGCAAGAATAGTAAGAGTCTTGATGGAACTCAAGTTTTAGTTTCCTGTAGGAAGCAGAGGATGTACTGAGTGAATGAAATCTTTACCAAATGTGTGTTTTCACATAAGCATGGCATATTGTGGATTCTGAGACAACTGGCCCATGATATGGACCAGGTTCTAGAGAGATAACAGACTTTCCTTTGTAGTTTGCGCCAGTATGAGTGTTTATGATTTATGAGTGTGTATCAAGACTAGCAGCTATGACTTCCTCCTTCTGATGTTTAGAGCTTGAGTCTGTTCACCTTTTGAGAACTCTTACAAGAATGGGCAGGGTCCCATGACCCCAGCCAAAATTGTGACTATTTTCATTTTTGTTATGCTGCTCATTAATACTCAGACATTATATGATCAACTAGATTTTTTTACCCTATAGTAGAGTTAAAAAAAAAAAAAGGGTTTATGGTTTTAGGTATACAGGAATTTTATGGAGATGATGTGACTCTGAGAAGAAGCCTTATGTGTTTTGTTTACCTATTCCCTCCACATAAAGGTGTTTAATCACAGGAAAATGACCCCAATTGTTAGAAAAAAAGTTGAAAAACAAAGGCTAATATTCTCTCTAAAGGAGAAACAAAAGTTAGTTTTGATTTATTAATTGCTGAGAACATGATGATGAATCTGAAGACTAAATGTTGGCAGATATCATCATTTAGTTTATATTTTTAGAATTCTTAGAACATATATGATAAAGAAAAACTCAGTACAGTAAAACTCATATTGGATTTAAAAATAAATCATTTTTTTACCACCAAATTATCATCAAAATATATTGAATATGACATATTGGAAAAGAGTTTTAGATCTTAATATATTTAGCAGTTGTAGCATTTCCATTTATAAAAAACTTTTATATATAAAACATACATATACATAAATTTTTCATATTATAAAATGCAGAATTTATAATATTTATATAGTGAGAAATATGTACCATTTAATGTTTTTCTCTTGAGCTACATCTTTCTCCTCCATACATAGAAGAATATATATGAATATGGAGTCAAAGATATCTTGGGCTAAGTTTAGACCTTGTCAATAGCCAATTACCATCAACCTCTTATTTGGTCTACCATCCTTTTTTTTTTTTTTTTTTTTAATTCTTCTCCCATATACTACACCAGCCTACAATTTCCCTTCTTTCCCCTCCCCCAAGTCTATCATTTCCACCTCCCTTCTTCCCCAGACCCACATCCCCTCTGCCTCTCCTCAAAAAGAGCAGGCTTCTCAGGGACACCAGCCAAACACTGCATAGAAAAAAAAGCTACAGTAAGGCCAGGTACCGACCATCAAGTCAAGGCTGGAAAAGACAGCCCAATAGGATGAATAGGGTCCAACAAGCAGACAAAATAGTTAGAGCCTACTATTAAGAATCCCACAAGAGTGGAAAGCTACTCAGTCATAATATATATGTAGAGGACCTAGATTAGACTCCTACAAACACCCTGAACTCTGCAAGCCTATATGAGTCTCAGTTAGTTGATTCTGTGGTCCATATTTTTGTTGTGTTCCCGATACCTCTGATTCCTCTAATGCTTCCCCTCCTCCACAGGACTCTCTAAGCTCAGTCTAATGTTTGCCTGTGGGAGTCTGCATCTGCTACCAAGAGTGGTTGGATAAAGTCTCTTTGATGATGATTATGCTATGCTCCAGTCTCAGAACACTCTACAGACTGGACAAGTTGTAGGTAGATAATGTTACTAGGTTGGTATCAATCAATCCCTCCACTTGAAGCCTTGCCTGGTTACAGAAGATGGTCAGTTCAAGTTCAGTGTCCTCAATTTCTGGCAGTCTTTTCTAGGATTACTCTTATAGATACCATAAAGTTTCCATTATACTAGGATTTTTAACTTGCCCTAGAAATGGCCCTCAAATCCAGTTATTTCTCCCAATATATTCTCCCTCTCCCTCCACATGAGACCTTCTGTTCCCAAAGCCATCTGCCTCTATTCCACTAGCAAAATCTATTCTATTTCCCTTTCTCAGAGAGATCTTTGAGTCCCCACTTAAACTGTCCTTTTTTATTTAGACTCTTTTGGTCTGTGAGTTGTAGCAAGATTATCCTTTACTTTATAGATAATATCCACTTATAAGTACTTATCATGTTTGTCTTTGTGAGTTTGGGTTACCTTACTCAGGATGATTTTTTTGTCTAGTTCCAGTCATTTGCCTGCAAATTTCATTATGTCATTGTTTTTAACAGCTGAGTCATTATTAACAACAATATCATTGCCAAAACAGCTGTTTTAACAGCTTAAGTGATAAAGAAGCCAGAAATTTACAATAGAAAAAAGAAAGCATCTTCAACAATAGTGCTGGTCTAACTGGATGTCAGTATGTGGAGGAATGCAAATAATTTCACATATCTCACCATGGACTGAACTCAAGCCTTAAGTGAATGAAAGACCTTAACATGAACCCAGATACACTGAACCTGAAAGAAGTGAAATAGCCTTGAAAGTATTGGCCCAGGGGACAACTTCCTAAACAAAACAGCAATCACTCAGGCACTAAGATTAACAATTAATAAATGAGACCTCATGAAACTCAAAAGCTTCTCTAAAAGGCAAAGGAAACTGCCAATAGTAATAGATTTTCACCGCAGAGTCAATAAGCCAATTCAAGCCAAATTAAATGCAAAATAAGGTAGGATTTTGTGAATGGCTCCTGGCCTAGTTCACTAACCTCAGGGGATTACACCTGAACAAGCTGAAGTCAGGCTATGGCAAGGACGATTTTTATGGTTGTGGGGGAAGGACAATGGCATGTCTGCCACAAGCTGGGCTGGTGATCATATAAGGTCACTCAAGTCAGCAATTTGGGTGCCAGGTGACTTCAGGGGAGGAGGAGGTCACAACTATCAGGAATGTCAGGAATCATTCCCATCTTCCTGGAAAATCCCCACAATGATATCCATAGTGATTGTACAAAGTTGCACTCCTACCAGCAATGGAGGAGTATTCTCCTTATTCCACATTGTCTGCCAGCATGAGCTTCTAGTTGTTGTGTTGCTCTTAGCTATTTTGACAGGTATAAGATGAAATCTCAAAGTAGTTTTGATTTACATTTCCTTGATAGCTAAGGATGTTGAACATTAAGTATTCTCTAGTTGAGTTTTCTCCATTGAGAATTCTCTGTTTAGATTGTACCCATTTTTAAACTTTGGTTATTGTTTTCTTTTCTTTGTATCTAGAATTGAATTCTTCATATATTTTGGGTTTAGCCCACTTTTGGATGTGTAGTTGGCAAAAATCTTTCCCATTCTGTAGACTGCATTTTGTCCAAATGACAGTCCTTTGCTTGCAGGATGTTCTCAGTATCATAAGATCTAATTTGCTAATTGTAAAACCCAGTGCATGTGCTAATGATTTTCTATCTAGAAAATCTTTTCCTTTGCCAATTAGTTCAATTGGCCCCTACTTTCCTTCTCTCAGGTTCAGTGTATTTGGCTTTATGTTGAGGTCTTTTATGTTTAATCCATTTGGCCATAAGTTTTGTGTACAGTGATAAGTATGGATCTATTTGGGTTCTTCTACATCCAGCCATGTAAATGTTGTTTTTATTTCCTCAGATGAGGGGCCACATTGAGAGCTGTAACAAAGCTTTACAAACACATGCCTTGGGCTGAGCCCAGAACATTTCTATCTAACTATTCCTAGTTCTATGGCTGGAATCTTACAGCCTCCATACAATCTAATATTAGTAAGTCCAGACCTTGAAAGCTTCAGTTTCCAGTCTCCATCTCCTAACCTAGACCTAAGATGTTTTCAGCCTCCAAGATTTATTAAGTAATTTCACTTTTCCTAGTTCTTTATGAACTCTGTCTGGTATGTTCAACTCAGTTGTTCTGACTCAAAACTCTTCTCCAAGCTGAATAATTCAAACTGGCTTCTTTGGCTTCTCACTGAATTGCCCTCCTTGAAAAAAACTGTCTACGAACTTCATGAACTGAACTGCACAAACTCAACTGAAATGCATTGAACTGTTCCCATGAACTCTCCTGTACTGTCTTTCTGCCTGCTTGTTCTTAGGTAACTTCCCTTTCCTATTTGTTCTCATGAGAGTTGGCTGTACCTAACTCTTACTCATTCTGCCAAATCTTTCTGTGATTTGATACTTTGTCTGCCCCTCAGTTAGATGTCATTGCTTGGGATTAAGGGTGTGTACTAAATTCCCGCCATAGGGATTAAAGGTGTTTACTAAGAGCTTGTTCATATTCCAGTTGGATCATACACCAACCTTGGTCTTTGAAAGTGATCCCTTGCCAAAGTAGCCATGTTGATGGATTAAAACCATTCTAAACTACCATGTAGGTTTTTTAAATTCTTCTTTTAATAATTTATTTTTTATTTCTTCAAGTTACATCTCCATCACAATCCGCTCCCTACTCCCCCCTCCAGTCCCACCCTCCCACACTCTTCCCCCTCAAACCCCATCCTCTTCCCTTTTTTTTAAGTTTAAGGTATAACTTTTTGTCCCAAACAGCTCCCCTTTTCAGTCCAACAAATGGTTCTTTCTCTTATAACAATAAATACAGTACAAAACAACTAAAATAAATAGGCCATAATTCTGAGAGTTATATGGCTTAGCATACATTCTCAATGTCCAGTCCATATGTATTTGGCCCCTGACTTTAACATTCTACTATCTAACCATCTCCATGAGTTTAAAGTTCTCTATGTAACTCAGCTTTCATCCTAACTTGCTTCACAATTTTAAAAACATCTTCTTAGATCCAGAACACCCTCTTGATTCCTAAACAACTCAAAATTTAACTATGAGACTCTAGCTATCTATTCTTCAACCACCTCAGAGAACTGAGAGGGATAAATATATCTGATTATACAGGAAGTGCAGGGCCCGCAGCTTCCAAAACTAAGAAATGGTATACCAGCGGCTGCCTGGACAGTTAACATTTTCTCTCCATACATTACAGCATCAATTTTCAGCTGTTTGGCCCCATTTCTCTGACAGACATTGATTGTAGAGCAGGAATTATGAAGGACTTACCTACCCTGTCATGGCAGAGCTAGGCTGTTGATTTACCTGCTTCCAAGTTTTGTCCTTTTTGGACAGCATTCTGTCTATAGTTGAAGCAAGGGATTTTTCTTGCCAAGAGATAGGCTTGCCACTAATTCAACCATCTCCCACTGGAGATTCTTTGATGATCATTTTCTACTTGGAGTAGAATAGGGGGTGCTGTCAGGAACTGACATGTCTCGATATCAAAAAATCTTGTCATTTAGGGGAAGAGATTACAAGCTGTTAAATGGTCTTCTTAAATAGGTTTTGGAGGTTAGACCCAGGGATTTCTCTCTTTTTCTTTTCTGTATCCTTCTTTCTCTCTTCTGTAGGAGTGAACAGACTTGAGAAAAAAATGGGACATAGACATAATATAGGAAAGATCAAGAAAAAAGGACAGATTATTTAATATGCCCTTATACCTTTGTATATTGATACAAAATTAATATTATATTTGGCTAAATTGGCATTGATCTTTGTATATTAATACATAATTAAGATTGTATTGGGCTACATAGGTATTGATCTTTGTATACTGATGAAAAATTAAGATTATATTTGGACACATTGGTATTGATACAAAATTAAGGGTAACAATTTTTAAAGATATTGTACCTATTAATGCTTAAAAATGAAATGTGAAGTTTTGGCCTTTTGCTACCAACCATCATAAACTGTTTAGGATAATTAAGAAATGCAAACTAATAGTCATGCAAGCATGTCATTTTTTTAGGTACTATGACAGTCTATCACAGTTATTTTCTAAGCTAATCAGAAATCAAGTTGCTAAGAGAAAAGCAACATTTGCTTATCTAAATATAAGACATAGATAGGGCATCTTCAAAAACCTCAAGAGATCTGAAGAATATGGCATTCAAAGATGTTTTCTTAACTTAAAATTTTTTGATACCATGTAGGTTTTAGTAGCACCTTTTGTTAAGGATACTATCTTTCCTTCAGGGTGTATTTTTGGTCTCTTTATAAAAAAAATCAGGTGTCCAACATTGCATGGGTTATTTCTGAGTCTTTAATTTATTACTTTGATCAATATTTCTGTTTTGTACCAATACCATGGTCTTTTTATTACCATAAATTTGAAGTAATACTTGAAATCAGGATAAGGACACCTCCAGCAGCAATCCTCTTATTATTTAGGATTGTTTTAGATATCATTTTTTCCTGTATTGGGCATTGGTTGTTCCCATTAAATGTGTTTTTGAGTATTGGGCCTGGAGACCTAGGAATGGGAATAGGATGGGGTTAGTGGAAGGACTTCACAAGAATAGAAATGCAAGGTACTCCACCAGAATATGTTTTGCTAGTTCCCTGGGAATGAGGACATAGATTGAGGAGAGGCCATAGCAAAAGTTCTGCTACAAAGCTGGGGATGAGACTGAGGAATTGGACTTGGAAAAAATGTAGGGAGAAGTGAGAATCTGCAGTTAGACTACTCGTTTTCCTGGCCAGAGTGGCCTGTGAATTACCACCAGTGCCTGCTGGAGTAGGGGGTGGAGCAAATCAAGGAGTGAGAGAGGGGAAGTTAAGAAGGAAAGACCTCTGGGAAAGATCAGAAATGAAGTGGGGGGGAGATTGTTACAGATGTTCTGCTGCAGAGCTAGGGATGATACTAAGTGCTTGGAATGGGAGGATTTGAGAGAGAGATGAAGATCTCCAGTTAGCCTACCTACCTCCCTGACTAGAGTTGCTACTCAGGTTTCTAATCTTAGCAATATTATTAATAACATTAGATAAACAATGTCATAATTCACTTATGTTTCAGATTATTCTATATCTGGTTATACTTTAGAAGCATTTGATTATGGGTTTGCAAATAAATGATGCAAAAGAGCAAGCATTCAAGAATCAAGCCAGTAACTAACATCAAATTAAATGGAGAGAAACTTAGAGCATTCCCACTACATTCAGGAACAAGGCAAGGATGCCCACTTTCACCATATCTCTTCAACATAGTACTTGAAGTTCTTGCTAGAACAATGAGACAGCTAAAGGAGATCAAGGAGATACAAATTGGAAAGGAAGAAGCCAAACTATCCCCGTTTGCAGATGATGTGATAGTATACATAAGCGACTGCAAAAATTCCACCAGAGAACACTTATAGCTGATTAGCACTTTCAGCAAGGTGGCTGGATACAAAATTAATTTAAAAAATCAGAAGCCTTTCTTTATAACAAAAAATAAATGGTCTGAGAAAGAAAATAGGGAAACAACATCCTTTAGAATAGCCACAAACAATATAAAATATCTGGGGTAACTCTAACCAAGCAAGTGAAAGACCTGTATGAGAAGAACTTCAAGTCCTTGAAGAAATAAATTGAAGAGGACATCAGAAGATGGAAAGATCTCCCATGGTCATGTATAGATGGGATCAACATAAAAAAATGATCATTCTGCCAAAAGCAATATACAGATTCAATACAATTCCTATCAAAACACCACCACAATTCTTTACAGACCTGGAAAAAGAAATTCCCAACTTCATATGGAATAACAAAATACCCAGAAAAGCTAAATAAATCCTGTACAATTAAAAAAAAAAATCTGGGGATATCACCATCCCAGGTTTCAAGCTGTACTACAGAGCAATAGTAAAAACAAAACAAAATAAACAAACAAACAAAAAAAAAAACCCCAGCATGGTACTAGTATAGAAACAGACCAGGGGACCAATGGAATCGAATTGAAGACCCAGAAATAAACCCACACAACTATGGCCACCTAATTTTTGACAAAGAAGCCAAAACCATACAATGAAAGAAGGACAGCATCTTCAACAAATGGTGCTGGTCTAACTGGATGTCAACATGCAAAAGAATGAAATTAGAACCATATTTATCACCTTGTACAAAACTTAAGTCCAAGTGGATCAAAGACCTTAACATAAGGCCTGACACATCTAATAGAAGAGAAAGTGGGTAAAACCCTCGAACTCATTGGCACAGGTGACAACTTCCTGAACAGAACACCAACAGCTCAGGATCTAAGACCAACAATCAATAAATGGGACCTCATGAAACTGAAAAGCTTCTATAAGGCAAAAGACATTGTCATTTGAACAAGATGGCAACCTACAGATTGGAAAAAGATCTTCATAGACACCACATATGACAGAAGGCTAATATCCATAATTTACAAAGAACACAATAAATTAAATGTCAAGAAACCAAATAATTCAATGAAAATATGGGGAACAGAGCTAAACAGAGAGTTCACACAAGAGAAACCCATGATGCTGAGAGACACTTAAATAAATGCACAGCATCCTTAATCGTCAGATTAAGACTCAAGATGACTCTGAGAATCCATCTCACACCTGTCAGAATGGCTAAAATCTAAAGCTCAATTAACAGTACATGCTGGCGAGGGTGTGGAGAAAGGGGAACACTCCTGCATTGCTGGTGGGAGTGCAAGATTATACAGCACTATGGAAATCAATCTGGCAATATCTTAGAAAACTTGAAATAACTCTACCTCAAAACCCAGGCTTACCACTTCTGGATATCTTTCCAAAAGATTCCTCACAAAACCACAAGGATGTTTCCTCATCTATGTTCATAGCAGCTTTATTTGTAATAGCTAGAAATTGGAAACAACCCAGATGTCCCTCAACCGAAGAATGGCTTAAAAAAAAAAAAACTGTGATACATCTACACAATAAAATACTACTCAACCATCAGAAACAACAAAATCATGCAATTTGCAGCCAAATGGATGGAACTAGAGAAGCTCATCCTGAGTGAGCTAATCCAGACTCAGAAAGGTGCACATGGAATGTATTCACTTATAATCGGATTTTAGCCATATAGTACAGGATAACTATTCTATAAGCAATGCACCAAAGGGAACATGAACATAGACTTTGTTTCCTGTCAATGAGACACTCTTCCCTAGTGGTGCTGCCTTGTAGGCCCCCAGTGTATGAAGAGGCTCTTGACCCTTATATCACTGCTGAACTAGGGCGGGATTCTGTTATGTAGGGACACCCCACTCCAGTGGAGTGGGATGGAAGGGTTAGGAGGTAGAGGGTGGGAGGGTGGGACTTGGAGGAGTGGAAAGAGGCCACTGTGAAGTAGATATAACCTGAAGTAATAAATAAGCATAAAAAAATCAGCACATTATGCAGTTAGAGAACAGGTAAGTGGAATTTAACACAGAGTTAGAAAAAGATAAACTTAGAGATGAGTGATTTATTAGAAATTAAAAAGGAAACTTGTTTCAAAGTATTACTATACACATTTCAGATTTTCACTTTTCCTTTGCATGTTAATTAAATCAAGTCCATTATTCTTGCACATCAATATTTCAAACAGTACAAATAAAAGTGTGATGAAATTGCATAGCTAAGGCAGAAAAAGAATTGGAAAATTGATGAATTAGACTCTGAAAATAGACCTTGAATAGCTTTGGTGAACAATGTGTTCCATTTTGTTATAAAGGCCAATTTGAAGCTATTTTATATAACTAATATTTCCATAGCATTAGTTGGCAGATGTTTCTAGCTCCTTTGTGACTAAAACTGTAAAATGTAACAGTAGTAGAATTTATAAAGCAATTCTATTGAATGATTGGCTATTAATGAAAATTTAACTCTATATTTTGTTTTCTAAGAGACACGGGTATGCAGACAAATTTGTGTAAATAAAAATGCTGTTGCAGATAATCTTTGTGTAGATATATTATCAATAGGCTAAACAGACTTTTAAACTATAAACCATCATCAACAATGGCAAAACAATAAAGTGTAGTTCTATGCTGATGATAATTACAGAAAAATATTCAATTAGAACAGATTTTAAAACAGAAATATGAAATATATCTATTAAAATTTTAATGAACTAAGTTGTGTAAAGATAACTGTTGCAAACCATGAGAATAGAAGAAAATGTAGTTCATCAACTTGCCCTCTATTCACCACATATGAACATGGCAGATATATACATATAAACACACACACACACACACACACACACAAATAGACAAAATTTAAAAATATTAAATTAAAAAAGTGAGCTAAATGAGATATTTAAAATGTGATCATTACAATAGGATATTTAAAAATATGTTTTACTAATTGGATAATAATATAGAATGGTAGATAAAAATGTTTCAGTACTGAGGCTAGAGTGATGACTCAGTAGTTAGGAGCAATTTCTAGCTGGGTGTGTTGGTGGACACCTTTAATCCCAGCACTCAGGAGGCAGAGGCAGGTGGTTCTCTGTGAGTTCAAGGCCAGCCTGATCTACAGAGAGAGTTAAAGACAGCCAGGGCTGTTACACAGAGAAACCTTGCCTGGAAACAAAACAAAACAAAAACAAAAAAGCAAAAAGCACAAAAAAGAGCACTTTGTGTTCTTCCAGATGACCTGAGTTTCATTCCCAACACCTGCTTGTCATGGCTCACAACTACTTGTAACTCTAACTTCCTGGAACCCAACACCCTCTCCTGGACTCTGTGCTTTGCAAACAGAATCTGCCATGAAAAAAATACAGCACACACATACACACACACACACACACACACACACACACACACACACACACACACAGGAGGTGTTAGAGAGGAATTCATTCCTGCATTAGCCGGAAAACATATTGCATGAGCTGAAAAACACATGATTACATACTAGCAAAGGAAAAAATACTTTGTTTTGTGACTTTAGAGGTTTTAGTGCATAATTTCTTGGTTATACTAACTTGGTAGAAGAGCATCCCATAGTAAAGCAGTTCATATAATATTATAATAGACAGAAAGCAAAGAAAGAAAGAGGGCCTGGGAACAGGAAAAAATGTTTAGCTTTGAAAGGCATACACTCAGTAGTCCATTTCTCCCAACAGGTTCTCAGCTCCTAATAAAACATTTAGTAAGGGGTTTAGCAATGAATTATCTACTGTCCTCATTGTTAAATTTACTGACATTTTATACATGCATATGATGAATTTTATCATTTTTATCCCATTAGCATCTCTTGTGTTCCTCTCTTTCCTACTGAAATTCTTGCAGCTTCCACCTAGTGACCTTGAGACTGTGTCTTCTTTTTGTGTATGACCCATTTTGTTTGACTAAAATTGTTTACATAAACACAGATTGAAGGTTATTTTCTGGAGAGGCCTCCTTCCTTTAGCAATCATTAGCTACTTGCCTGCCAACAGTTGCTCAGGGGGGAGTCTCATGATGCAGGTACTCTCAAAAGCACTATAAATTGAGGACCAAGCTTTCTGTCATAATCTTTACAGGACAACTTATATCCAAAGTGTAATCATAAAAATTAATGACATTTACCTAGAATATTCTATTTCTTTAAATAAAGAACAATATTTATTGTTTTAAAATGTAACTATAAAATGGAAAAAAAACAAAAATCATGCATTGCACTATAAAGTAAATGTCAACAACTTTGAAATGTAAAAGTTCATGAAAGTTGTCTTGTGTTTGCATCATCACATAGCTGTTAATGAATATTTTATAGCTAGCTAGCAATAACATACTTAAAACTTAACAAATCTCTGTAGCATTCCATGTTTCAATAAATAATGCTTGAAAATATATAACATTTGGTAAAATAATAGCAGGGCAGTTTTCAAATTTTACAGGATGCAACTAAAACAAAGGAAACAATGACTTCATTTAAATAACAGTAAGAAAATAAATAACTAAAATCAATGTACTAAAATCCCTCCCAAGAATTGATTAAATGAAACAAATACTATGCATGAAGTAATAGTGATAGTAACATGGATTTGTTGATTGTGGTGAGCCGGAACCCTAAGATGGCGCCTGGCTTGATGCCAGAAAGCTCAAGCTTACCTGTAAACAAGCCTTAGTTGGTAGCAGCTGCCTAGCCCGGTGTGCTTCCTCCTTTTGTGAGCCTATCTTGGATCGCTAAGTGGCGTGATCTGATTGGGTTTGAGTAGGCATATAAGGGCTTGGGGGAAGAGAGGAGAAAGAAGCTGAGGAGAAGCGGATGTACAAGGTTCCTGAATAAACTACTTGAAGAAGAATCGTGGTTGTGTCTTTCCTGCTGGTCAGGGGGACGCGACAAGTGGTGGCCCGTATGGGGAACCAGAAAAGACTCAGAACTCTTGCAGTCAGGGGCAGTGCACTGGTAAGTTCCCGGGATAAATTGGGACAATAAAGTTTCGCAGAAATTGCGAACTAAAGGTAAAGTTTCGTGGAAATTGTGAACTAAAGGTAAAGTTTCGCGGGAAGTTGCGAACTAAAGGTAAAGTTTCGCAGGAAGTTGCGAACTATAAGGTCTCCGGAGGGAGCAATAAGGACCTCGGTAAAGAGGCAATAAGGTCTCCAGAGGGAGCAATAAGGACCTCCGTAAAGAGGCAATAAGGTCTCCGGGAGGGAGCAATAAAGTTCCGGGATTCGGACGAGTAGAAGACACAACTGGCAGAGCAAGGTGAGGAAAGCAGAGAGTGCCTCACAGAAATGGAGCAAATGCTGGCCTTGCTGGCCTTTATCAGTTGCTGGGATAAGCTTGGGAGAGATCTAGATTTTGCCTGGGAGCAAGGTACATTGCAGGGAGGAGCACGGCCTATTTGGAGATATTGCAAGGCCGTGGAAAAGGGACAAGAGGCATTAGAGCAGTTAAAAGAGGAGCGCTTGGTCAAATCTGGGAAAGATACTTCGGAAGAGGATAGCTCAGAGTCTGAAGAGGAACTTGAAATGTTAGCAAAGGAAATGGAGAAGTCATCTTTGAGAAAGAGTTCTGACTGCACCCGGATAGAGCCCTCAGGCCCGGGGCCGCCTGTGTTGGCACCGCCTTAATATAATGAGACTTCCCCTCCGAGTGGTCCTAGTGGGCAGTCATTCTGTCCAAATGTCTGGAGGGAAGTGAGACATGAGCTGTACTACCCTGTCTTTCAGGATGGAGAGGGAAATCGTTATCATGAACCCCTCGATTTTAAGGTAATTAAAGCACTTGCTAAGTCTGTCCACACTTATGGGATTAATGCTGCTTTCACTATAGCTCAGGTAGAAGCTCTTCGTCGTTATTGCATGACCCCGAGTGATTGGATGAGCTTGGCAAGTGCCTGCTTGTCCTCTGGGCAGTATTTAGATTGGAAGGCTTTCTTGATTGAGTTTGCTAATGAACAAGCTGCTGCTAATCGTGCAGCAGGAAACCCAGCCTGGGATGTGGATATGCTTCTTGGGCAAGGTCGATATGCTCAACAACAAACTGGGTATCCGGCTCAGGTGTTTGAGCAAATCAATTTAATCGCAACCAGAGCTTGGAAATCATTCCTGTTAAGGAAAATGTTAGTTTTGATTTAGAAGGGAGTTTATGCTTTCAGATTATGCAGAATATTAGTGAGAAAAGTGGTTGTATTTTGCTCTATAATTAAGCTACAGCTTGGTTTGATCCCCTTATTAGGTCCTTATTAGGTACACTGGCATTATTATTACGCACGAAGGAGTGGGTGTTATAGAGAAGGTAGGCACTGAGGACGCTCTCCCTGGCACTTTTGAACACAGTGGTACTTGGATTACAGGGAGGTGGCCTACAGCTATCAAGGGAGAATAGTACTATTCCCCTTCAGCCTAGGTGGGCTCCATTCTGTAGGGGGCAGAGAGATGAGTCTCTTAGACCATGGACTGGATGTTAGGGTCGTGGAGTCACTTGGGCAGTGAAGGACTATTTCACGTTTTCTCCTAGAATTAGCACGTTTCCTAATGCAACCTTTCCGGTATATAATTGGACCTATCAAAATCCTGCTCAGCAAGGAGGTTCTAATCCTTTTGATACTTGTACAGATATCTCCCCAATGGCTATGATTGGAGGAGGGGCTATAGGAAAAGCATCCTTTTGGTGGAATACTTCACTAACCTTTGAATCCTCTGTAGAAAGCCCCAGTGCTATGACCCTTTTTAGAGCAAAAAGAGATTTTGGAATTACTGCTGCCATTGTTACTGCCGTTAGTCTTGCTGCTGTGAGAGCTACCACAGCTGCCATTGCTATGCATTCTCCGGTGCAGACTACAGCTGCCTTGAATAATTTGTCAGCCAATGTAGCCACGGCCTTGGTTGATTGTGGCAGGTGGCCCAGATTGACTGTGAGTGGAAAATGACTGGATTGTGTGTGACCTCTGTGCCATATCAAAATTATACTGTAGCTGCAAATTTGTCTAAGCAACTCTGTCAGTATCTTACAGGAAATTGGTCTGGCGAGTTTGATAAGCTGATACAGAATCTGAGAATTGCCATCGTGTGTGTATTCCACCCGGGTTGATGTCTCTGTTGCTGAAGGACTGTCAACATGGATCCTCCGAGCCATGAATCATCTGAAGGAATGGGCGGGAATGGGTGCCCTAGGAGGCATGCTCTTCCTAGTCAGTTTCATTGCCCTATGGTGTATCTGTAAGATGAGGATTTCACAGAGGAGAAGTAATGCCATGCTGGTGCAAGCCTTTGCTGCCTTGGAGGCTGGACAGCCGCAAACTTGGTTGACTGTCCTAAAGGACTAAGCTATCATCACGCTCAGGATGCGAGGCTAAGCACTGCACTTGGGGTCAGCTTCTAGTGACTTCAAGAAGGGCATCTTTGATTGCATATGGGTTGGTATCCTAGTTTCCCATCTCTGAGAAAAAGATACCAGATGGGTATGGCACCAGCCTGGTTGGCTACTGGGCGTGGGGTCATTACAATGTCCTTTACATGCATATCAGAGATCAGACCTCTACCCTTGCCTGTTGCGTTTTAAAACAAAAAGGGGGATCTGTGGTGAGCCGCAACCCTAAGATGGCACCTGGCTTGATGCCAGAAAGCTCAAGCTTAGCTGTAAACAAGCCTTAGTTGGTAGCAGCTGCCTAGCCCGGTGTGCTTCCTCCTTTTGTGAGCCTATCTTGGATCGCTAGGTGGCATGATCTGATTGGGTTTGAGTAGGCATATAAGGGCTTGGGGGAAGAGAGGAGAAAGAAGCTGAGGAGAAGCGGATGTACAAGGTTCCTGAATAAACTGCTTGAAGAAGAATCGTGGTTGTGTCTTTCCTGCTGGTCAGGGGGACGCGACAGTTGATGATATCAATTGTTATTTTCTCATTTCTTATTTTCCCTTGTACTATAGATAACACTAAACAGTAGTCAAACTCTTCTGTAATTTGAAAAGACAGATGAGTTAGAGCTAAATCTAATCATAGTTCATTCTCTTGAAAGATAGAAGAGAAAGGGAAAGCTCTTCAAAATGTGAATTTAATACAGTTTTGAATGTAAAAAATGTATTGGAAAGTTCAGTGTGGTGGTTTGGATGAGAATGGCTCCCGTTGGCTCAGTTACTTGAAAACTTGGTACCCTATTTGTGGAGGTTTGAGTGGTAGAATCTTGCTGGAGGAAGTACATCTTTGGAGACAGGCTTTGTGAACATATACCATCATTCCACTTATACCTAGCTTTCTGCCTCTTGCTTTTTGTTTGTGATTGAAGGTGTATCAACCAGCTTCATTTGGGGTATAATCATTTTGGAACTATCAACCAAAATATATGCTTCTATAAATTTGTTTTGGTCATATTGTAATATCAAAACAATAGAAAAATAATTAATGCAGTCAGTATATGACATACAATAGTATAATCTAAAACTTAATCTCCTAGATATAATAATCCTAAACAAAGTATTTCTGAATGATATCCAGTGAAATATGAAAGTGAAAATAAATTTTGATCAAATTGATTTTCATTAAGCAATCAAGCTTTGTTTTCATTAAACATTAATTATTTCAAACCTTTAATTATTAAAGTTGTTTTTAGTCTCATAAATAGATTCATTAATCATACATGTAACTGGAAATATAGTAGGTAAAATGTAATGGGAGTTGAATTTTATTAGTGAATATGTGGGGACTTATGAAGAACAGTATCTTAAAAGAGGCAAATGATTTGTGAGAAATACCAGGCAGAGATGAGGTCTTGAGCAACCAATGAGAGGATATTCTGTTTAAAAAGGAAAGCCTGAAATTTTATTGATCACTATATTTCTGGAACCTATCATACAGATATGATGTATAAAGTGGAACTGAATCAAAGAATCAAAGACAGGCAGTGGACAGGGCATGTTCTTATGTCAGCAGTGCCAATAATACTGAGTGTCCAGCTCCTGCCTGCTTCCCATTCTCTTGGTCTCAGCAGCACCAACATGATGTTCTCTTCTGAGACTCTGGAACTGCACATGTACTAACAGGCTTTCTTTTCTTCTAAAGGTTTGTGGCAATAAAACAAATACTTTGTAATTTTACTGGTGGATGGGTGTGGAAGGGGGGAACTCTACTGCAGGTGTGAATCTGAAAATCACTGAATTCACCTTATTTTATGTGGAGAGTACATGTAACCAATATAAATGTGGGGGACTTAGTTTGGTTTTGCTTTTCTGACACAGGGTCTTATATTGTTGTGGTGGTTTGAATAGGTATGGCCTCCATAGATTCATGTGTTTGAATGCTTGACCCATAGGGAGTGGCACTATTAGGAAGTATGGCCTTGTTGGAGGAAGTGTGTCACTGTGGTGGTGGGAGTTGAGGTCTCTTATGCTCAAGCTACACCCAATATGGCACACAGTCCCCTTTTGCTGCATGAAGATTAAGATGGAGAACTCTCAGCTGCTCCAGCACTGTGTCTGCCTATGTGCTGCCATGGTTCCCACCGTGATGATAATAGACTAAGCCTCTGAAACTGTAAGCCAGCACCAATTAAATATTTTCCTTTATAAAAAAAAAAAAAAAAAAAAAAAAGGAAAGCCTGAGAAACTGGAAAAGACTTTTGGCTTCACGTTGCTTATAGACAATGCTTGGCTGCTGGACATTGCCTCGTTTTGGACGAAAGGTGGATGAAGCCCATATTAGGCTAAAGCCAGGTGAAACCTTGTTCTGGAATCATAAAAGCTGGAATCCTCGATCTGCGAATGATACACAGACAGCACGATGCTAGAAGAGCATGCACAGGGTCTGCAAGAAAGCCCATGAGCCACCAATTATAGTGAGAGCAGCTCCCTAATTAAGGGAATGGAGGCAAAGCCCACTTGAGAGACAATACGAAAGACAGAGGTGCGAAGTAGACGTGTACAACTGCTGGCGCTTAGGAAAAGGATTTCAAGCAGATATGCACTATCCAGCCCTTCAGGTGCACCAGCCCTGACTTGGTAAGAATCGATTGGTCAGGCCTTAGCACATAAACTGAGACCAGCTCAGGAGTTAGGAAGCAGAGGCCGAGAAAAGGCCAGGGAAGGCTGCTCGTGCCACAAGTAAGCACAGGCTGGCGCAAGAAGTATGGCATATAAGACCTGTTCAGAGATGCTGAGGAGAGCGGAGTCCTGCTGGTGTCACGAGCAGAGTGGTCTGAGGCTATGTCCATCCATGGGCCTGCAGCTACCGAGTGAATGAGCAAGAGGTGAGGTAATGACCTCAAGAGCCAGTTTGCAGGTCACAGGAATACAGCCCCGCCCCTGAGGCTGCAACATTGGGCAGCCAGTGCCTGGGCTGTCAGCTGAGTGCAAAAGTCTCAACACTAGGGCGAGGCTACAAAGTGCAGCAACTGCCAAGCTGAAGTGAGGAGGTGGTCAGCAGATAGCAAAGTAACCATGGATCTACTGTTATTGTAGTGTTCCTAAGACAGACTGCTGACCAGTTACCCTCAAAGGACCTGCGGTTGAGGAGTGGTATCCTTTCTATAGGGCTAGGGTTGGTTGGGTAATAAGTGTTTATAGATATTAAAAAATACAGTTTAAAAGATTGTTTTACAGAAAAATTCATACTTGCTTATTGTAAAATACCACGGAACAGAATAGAAAAAAGAGAGATAAATATGCACAAATACATCTTTTTTTTTGAAGAGCCTATTTGATGGTTTTATTTAACATTAATGATATCCATAAGTCACTGATTACACCCAGCTCCTAAGTACAGCCACATGGGGGCGTGAGAAAGTTAAGTTTTCAGCCAGTCAATGTTGAAATCAGAGTTGTATTCATTGTACAGTTTGAACTTGAAGAAGAATTTAGCTATCAAATTGGAATCCTAAGTAGAAACAGTATACTAAGTCCACACATTTGACTATGACTTAACGCTACATTCCTTGCATAATTTTTTTTCTGGGCAACCAATGCATTTTCTCCTTGTTTTTTTTTTTTTTTTTTTTTTATTCCAGTTACATCTCAATCACAATCCCCTTCCTAACTCCCCCTTACTGTCCCACCCTTCCACCCGTTTCCCCTCAACCCCCCCATCGTCTACCCTTTTTTTTTAGTTTAACATAGATCTTTTTCCCCCCAATAGCTCCCCTTTTCAGTCCAACAAATGGTTCTTTCTCTTATAACAATAAATACAGTACAAAACAACTGAAATAAATAGGCCACAATTATGAGAGTTATATGGCTTAGCATACATTCTCAATGTCCAGTCCAGATGTATTTGGCCCCTGACTTTAACATTCTACTATCTAACCATCTCCATGAATTTAAAGTTCTCTATGTAACTCAGCTTTCATACTAACTTGCATCACAATTTTAAAAACATCTTCTTAATCCAGAACACCCTCTTGATTCCTAAACAACTCAAAATTTAACTATGAGACTCTAGCTATCTATTTTTCAACCACCTCAGAGACCTGAGAGGGATAAATATATCTGATTATATAGGCAGTGCAGGGCCCACAGCTTCCAAAACTAAGAAATGACATACCCGTGGCTGCCTCGACAGTTCCCATTTTCTCTCCATACATTACAGCATCAATCTTCAGCTTCTTGGCCCCATTTCTCTGACAGACATTGATTGTAGAGCAGGAATTATGAAGGACTTACCTACCCTGTCATGGCAGAGCTAGGCTGTCGACTTACCTGCTTCCAAGTTTTGTCCTTTTTGGACAGCAGTCTGTCTACAGTTGGAACAAGGTTTTTTTTGTTTTGTTTTGTTTTTTTGTTTTTTTGTTTTTTGTTTTTTTTTTTTTGCCAAGAGATAACCATCTCACACTGGAGATTCTTCGATGCTCATCTTCTACTTGGAGTGGAATAGGGGATGCTATGTCTCGATATCAAAAAATCTTAATTTAAGAAAACATCTTTAAATGCCATAC
This sequence comes from Lophiomys imhausi, assembly GCA_907164525.1. Lineage (NCBI taxonomy): Eukaryota > Metazoa > Chordata > Mammalia > Rodentia > Muridae > Lophiomys > Lophiomys imhausi. The sequence goes on from CAJQZJ010032097.1 coordinate 6,004,435, forward strand.
TCTGCAGATCTCTTAGGGTTTTTGAAGACACCCTATCTATCTCTTATGTTTAGATAAGCAAATGTTGCTATCTCTTAACAACTTGATTTCTGAGTAGCTTAGAAAATAACTGTGATAGCCTGTCATAGTAACTAACAAAATGACACGCTTGCATGACGGTTAGTTTGTATTTCTTAATTATCCTAAACAGTTTATGATGATTGGTAGCAAAAGGCCAAAACTTCACATTTCCTTTTTAAGCATTACTAGGTACAATACCTTTAAGAAGTGTTACCCTTAATTTTGTAACAATATACAAAGATCAATACCAATGTAGCCAAATATACTCTTAATTTTGTATCAATATACTAAGATCAATACCAATGTAGTCCAATACAATCTTAATTTTGCATTAATATACAATGATCAATACCAATTTAGCCTAATATAGTACTAATTTTGTATCAATATACAAAGGTATAAGGGCTTATTCAATAATCTGTCCTTTTTTCTTGATCTTTCCTATACTATGTCTATGTCCCATTTTTTCTCAAGTCTATTCACTCCTACATTGGAGAGAAAGAAGGATACAGAAAAGAAAAAGAGAGAGGTCCCTAGGTCTAACCTCCAAAACCCATTTAACAAGACCATTTAAGAGCTTGTAGTCTCTTCCCCTAAATGACAAAATTTTTGTTATCCATCGAATAACCAAAGGGGGGGGGGGACACCCTTCCCACCTTCTGGGCCTGGGATGCCGCTCTCATGAATGACTTCCTGCTGATTTGGGGCATAGTAAACCTGTTTGGGGCCCAAATAAGGATGGAAAATGGTTAAAAATGTTAATAGAATCATTTGATGTTCAGTCCTTTTGTGCTCAGCTATTTAGATGTCTTAAGAACTTTGTAGACAGAAGCTGATCTTCAGGCCTTTACTGAAGTTCTGGCTGGAGCACTCTGTGAAGCTGAACAATCTTAGTGATTTTGAGTTGTGGTTGTAGACTTTTGAGGAATCAGCTATTGCAGGAGTTGCAAGGCTGGATAGTCTGGGCCGCTCATCTTCTTCGGTGTCTGATCTGTTTTCTGCTGAGGTTTCCCTTGTCCAGTTGTCCCTGGATTCCTTGAATGGATGCTTTAAGGCTCCTGAAAAGATAAGAACAGAGCCCTGCCCTAATCCTAATTCTGGGGCAATTACCATTTTTGGGGGGGGGGGTTCAGGTAATATTTTTCCTGGAGCAAATTTGGTTTTTTTTTTTGACAATATATAAAGTATTATCTTTCAATCTGGATTAAAGAAGAAATTATTTTGTTATTTTGGAGCTAAACAAACCTTTAGTGTATATATTTTGAGATCTCAAAGGACAATTTGTTTACACTGAGCTTGCCTTTGGTATGTAGCTTTGAAACTTAAATCCTTCCAAATCCTATGTGCCTGTCTCTGCTTACTCAGTATTGGGATCAAGACCTGTGGTTCCCAACTGAAGGGATTAAAGATGTGCTCCCCTGCCCCTGGATCGAAGTTTTTCCCTATGTAGAGTTTGTTTTGTATCAGGCTGACCTTGAGCTCTGGCATCTGCCTGTTTCTGTCTCTAGTGTGTTGGGATTAAGGGTGTATTCTTCTGCAATGATGGGATTAAGGGTGTGCACCATCACCACCCTGTTCCTTGTGGCCGAGAGACACCTGAAGAAATGCTCAACATCCTTAATCATCAGAGAAATGCAACTCAAGACGACTCTGAGATTCCACTTCACACCTGTCAGAATGGCTAAGATCAAAAGCTCAAATTGCAGCACATGCTGGCGAGGGTGTGGAGAAAGGGGAACCCTCCTCCATTGCTGGTGGGAGTGCAGGCTTGTGCAACCACTATGGAGGTCAGTATGGCGATATCTTAGAAATCTTGGAATAGCTTTGCCTCAGGACCCAGCCACACCACTTCTGGGTATACATCCAAATGACTCCTCATGGAATCACAAGGAAGTCTCCTCATCTATGTTCATAGCAGCCTTATTTGTAATAGCTAGAAACTGGAAACAACCAAGATGCCCCTCAACTGAAGAATGGATTAAAAAACTGTGGTACATCTATACAATGGAATATTACTCAGCTATCAGAAACAATGAAATAATGCAATTTGTAGCCAAGTGGATGGAACTAGAGAAGCTCATCCTGAGCGAGCTAACCCAGACTCAGAAGGATGCACATGGCATCTATTCACTTATAGCAGGATTTTAGCTATATAGTACAGGATATCTGTACTACAACCAACACACCAAAGGGAACATAGACATAGACTTTTTTTTCTTTCATTTTTTGTTGTTGTTGTTAGTTTTTGTTGGTTTGTTTGTTTGTTGGTATGTTTTTTAGTTTTCCCTCCCCAGCAATGAGACACTTTTCACTGGTGGTACTGCCTTGTAGGCCCCCAGTGTATGAAGCGGCTCTTGGCCCTCATATGACGTCTGAACTGGGGCAAGGGACTGTTATGTGGGGTAACTCCATTCCAAAGGAGCAAGATGGAAGGGTTATGGTGTAGAGGATGGGAGGGTGGGGCTTGGAAGGGGGGGAAGAGGACAATATGATGGAGATGTAACCTGAAGCAACCAATAAATAAATTTATTAAATAAAAAAGCAGGTAACAGGTTTAAAACACTGTAAATAAATTAAAGGTTACAGCTGTTCAACCTGGTTTTATAAACCACCAAGAGTCGAAAAAACTTAGAGCTAAGGTAAAATACATGAAATGCATGGGGTTAGCCCATGCCTTTAACTTCAGCAGAGACAGGAGGAGCACTATAGAGTTAGTTGTCTTACAAACACTTACATCTTTTAAAAATCATGGAATTTTGAAAAAATTCTCAGAGCAAAGTAAGAGAAAGATATATCACGAAGTGCAGTAAATGGAGTTCCTCCAAATTTGGCAAGTACAGTAACATTGAAGAAAGGAATGTGGGTACAAATGATTGGAATTCATGATTCCTTGAACTCTCATTCACAATACCTTACTCAGAGTGAAATCATGGGATTAGTCCTTTTAATAATCGATTACTGAGCTTTATCACTCTTACCACAAGCTTCACTGTATCTTGAGGAAATCAATAATAACACAAAACTAACATTTCCAACTACAAGTATGTCAGTGTAGGCACTAGAATGATGGATGAAAGCAATAAGTGAGCTTTTCACTTATGTAGCTAGAGATAAAATTACTCTTGGTTTATAATTAGATAAAATTATATAGATAGAGAGATAGCAAGATAATTATACATATATATATATATATAACATATATATGCAAACAACACATAGTTCTGTCTATGTAGAGTAAATGACAACACCTACAACAAGGATAAAAAAATCATCAAACATAATTAGGGTATTAAATATGTAATGTACTGACTCACTGAATAGAAGAGAACTATAACAATAATCAAATAGCATCATAAGTTTTAGATGGTATGACAAAGGAATACCAATTATAAAAGCAAATAGAATGAATTTTCAATTGTCATATGTAGGTATAATTACAATTATTCAAACACTGGAAAACATGACAAGATAAAGCAATGATTTTCAAAATAAAATATACATGCAATTCATATTTTTATCTTGATGGTTTCATCCAATATAATGAAACTATTAGGTAAATGATAAACATTAAAAGTATATTTATTTCATAAATAAATCATGATTTGAAACGATCTAGATTAGAAAGAAGAACATTGACATTTTTTTGTTAATTTTTAAAACTTGTCTGCTTGTAGCACACATTTCCCTTCTATTACCAATACAGTATGACCATTTTAAAATTTTATGAAATAAATCATCCAAATTTCTCTTCAAAGTTGATGACTTTAAAATTGGGGCAAAATTCAGTAAAATTTTTGTGCTTGGTTTTTAACTGTTCTCTACATTGTCACAAGCTACAAATGTCATCCATCAGAATCTTTAGCACAAATTAGAAAAGGGTTCAGTTTCAGAGCACATTTCACTCAGAAATACAATAAAAGAAACTGAGGACCTGATAGATCCATGGTCACTTGGAGATCATACTGCTCTGTTAGTTCCCATGTTGTGTCTAACTTGATGGCCTCTGTTAAATGAGCACACTGTCTAGTGAAGAGGGAAGGACTACTTGTCAAAGACTAAATGTATCCTTTCAGACAGATCCATCTGAACAGGTTTTGGACAAGTTCTTGCCACAAGTATTAATAGTAAAGAAAGCACAGGTACATATTGTTTGCTTAAAGAATAGTACATGTCTGTGTGGGTGCAAATTTGCATCATGTATAAAAGATCCATTTTCTTTTCAGCCTCCTAATCAAATTTTGTCATTGCCATGAACAAATGAACCATGAAGCATATTCAACACTGATGTTCTTATTCATGGATGAAATCACCACTGCGATGACTAGCCCCACCAGGGCTCAGAATACACAGAGAGTAAGGAAACAATTTTTCTAGTTCATCTATTGCATACCTAGAAAAGAAAAGACTAGAGTTGATGTTATCTTAATGGAAAATTTCTCAAATGTTATTCTATTTAGTATCTCACCAAATTTTCCTGATATCATTCATTTGGACTTTATCTGGTGTTCTTAAGCCAACATATAAATTACCAAATATGCAGGAATAAATCTACTGAAAAGAAGCACTTCTTTAAATGCATGTTGCTATAAGAAACTATCAAATAGTTTATAGTAATATGAATATTTTAATGTGGTATTTCCCAGATATGTAAGTATATATTTTTACAACCTTCGGGAAATATGACTTCCCTTTCAATATTTTTTTAAATTACTTTTATGATATGTGATAAATGATACACATATCTAATATCCATTTGAAGCACAATCCTCCACATTAAAATTTTCCTTTAGCTTCATTTCTGTGGAGCATAGATCCCTGAGGGCTTATGTTAAAACTTCAATTTCTTCTGCAATCATGTTCATTCTTCAAACCACACAAATTAGTATCTTAACTGAAAAACTCAAGCAGAAATTATCTTTTGAGTACCAATTTGTGAAGAATGACATTTTTAGATACAAATCCCTAAAGTACTGTATTAACCACTGTTCTCATGGCTATGACAAAATATCCGGTAAAAATGTAAGGAGGAAATACTGTTTTTTTTTCTGTTGCTTTCTGAGATTTTAGTCCATCAAAAAAGAAGGGAAAGAGGTCAAGAAAATTCATGCCATGGCTTTGAGGAAGAAAAAAAAAAACCTGAATTTTGCAAAGTTTCTTTTAGTAATTCTAACTCATTTTTGTATCTGACTTACAAATAGTTTCTTTTACTATGACTTGGTTTTTCCCAAATGATGATGTTTTGAGAGAGAAGTTTTAATTTCTATGAAGCCCAAACTGTTCCTTTTGTCTTCAGATGATGATAATGTTAGCAAAATATCTTGGGAATTTTAAATTCAAAGCCATAATTATTTCTATTTTCTTAGAAATAATACATTGTTTACTAATACATCGAGATTTCTCATCCACTGATGCTAGCTTTGGTGTATGGCTTGAAATAGCAATACATATCTATGTGTGGATTTTAATGGATTTAGTTTTGCTTATTTGAAACAATAACATTGAACCATGTGGCTTCTCTATGAAAAATCAAAGTATCAAAATCATAAGATTTTACTTTAAGTTAAGCAGTATGCTCTACTAATATATATATATATATATAAACTTATAACATATAATCTACTAATATATACTATATATTGATACATATAATATATATCTTATATCATTTATTTCATGACACAATCATTCAGATTATTATAATTTTAAATTATCAAATGTTCAAATTGAGTTAATAGTTTTGCACAAACATTGAGACAGTATCATAACATGGACATGTATAAACTTATTAATCGTGGAAGGAATATTGTATTGCTGTTAAAATACATTAAGTTAATAGAAATTAGAAATCTAGATATAAATTTATATTACCCTTTGCCTCCTGAAGAAAACATGGAATACTTTTAGTGGGAAATGTAGTTTTGTATAGTGCATAAAATTTAAAATGGCACTCTTCTGGGCATCCAAAAAAAAAACAATAAACATTGCAGCATGCTATAATATTAACAAAATGGCAGGAGTGTATTCTCTATTATAAAGACAATACGGGATTTAGTTTTATAAGTCACATAAATAAAACTGAAAAATAAAAACAAAAGTTATTAATGTGTTTTCCTACTTGTGGTTAATGATAACTTCAAAATGTAGATTTAGTCTGATTAAATAACTAAATTAACCTTATGTTTGCTTTTGCAAATTAGTCTAATTTTATAATGTATTTGTCTTTTGAAGTTGCCTAAGTTCTTAGTCCCAAATAGTTTAGATGCTTCACATTCAGAAAAATCCACCTCAGTCAGATATTTTATTATACCTTCCATGGACCATGTAATTATTCCTTCCTAATCCATATATGGTTTGATTCATGCCTGTTTGATGTCAATTCTGATGCATTTTTTTTTGTTATTGTTGTTTTTGCTTTGTTTTGTTTTGTAGAGAAATGGACAAATGTCTATTCCTTTCAGATTAAAATTATTCTAGCTAAAAATAATTTGGTGAAACAAAGAGATTTTAGCTGAAATATAGGATTATCAGTGACCACTAATTAAAGATATTTGCATCACTGAAGGACCTGCTCCCGACTGGGCAAGTCATAGAAGATGAATCATTAGAAACTTTTTCATAACCCACAAGCAGCTTCACTGAAGAATTATATAAACTGTTCATAACTCTGCCAGGTTCTCTTATTTCCTAGCATTATTTTATTTCTTATTCTTATATTGCCCTGGTGAGGGTCTCATGAGACTTGCAAGTTTTGGAAGCTTTCTGAACTATATGTGTTTTGTGAAGTTCTTTATTCTTGTAGGTGTCCCTATGCTCCCAGGAAAATTGTTTCAACTAGTGGAAAGTATGTACACACGATTAGCCATACTGTGTAACAAACCTCAACATTTAGGAAACAATAATTAATTGGCAGCAGTATAAATTTCACACAGTATCTCAGTTTTATTACAACCAGAAGAGAAATCAGCAGTCACAGATCCTGTAGAACTTTTCTCCTCATAGTTGTTACATATTAGTTATTATTTTTAATCTCCTATTTCTTGTATCTTATGTTACCTCATTTTTACCAGTCAATTAGTACACATCATTTCTATCACGACTGTTGCCCTCACTTATTTTTCCCTTGTTTCTCCTTTTGAAACTTATAATAAAGTAGGTAAAAATACAGTTATTAATGTATAAAAGGTTGCAATGTGTTCAGATATCGGTGATGTTGATTAGCCTCTGATAAGAAAGTTGAAGAACATGTAAAAGATACACAACATGTATCTATGTAGAAGAGTGAAGATAACATTATTAATATTTTTTGTCATCCTTTACAAAGAAATAAGTAGGGGCAAGGTGGGGTGTAAAATAAAAGATTTTAATAACAGCATCCACAACTGTTTATTCTTGAATATGTTAACACAAAACCTATTCTTCAACATATCATATGAACATATTTATTGTTCATTGCTCTGAACAAATGTCCAGCAATGTGATATCCACAGCATTTAGAGAGGGGAATACAAATATAAAATGTGATCTTTTGTTGATCAAAGTGGGTACCTGTAGAGTTCTCTTAATATTGTTTTACTACTGTAAGAGACAGAATTAAAATATTTATTTGCCAATCAAAAAGTGGTCATATTTTTAAATGTTGTGAAAATGTGCTGATTTTGTCTTGACCCTAATATAAATACAACCCCTCCATAGTCTATTTTTCCTCATGAAATTATCTTAATACTTGACATTCTGTTGCAACACACTGAATTGTTCTAGCAATGAATATACCATTGTTTTGTGTTTAGATCATGGAGATCAATTGAAGTAATAGCTGATAAGGAAGGGATATTTATGCAGTAAATCATACTGTGCCTGACTCACAATGGTCAGCATTCACCATGACATTGTAGTAAATCTCTACACGTGTGCATAGTACTTACTATTTTTGTTTAGCAGAAGAAGTTATTAATTCACTTCTTTGTGTCAGTATAAAAAAAAAGAGAAAAGCTAAGTGTGTACTCGAAATGCAGTTTTTACAAAATAGTTGTAAATAATATCTAAGTTAAGGATTCTAAGAGAAATGTTATTCACTTTCTCCAATTAAATGTGACAATTGACTTATTTAAAAATTAAAAATTTATGTCTATGTTACATTGGTTTCTTAAGGAAGATTTCTAGACAATGTGATACCACTTTCATATAGTACATTGCTCAGCCTCAATCCTATCATCAACACTAGAAAAAATAGTAGCAGTCATAATAGTAGGAAAGAATCAAGATTATTATCCATATAACTGGTCCCATAATGCAAAGATGAACAATTTCTCTACCTTAACCATGCCTAAACCACAGTTTAGGAAATTATTGTACATTATTTCCATTCAGTACCAAACCATTCAAATCAGCCAATTCTAACGTGTCCAGCATGTCCTTGTCTTGCCTTTTCACATGAAAACCTCAATGTAAACTATAGTCTGATCCTTCTTCATAGTTCAATGTCTTCTTCCTGAACACTGTGTTACCTTCTACATCTGTCTCAGGATGGAGTCATCTGCCTCTAAGAGTGTGACTTTAACAACCTCTGCTGCCTGGTACTTCTAATATGTCTTCTCTTGTAGCCCCTCCTGTATGACTATCAAATACAGAAGTAAAAGAACCTACTTTGATTTTCTGTGTTATATCCAAAACACAGTGAAATATCTTTTAATATATATTCCTATAGTAACTTGGATTTACTTGTGTGTTTTCATGAAATAATTTTGGAGTTGTTGAAGATAAAATTGTTATTGAAAGTCTTCCTGATTATCCAAGGATGAAATCACTGTTTTGAATGAACTTATAGCAACCAAATTTAGAAACTTTATTTTACACTTAGTAAATAATGTAGTACATAAATATAGAAAATTTTGAATGACATAGTGTAGAGAGCTGCGAAGTGCTGCGCCCTAAAGATGGCGCTGGTCTCCGCCTTCCACCAGCCGGACGGTGAGCGCTCTTTATGGTAATAAGTTCATATTTGGCAAAGACCGCTGATCTGGCTTGCTTCCGCATACGTAGACCTCTAAGATAGCACCACTTGGCTTTACTTGACTGGCTGTTTAATTAGTATTTAGCCTGTGGGTTGGGTCTGCCCCATTATTTGGAAGACTGTTTTCAAGGGACCTGAATAAACTGCTGGAGAAGAGTTTTGCGAGTTGCGTCATTCCTTGCTGGACAAGGGGGGAAGCGACAAAGTGGTGGCCCGTACGGGGAGCCAGAAAAGACTCAGAACTCCTGCAGTCAGGGGAAGTGCTTGATAAGTTCATGGGATAAATCAGGACAATAAAGTTTCACGGAAATAGAGAACACAAGGTAAAGTTTCGCGGAGATAGCGAACAAACAGTTAAGTTTCGCGGAGATAGTGAACAAACAGTTAAGTTTTGCAGAAATAGCAAACAAAAGGTAAAGTTTCGCAGGAAGTTGCGAACAAAAGGTAAAGTTTCGCAGGAAGCAGCGAACCTAAAGTAAAATTTTAAAGATGGGATTGTCTCAGTCACATCCAATTTTTCTGGCTCTTCAGGAGCTACTTTTAGCTAGGAATTTGAAGATTAAGAAGTCTACCTTAGAGAGATTTCTGAATGAATGTGATTCCGTGGCTCCATGGTTTGCGGTGTCCGGGAATCTTACGGTATCCTGCTGGGACAAATTAGGCAGGGACTTGGATTTTGCTTGGGAGCAGGGGACTCTGAAGCATGGAGTAAGACCGATTTGGAAAATGGTGAGGAGTTGTTTAGAAGATCAGAGGTGTTGTAATGCAATCAAAGAGGGAGAATCAGCTTTGGAACTGCTACAAGGGGAGAGATCTGAGCAGGCAGACAGTGAAAAGGGAAGTAACAAAGGCGAAAGATTTGAGCAGGCGGACAGTGAAAAGGAAGACAAAAAGAAAGTTCCTCTCTATCCCGATCTTAGAAATTTTAGAGATTTTAGAGATTTAGAGGACTCAGAGAGCACGGATTCTGAAGGAGAGCTACACGCTCTAATAGAACAGTTGGAGAGGACTGTTATTAGAAAAAAGGAAAAGAAAAAAGTAAAACAGAAGGGCGTATCGGCGGCAGTCGGTGTGGGAGGAGCTGTTGCCATGGCGCCTGACACGTCAGCAGCAGTCGGAATGGGTGGAGTCGTCGCTACAGCGCCTTCAGCCACGCTGGCGGCAGCTGATGTAAACAAAGCCGTTGCCATGGTGCCTTTGACTCCTCCTCCATATCCAGAAGCCGCTCAGACAGAGCAGCCAGTTCAGTCCCTGAAAGTAGGGAGATCTTTTTGCCCGGGGATGTGGACACAAGTAAGAACAGAATTACAGTTTGCCTATCCGGTATACCAAGACCCACAAGGGAACAGGTACGAGGAACCTCTCGATTTTAAAGTAGTAAAATCTCTTGCAAAGTCGGTTCGTACCTATGGTACTACCACTTCTTTTACAATAGCTCAAGTGGAAGCATTAAGCAGACATTGTATGACTCCGAGTGATTGGAGTGGGCTGGTCCGCGCCTGCTTAAGTCCAGGGCAATACTTAGACTGGAAAGCTTTCTTGATTGAGTATGCCACTGAGCAAGCAGCCACTAATCAGAGAGATGGAAATCCAGCCTGGGATAGAGACATGCTGCTTGGGCAGGGGAGATTTGCCAACCAGCAGATAGGATATCCTATTCAGATTTATGAGCAAATAAACAAGATAGCTATCAAGGCTTGGAGATCTCTCCCTAATAAAGGGGAGGTGAGTGGGAACTTAACTAAGATTCTACAGGGCCCTATGGAGCCTTTTTCAGATTTTGTGGCATGAATGGTGGAAGCAGCAGGGAAGATTTTTGGTGACCCGGATGCTGCTTTGCCACTAATAAAACAGTTGGTCTATGAGCAATGTACCAAAGAATGTAGAGCTGCTATCACCCCTTATAAGAACAAAGGCCTAGAGGCCTGGATGAAAGTATGTAGAGAGCTTGGAGGGCCGTTAACTAATGCTGGTCTTGCTGCTGCAGTAATACAGTTGGCCAGAAAAGGTGGAGGAAGTTCAGGAGTTTGTTTTAAGTGTGGCAAGATGGGACACTTTAAAAGACAGTGCCCCAGGGGAAGGAGTACAGAAAGTACAGGAAGTGCACAATGCCCCAGGCGGCCGACGTTGTGCCCAAAATGTATAAAAGGGAACCATTGGGTTAATGAATGCCGTTCAGTGATAGACATCCATGGCCAGCCTTTAACTCAAGGTTATGGTAGCGCTCGTTCAAAAAACGGACAGCGGGGCCCACGAGCTCAGGGCCCACAAATATATGGGGCATTAGAGAATCAGGACAAAGAACAGAATCAAGAGAGATGGCCAACCCTCCGCCATCCGAGAGACCGCGGAGAGCCACTGCAGGCTCAGCAGGATTGGACCTCTGCTCCACCACCAGACTCGTATTAACACCCCAAATGGGGGTCCAGTTAATTGAAACAGATTTTAAAGGACCCCTTGAACCTGGTACAGTTGGTTTGTTTTTAGGTAGGTCATCATCAGCCTTGAGAGGACTTATTGTCCATCCTGGAGTTATAGATCCAGATTACACAGGAGTGGTTAAGATCATGGTAGCCTCCCCCCGTGGTATAACGGCTATCTCTCCTGGAGATAGAATTGCTCAATTGATTATGTTACCGAGCTTACATGACCGCTATGCAGCAAAGGATAGAGAGAGAGGAAAAGATGGTTTTGGGTCCACGGGCACAGATTTGACTTTTCTCTCCCTGGATTTGGACCAACGCCCTGTTTTAGAGTTAAAAGTTGATGGTAAAAAGATCCTGGGCCTTTTGGATACTGGGGCTGATAGGAGTATCATAGCAAAGAAAGACTGGCCTTCAGGTTGGCCCGTACAAGCCTCTTCTCAAACACTTCAAGGCCTGGGTTATGCTAAGACTCCAGATATGAGTGCAAGGTTATTAAAGTGGCAGGACCAAGAAAACCACTCAGGAGAAATGCAGCCATATGTACTTGAGCTCCCTATCTCCCTTTGGGGAAGAGATCTTTTAAAGGATATGGGATTTAAATTAAGTAATGACTATTCTGATTTAGCCCAACGTATGATGCAAGATATGGGATATGCTCCAGGCTTTGGAATAGGAAAATATTTGCAAGGACGAAAGAGTCCCATACCTATGCAGGAAAGACAAAAGAAACAGGGCCTGGGTTTTTCCTAGGGGCCACTGAGGAGGGCATTCCCATAACTTGGAAGATGGAGGATCCAGTATGGGTTCCTCAGTGGCCACTTTCCTCTGTAAAATTGAATGCAGCCAAAGATTTGGTGGATGAACAGATGTATTTAAAGCATATAAAACCATCTGTATCTCCCTGAAATACACCTATCTTTGTCATTAAAAAGAAATCTGGAAAATGGAGATTATTGCATGACCTGCGTGCCATAAATCAAAAAATGCAGATCATGGGCCCAGTGCAGCGTGGCTTGCCGCTTTTATCATCTTTGCCAGCCTCATGGCCCATTACAGTTATAGATATAAGAGATTGTTTTTTCTCCATTCCTTTGTGTGCCAAAGATAGTGAGAGATTTGCATTTACTGTTCCATCCTGTAACCATGAGGAACCTGATCAGAGGTTTGAATGGGTAGTATTACCCCAGGGCATGGCAAACAGCCCCACTATGTGCCAGCTATATGTGGGGGAAGCCATTGCTCCCTTGAGAAAGAATTTTCCAGATTTGAGATGTGTTCATTATATGGATGATATCTTACTAGCAGCTAAGAGTGAACAAATGTTAGATCGGGCCTATGAAGAATTAGTTCAATTATTAAAAAATAAAAGGTTGTTTATTGCTCCTGATAAGGTTCAAAAGGAAAATGTGGTTAATTATTTAGGAGCGAAGGTTGGACCTGAAAAGATAATACCTCAAAAGATTGAGATAAGAAAAGATAATTTAAAGACTTTAAATGATTTTCAAAGGTTGTTAGGAGATATCAATTGGGTAAGAGGCTATTTAAAGCTACCAAATTATGAAATAAGACCTCTATATGATATTTTGAAAGGTGATTCAGCACTTAATTCTCCTAGGCAATTAACAGAAGAAGCAAGAAAAGCTTTATGTAAAGTGGAAGAAAGGTTACAGAGTGCCTTCCTAAAGAGATGGCAAGAAGGACAGCCCATTGCATTGTGCATATTTGCCACCTATGGTCAACCTACAGGATTGTTATGGCAGGACGGACCATTATTATGGACCTATTCAAAGATTTCTCCGAAAAAATCCATAGAACATTATCCCACTGCACTTGCTGCTTTAGCCTTGAATGGTATCCAAAAATGCTTGCAGTCCTTTGGAGTTGCTCCTGCCAGTATAATAGTGCCTTATTCCAGTTATCAAATTAAGATTTTGTGTGGCACTGTAGATGACTGGGCAATATTGCAATGTAGCTTTGAAGGAGTGATTGATAACCATTATCCTAAACATCCATTGTTATCATTTTTAAGGAGCACCCAGTGATATTCCCTAAGGTTACTTCAGCAGTACCACTTCAAGGATCACCAAATGTGTTTACTGATGGCTCAAAGACAGGCTGTGGAGCCTATTTGATAGAAAGACAAGAGCCCGTGTTATGTCAATTTCAACCGGGCTCCCCCCAAATAGTAGAGTTGAGAATAGTAATTGAGGTGTTTAAAAAATGTCAATTTGCATTCAATTTGATTTCAGATTCAGTTTATGTGGTCAACGCAGTGAAAGTATTAGAATTAGCAGGTCCTATTAAGAATAGTAGTACTGTATGTGCCTTATTACAAGAGTTACAAGTTTTAATCTGGCAGAGAAAAAGGTGTTTTTATATTCAACATATCAGAGCACATACAGGATTACCTGGACCATTAAGTGAGGGTAATAATAAAGTTGATCAATGGACCAGGATGGAATGCATTTTTTGGAGCTCATTCCTGGATCAAGCCAGACAGTTTCACCAATTATTTCATGTAAATGCAAAAACTCTACAGCAGAAATTCCATTTGTCTAGAGCAGATGCTAGACAAGTAGTTTTGGACTGTCCTCAGTGTGTGATTCATCATCATCCACCCAGTGTGGGAGTGAACCCTAGAGGGGTGTTGCCACTTAAAATCTGGCAAATGGACGTTACCCACATTTCAGAATTTGGAACCTTAAAATATATTCATGTATCTGTGGATACCTGCTCCGGTATCATACATGCTACACCTATGAGTAGAGAAAAGGCTCGCAATGTCATAAGACATTGCTTAGAAACCTGGGCTGCATGGGAAAACCCACAGCAGCTAAAAACGGACAATGGACCAGCCTATACAGCTCAGTCCTTTGTCTCCTTCTGCAACCAGATGGAGGTACAGCTTAATCACGGATTACCATACAATCCTCAAGGACAAGGAATTGTGGAGCGTGCTCATCGCACCTTGAAAGAATGCTTGCAAAAACAAAAAGGGGGAATAGGCCAAGGCCGTACCCCCAAGGAAAGAATGTCTTTAGCCTTATTTACTTTAAACTTTTTCAATTTGGATGCTCAAGGCCGCTCAGCAGCGGACAGACATCAGGATTCCCATGGTTCATCTAAAAGCATGGTGAAGTGGAAGGATATTTTGACAGGCTCTTGGCGGGGGCCTGACCCCGTGCTAACATGGGCGAGAGGGTCTGTTTGTGTTTTTCCTCAGAATCAACAAGATCCAGTGTGGGTGCCTGAACGCCTTGTGAGGAAGATTCGTCATGAAGACCTTCCTAAGGATCCTGGTGATAGTAGCAGTGAGTATGTCAGGAGCGCAGAGCAGTTTGGGTTCAACAAGATTATTTTTCCTTTAGCCCCATGATTAGTAATATAGTGAATAAGTCTTGTACAGGAATGCTTGATATATCTACTAGGGATCCTCAGCAGACTGCCACCAATCCTTTTGATTTGTGGCTTTTGTGTGGAGTAAATGGAAGTTGCATGGACTTGGGACCTGTCATTATGCTTGGAGGAGGAATTTATCAAAGAGGTAATTTTTCCCTAGGGTCTGCTACCAGATTGGATTTCTCTAGTGGTAGTGGCTCTGGTACTTGGAATTCTTTGTTTCATTCTTACCGCAACAAGAACTTTTCAGCTTCGCCAGTATGTCTCTGGCCTCCTTTTCTGTGGACTGTAAGTAATGGGAGTGCATCCTTAGGTGAAGAAAAGTTAGTATGCACTCCAGGCACATGTTTTTATGCCCTATGCTGGAATGCCACAGCCTTTCCTGTGGCTGTGGTGACTAGAATGCCTCGATATGTACCAGTTCCTGTAGAGGCTCCTAATACCATGATGCTATTCAGATTTAAAAGAGATTTTGGCATCACTGCAGCTATTGTTACTGCTGTCACTGTTGCTGCTGTGGGAGCTACTGCCTCAGCTATTGCCTTGTCTAGTTCTATACAGACTGCCAATGCCCTGAATAACATCTCAGCCACTGTGGCACAGGCATTGGATACTCAGGCCTCTATGAATTCTCATCTCAAAGGAAGTCTTATGATAGTTAATCAACGTATAGATTTAATACAAGAACAGATTGATTCTCTTTGGCAACTAGCACAGTTGGGGTGTGAGTGGAAATTGCAAGGTTTGTGTGTTACTTCCGTGCAATATCAAAATTATACAAAAGCTGCTAATTTGTCTAGACAATTGTCAAAGTTCCTCTTACAGGATTGGTCGGCTGAATTTGAAAATTTGATGAGAGAGCTGAGAGCGACAATCATCCACATCAACTCCACTCGGGTGGATCTGAGCCTGGCTACTGGCTTGACTTCTTGGATACAGACGGCTATGGATCATCTTAAGGAGTGGGCGGGCGTAGGCTCTTTGGCGATACTAATGATACTAGCCTCTCTGGTTTCCCTATGGTGCATCTACAAAGTGAGAGCCACACAAAAGCGTAATGCAGCCATGATTATACAAGCCCTTGTTGCCATTGAGGCGGGCCAGTCCCCTCAGGCATGGCTTGCTGCCATGAAGTAAATCTTCACTAAGCATAGTCCCTGCCCACTGAGGAATTCGTTCCACGGATATTAGGGTCTGGCAAGTCAGTGACGGAGTTGACGGGTAAGTCTTGGCCACCTAAGACAGGGCAGTCCCGAGTGGGGAGGCTGACCCAGAGACGGGTAAGAGTTTGAGCACCACCCTCCTACAGGCTCAGGCCCACCGTGAGATCCCCAGATAGAGGGATTATGAAGCCTTTCCAGGGACTTTTACCAACTTTAGAAAAAATAAAAAAGGAGGAACTGTAGAGAGCTGCGAAGTGCCGCGCCCTAAAGATGGCGCTGGTCTCCGCCTTCCACCAGCCGGACGGTGAGCGCTCTTTATGGTAATAAGTTCATATTTGGCAAAGACCGCTGATCTGGCTTGCTTCTGCATACGTAGACCTCTAAGATAGCACCACTTGGCTTTACTTGACTGGCTGTTTAATTAGTATTTAGCCTGTGGGTTGGGTCTGCCCCATTATTCGGAAGACTGTTTTCAAGGGACCTGAATAAACTGCTGGAGAAGAGTTTTGCGAGTTGCGTCATTCCTTGCTGGACAAGGGGGGACGCGACAACATAGATACATAATATTTAAAGATTTTTTAATGATATCTCATAAGTTAATTTTAAATATGCTATGTTCATTTTCATGCAAATGGTGATGTTTCTAAACATGCATATCATAGATATGTGACTGTACTTAGGCTTCCATACCTATACTAGAGGAAATATTCATATTTTGAACAAAGAGAGTAAAACTAAAAGCTTAGTGGATAAAAAAGGAAGAAAGAAATAGGAAAAACAATATTCCCTTAACATGAAAAAAATATATACTCTGTCAGAATGTGTGTGCTAGCCACCTCAAAAGCCATTTCTCATGGATTGTTTATTTTAGAAGCATGGCCATAATATACTGTCAGGACAAAGTTCATGTTGTACTCTCTTTATAAATGATACAAATGTTCCTATTTGACATTTGGAGTTCTTAGAGATATTTGCTTCTTGTACCTGAAGTTTCTTCTAAAAATGTTTCACCCTGAACTCCAATGTCTTTTCTCCTGAATCTAAAGCACAAGCTTACTGGCCCTTCTAAAATACTGTTACTTGAGAAAAGTACAAACTAACTTCTGTAGACTTTTATAACTTTGCCCAGTACTTAAACAGATATCCCTTTTTACTTATTTTTACTTTTTAAGCTTCAGCTTTAGAAATAATAAAAACAAAGGAGAATGAAAGAAAAATAACCACTATGTAAATCAATAAGTTGGTTCTTCAGAAAATTAGGAATAGATCTATCTCAATACCCAGATATACCACTCTTGGGCATATTTCCAAAAGATTCTCTGTCCTCCCACAAGGACACTTGTTCAACTCTCATAGCAGTTTTATGTATAATAGTCAGAAACTGGAAACAAACTAGATGTCCCTCCACTGAAGAACGCAATGGTTCCTTATGGAAGCATTCAGGCCTAGGAGTTGTGGTAAGAAGTGTGTTCAAGTTACCTGAGTTATGAACATCCTGGAAGTCCCTCAGCCTTCAGATATGTTTATATCTCTTTGCCTACATATTTCAGTGATGCACTAACAGCCCTACTGTTCCTAGTGTGAGAAATCAAAGGAGATGTTCGTTTTACTACAAGGCCTTAAGAAACAGTTCAGACAGTGAAGACAGTTCTTCTTTGAAGCCTTGGTATGAGGGTTTATTCCTACTCTGTTTACATCTTGTTATGCTGTGTTCGATTGATGTCACTGAAAGTCCTGCTCTTTTCTGAATAGAAAAGAGCAGTGGATCTAGGGGAGAGGAAAAATGTGGAGGATGGTCCTGTGAGGAAAGGAGAGAAGGAAAACAGTCTGTGGTTGTGGTGTATTGTATTAGAGAAGAATAAAGAAAATGAAAAGAGAGAGAAGCAAGGAAACAAAAAAAGGAAGGAAGGGAAAGGAAGGAAGGAAGGAAGGAGGGAAGGAGGGAACGAAGGAAGGAAAAGGAAGGGAAAGAAAGGAAGGAGTAGGAAGGAATAAAGAAAGGGGAAGGAAGGGAAAGAAAGGAAGGAAGAATGTAAGAAAGAAAGGGAAGGAAGGAAGAAAATGATCCTCTGTCCAATAATCCCCAGTATACTCACGAACAGTTCATCAGCTGTACCTGGAAACAATCTGATTTTCACTCTGATACACTGCAGTCAGCTGTAATAGGGATTACATGCCTGTGATCAGCCTTTAAAGAAGCTCAGGTGGGTTCCCTTCCTGCTTCTTCACATATTTGTGTAAGAGTACTGAGGTAAGAGCTGTAGGAGGTTGCATCACTGAAATGAAGACCATGATATATAATATTCAATATATTAATATCAAAAAGTTAACTTATGAAGCTTGAATCTTTTCCAAATATACAAGTCAGTAGATACTGTGGAACTATTAGAAATGCTGTTTATTAGACCATGTTAAATGATAAACATTAAATACTATTGGTACTTTTTAGCACAGGATGATTTAGTTAATAACTGTGACCTCAACTGCTTTTAAGTACTCCATACTAATGCTGCATTAACTGAGGGACAATGCTTGCAGGAAAACAGCAACATCCCCAAGATCCTTGCATATTGAAAACAAACACATGGATTAATGGAAATGCAACATCCCTTAGTGAGTTCCTTTAATAAGTCTGGCTCTGGACACATTTGTACTCATGTTCTCCTGTACTACATGTCTAAAATTCAATTATAAGTGAATAGATGCCATGTACATCCTTCTGAGTCTGAGTTAGCTCACTCAGGATGAGATTTTCTAGTTGCATCCATTTGGCTGCAAATTACATGATTTCCTTGTTCCTGAGAGCTGAGTAGTATTCCATTGTGTAGATGTACCACAGTTTTTTTTTTTTTTTTTAAATCCACTCTTCAGTTGGGGGACATCTGGGTTATTTCCAGTTTCTAACTATTAAAATAATGTTGC
This sequence comes from Lophiomys imhausi, assembly GCA_907164525.1. Classification (NCBI taxonomy): domain Eukaryota; kingdom Metazoa; phylum Chordata; class Mammalia; order Rodentia; family Muridae; genus Lophiomys; species Lophiomys imhausi. The sequence goes on from CAJQZJ010032097.1 coordinate 6,023,415, forward strand.
TATGAACATAGTTGAGGAGATGTCCTTCTGGTTTGGTAAGGAATCGTTTGGATGTATTCCCAGGAGTGGTATGGATGGGTCTTGATATAGAGCTATTCCAAGCTTTCTAAGATTTAGCCAGACTAATTTCCATAGTGGTTGTATAAGTTTGCACTCCCACCAGCAATGGAAGCATGTTCCCCTTTCTCCACAGCCTATCCAACATGCAACATGCAAGCAAATTTTTAAAAAATACATAACACTAGATTCTGTACAAATAAATCCTATCACATTTTAATGAAACCCTTTGTCTTGACATATTTTACAATAAGGGCCACCTTTCGATTTCTTTAAGTCTTCACTGGGATTTAATAAGGTACATTAATCTTGTGCTTCTCAGTTTCTCCTGGTTTTATGGTTTTCAGTGAGCTTCACATTGAAAATATGCAGCAAAGAAAAACATACACCTACAGCTACTTGTAGACATTCCTAATAAAAGAAAAGAGAGCCAGTGGAAACAGAGTTTGAAGTAGTTGACACTATAGTGGAATTAGTAAAAATCATCACAAGTATAGCCATAAGAAGTTGTTATGTTACTATTGATCGAATTAATATATGTCATTACATGTAGAATTCATGATAATTATTTATATGAACTTAGGAGTTGTGTGCTCATGGAGACAATGTGGTATAGGTCATATTTTACATAAACTTATTTGATTGCCATCTTTCTTTAAGTTTTAACTGATACATAAAACATGAAATTGAAGGCGTATATGAAGTATCATGTGATGTTTCCATTGATACTTTCTAAGTAGTATTTGAAGCTACTTGTGTTTCATTTGCTTATTGCTATCCTGAGTCTTTAATCTCCTTGTTGTTTTTATTCATAGGAATTTCTTATTTTCCTTCATCTGTCTCTCTGTGAGTTGCCTTTAGTATTTTTATATTTCTACTCTGATGTTTGCATAGGATTATGAGGATATGTCTATATGTAGATTTGAGGCTCTTTGTAGAACAGAAAACAAATGTAATGTCTTTATGTCCCACTGCTGTTAAGATTTTATCAGTGTACACATATGCAAACTGCTAAACTAACTTTATGTCATTTTACTCACGTTTATTTTCATTTTCAAATATTTTGTCTAACATTCTTCTCACGTCAGAGAGTATCATAATTTTCCTTCTCAGTAATTTGGAATGCTGAAGAAGGAAAAAAGAGTTGTATTATTTGTGTTTGGATTCCTTAGCCTTTACATTGTGCTCCTACATATTCCAATATCTCATTTCCCAGTATGTTTTTTCCAATATAAACTATTTCTTTCAGCCATTCTTCTGCAGGCCACTGTTGATGACAAAGTCCTAGTTATCCATTGTTTGATAACATAGTAATTTCTTATTATTTTTGTTAATTAGAAATATTCTTTGAATTTATATTGTTCATATTCACCTCTCACACTTCACTTCCTCCTTCTCTATTCCTACATTATATCATATTCCCAACTTCAAATCCTCTATTTATAGATGTTGGTTGTGAGTGCTGCAATAGAGAGAGAACCTCACCAAGATTCTAAGCTTTCAACCCCGAAGGAGAAGAGGGGTTCAGCCTCCTTGGAAAAGACTGACACCCACCTAGCTCACTCCAGTTACTTTACAAAAACATACAGGGTTAGTTTGGGGGTGAGAAAGGTTCCAACTACCAAAATTATCTTGCCTTTTCTGCCTGTACGGGCAGACAACCCACACAAATCTCAGTACCTTTTTCACCATGGCTACTCGTAATCAAAAGTAAGAGGTGTTGCAGGAGTATCTTAGGAACAAATTTGGTGCAGTTGCAAGTTCGCATATAACACCAAGTGCAGAGTCTCTAGAAAGATAACATTTCCTCAAGTTCAAACAGTCTCAAAACAATTTCTCAGCCCCTAGTACAGCTGCGAGCTCTTACATAGAAACAGCCTTGCTGAAACAATTCACCCAAAGCCAGACACAAAAGCTTTACTATAAATTTCCCTTAAAGCCAGACATAAAGGCTTTATGACAGTTTTCACTAGAGTCCTCCATTTATAATTTTATTTATTTTAACACATTGAATCCGATTAATGTTTCTCTCATGCGTCTGAGCATGGGGCCATCCATTGGGAAACAAGAATGTCACCAGTGGTCAACTTCTAATACAGTGAATCTTCCCCCACAGCAGTCATTAACTACCAGCAGTTCCTCAGTTAGGAGTCAGAAGTTGGTATTGCATTCTCTTTCTATGACGAATCTTTTTAAAATTGAAAATAGATTCCTCTAATATAATATCCCAACCAGAATTTTTCCTCGTCTACTATTTCCAGAACCTCCCCACCTCCCCTCTCCTTGAGATCTATTTCCCCTTTTCCCTCTAGGCCACAAGAGACAACATTCAAACAGACAAAACTAGATATAATAGATAAAACAAAGCAATAGTCCTCATATCGAGGCTGGACATGACAACCCAATAGGAGGAAAAGAGACCCAAGAGCAGGCAAAAACAAAACAAAACAAAACAAAAACAAAAACAAAACAAACAAACAAACAAAACACGGCTAGGAGTCCTACAAAACACCAAAATAGCAGCCATAACATATATGCAGAGGACCTGTTGCAGAGCAGACCTTTGCAGGCACGGCGCTTGCTGTCTCAGTGTCTGTGAGCAGATGTGAACCCTGCTTCGTTGATTCAGTGTACTATGTTTTTCTGATGTCCGCCATCCCACCTGACACCTACAATGGTTCTTTCACAAATTCTACTGGGTTCCTCAAGCTCTGAGAAGAGGGGCCTGAGGGGGACTTTCCGTTTAGACTCTATCCACATAATGTCTACCTGTAGTCTCAGCACTTGCTCACAAGCTCTTGGCTGCTTTCAGAGGAAGTCTCTCTGATGATGACTGGACAAGGCACTGAACTATGAATGTTGCGGAATATCATTAAAAATCATTTGAGTTATTTTCTTTGCCAGTTGTATTTAGTTCTATTCTAAATCTCCAGGCTCCCTCTCATGGCATGGACCTCAAGTTAAACCAGACATAATTGGTTGGTTGCTCCCACAAGGTCTGATATCACCATTGTGCCTGCATGGAGCTTCCATTCCTAGATCTTATGATGGGATTTTTAACCAGTTTGATCTTGTGCAGAATTTGTGTATGTAAATGCTGCTTCAGTGATTTTACATATTCAAGAATCAGGCCATATGTAGAGGATATCATATACACCCCTCCCTCCCATGCTCATGCTCTTACATTCTTTTCAATCCTTCTTCCCTGAATGTTGGATTACGCATTGATATAGATGTCTTCATTTAGAGCTGAGCACTCATTCTTTTACCTAGCACTTTGAACAGTAGTTGACCAGAGGACTGATTTAAAAGTTTTTTTCCCTTTCATTCCTCAAAATCTTTTGAGTACTTCCAGCTCAGTCTGCCTTTTCCAAAAAGCCATTAAATACCACATACATTGCATTTGGATACTGTGATTTTTTTTTTCTTATTCAAGAGAGATGGTTTGCATTTACAATGAAAAAGTTTCACTAAGATGCTTCTTGGTGTGAATTTCTCTGAGATATGCATTCTTTGAGTTTGATGCACTTACTGAATCTAAACTCAGGGACAAGACAAGGATGTCCACTTTCATCATATCTCTTCAAGAAAGTACTTGAAGTTATTACTAGAGCAATAAGACTAACATATACTTCATCAATAGTGTCAAAATTTATCAATCAGTTTCTAAATCTGATGAACACATTTCTTTTGCTTCTTGTTTTTTGAACCTGACTGGGTTACCCCTTCAGTCTTTTATATCTCCTTTGGATAAATGGGTATATGTAGATGTAAAGTTATTGTGTAATCCTGATTTCTGTTAACCTCCCCATATCCGGTTGCATTCCTTGCTCTGAGAATCCATTTTGATGTTGTGCAAACACTGCTCCCCAGTTGTCTCCTGATATTCCAATAAAGCAGTTTACAGCCTATCACCAAGCAGGAGAGAGAAAAGGGATGGAATTCCTGTCCTCCAGAGGAGAAAGAGTTAGAGAGAAGAAGAGTTGATTCAGCCACAAGCAGAAGTGGAGGAGGCAGAAGTGGAGGAGACATCAGGAGAGAGCAGCTGAAGCAGGAACACCACAAAGTGCAAGTATCTCTGGGATTTACACTTCAGGGAAGCCAGATTAGTTTAAGGGGTTAAGAATAGAGTGAATTGAATTGTTTAGGAATCAAGAGGGTGTTCTGGATCTAAGAAGATATTTTTAAAATTGTGAGGCAAGTTAGTATGAAAGCTGAGTTAGATATAGAACTTTAAACTCATGGAGATGGTTAGATAGTAGAATGTTAAAGTCAGGTGCCAAATACATATGGACTGGACATTGGGAATGTATGCTAAGCCATATAACTCTTATAATTGTGGCCTATTTATTTCTGTTGTTTTGTATTGTATTTATAGTTATAAGAAAAAGAACCATTATTTGGTCTGAAAGGGAGAGCTGTTGGGGGGAAAAATAAATACCTTAAACTAAA
>CAJQZJ010032097.1:6028023-6048229 GCA_907164525.1 Lophiomys imhausi
AGGGTGGATGGGACTGGAGGAGGGAGTAGGGAGGGGATTGTGATTGAAATGTAACCTGAAGAAATAAAAAATAAATTATTAAAAAAAATAAAATAGAAAAAATTAAAAAAAAAGAATAGAATGATAAATGCTCAGATTTCATGTTGTGGAGCCTGTTTAACAAATAATGTCACAGAATCTCAATTATTTGTTTGATAGCCAGGTTAATAGAGAAAATGTGAAACAAACACAATTGTACATAATGTTACATCAACAAGTATGTTTAAAAGCAATCCTGCTATACCATTTATTCACAAGATTTTTTGATACTTCTCTTATTTGACAGATGATATTATTTCCAAATGTATTTTTGTGCTTCAATATGGAATTCATATAGTTTTTCATGCCATTTAATGTCTTTGGAATTTATCCTTTAAGATAGTAAACAACATTTACATTTGTAGATACTAATATGCTGTAGATATCTTAGATGTTTATACTAAGATTTTTAGTTGTATCATCTAAGTGATTGTCTGTGATGCATGAAATTGTGCCAGTTTTTGAATATATATTTTCAAATTATGGCTGACAACATTCCTGAAACTTCTTATAAATTTTCATGATTTTGCTTATAAAATATGCCATCTATAAATAATCACAATTTTGTTTTCTCTTTTCAATATTTAAATCTCATCTTTTTAACTAGTGAATCATATTGGAAGAAATATCTTCATTATTGTGCTTTGAAAATATATTTATGGGAAGCATTACTTTTGAGTAATGTCAGAAGCTACATCTAAGAAATCTCAACAACATGGCTACCTAAACATGATCTTAACAAGGATAACAACAATAAGCATGTCAAAGTGAACAGGGGAAAGCCCAGGAGGCCATAACCCTACTAAGAATGTAATGAATGTTGAGGATGAAAAACCTTTCTTCCCAGAGAAGAGCATATCCTTTGGTTATTTGATACAAAACAGTCAATCTTCAAAACAACCATATAAGTAATATATAGAGTGAACAGATTATACTTAGGATACATACATACATATACACATACAACACACACACACACACACACACACACACACACACACACACAGAGCGATTAGTAAAAAAAATGAGGCCAGAAAGTAAAAAGTGAACAAGGAGTATTATATGGGAAGGTTGGAGGAAACAAAAGGAAGAAAGAAATGATGCAATTGTTTTATGGTCTCAAAAAGAAAAGAAATAATAAAATTATTTGTATAATGCTGTTCATAATACTTGCCTACAACTAGAATCTTTAGTTATATTACTTTTTATTTATAATATTATACTTATTGTATAAAAGAACAACTTACAGGCTAGTTGAAGGACAGTGATTTGGTGAAGTTAAAGTATCACTGAAGTCAAGATGTAAAATATTCTAACCCTTTAAAAAAACTCCTATATTTCTTTCATTGATAAAAATGGAAAACAATGTAACCTTACATGGGTTTCTAAATCAGTAAATTTGTGTTTTATCAGTTCTTCAAATTCATACAGATGAAAAAAGATAAAAATAATTTTTATCTGACTTCTTTTATTCAACATTTTATACATGAGTATCTAAGATGGCAATAAAATGCTGTCTTGAAAAGTTAATTTCAATTACTATGTAATACTTAACCCTATTACATCAAATCAGTTATTGAAGGATATTATTTTGACTTTCAAGTTTTGAAAGATTGTCTTCACTCTGAACACACCACATCAACTATTTCTCTTTGTCTTAAGCAATACTGAAAAACATAGATGTCATATATTAACCATTTTTGTTTTTTTCTAAATATGTAGCTTTATTACTCGATAATTTTATTTATTTATTTTTACTGTGAAAAAACCCAACAATTGTATAGAATAACTCTTAAAGAAAACAGAATGCCTTTAATTTTGTATCAATATACAAAGATCTATTCAATTGTGGTTAAATATACTCTTAATTATGTATCAATATACAAAGATCAATGCCTATGTAGCCCAATACAATCTTAATATTACGTCCATATACAAGGGTCAATACCATTGTGGCCAACCATAATCTTAATTTTGTACCAATATACAAAGATCAATACCGATGTAATCCAATACAATCTTATTTTTGCACAATAAACAATGGTCAATACCACTTTAGCCAAATAAACTACTAATTTTGTATCAATATACAAAGGTATAAGGGCATATTCAATAATCTGCCCCTTCTTCTTGGACCTTCCTGTGCTATGTCTATACCTCATTAAAAAAAAAGAAATTATCAAGTAAAAAAATAATACTTTAAGCACATGAAAATGTATAAGTGCATAGAAGTGTGTATTGTTGTTTATAGAAAAGAAGGCAGACAGAAAAGAGATAATAAGTTTGTGAATCAGGGAACACAATGTGAATGAAATGGTCCTTCTAGGTCTATCTCCTAAGTAGAAAAGTAAAAAATGTCATTCATGAAATTGATTCAAAGCTTCTTCATTTTAAATCCCAATGTTAGTGCAGGTGATAGAATTTCTTTTTCATCTCTAGGAAACTGCACAGTTTCTTGTCTTTCATTTTCAGTCATTACAGATTTTGAGCAATGTTTTGTGTCGCGTCCCCCTCGACCAGCAAGGATGACGCAACTCGCAAAAGCTCTTCTCCAGCAGTTTATTCAGGTCCCTTGAAAACAGTCTTCCGAAATGCCCGGGCAGACCCAACCCACAGGCTAAATACTAAATGAACAGCCAATCAAGTAAAGCCACGTGGTGCTATCTTAGAGGCCCACGTATGCGGAAGCAAGCCAGATCAGCGGTCTTAGCCAAATATGGACTTGTTTACCACCGAGAGCGCTCACCGTCGGGCTGGTGGAAGGCAGAGACCGGCGCCATCTTTAAGGCGCGGCACATCGCAGCTCTCTACAGTTCCTCCTTTTTTTTTTTTTTTTTTTTTTAAAGTTGGTAGAAGTCCCTGGAAAGACTACGTAATCCCCATATCTGGGGATCTCACGGTGGGCCTGAGCCTGTAGGAGGGCGGTGCTCAAATTCTTACCCGTCTCTGGGTCAGCCTCCCCACGCGGGACTGCCCTGTCTTAGGTGGCTGAGACTTACCCGTCAACTCCATCACTGACTTGCCAGACCCTAATATCCGTGGAACGAATACCTCAGTGGGCAGGGACTATGCTTAGTGAAGATTTACTTCACGGCAGTGAGCCATGCCTGAGGGGACTATCATCAGTATCACCAAAGAGCCTACGCCCACCCACTCCTTAAGATGATCCATAGCCGTCTGTATCCAGGAAGTCAAGCCAGTAGCCAGGCTCAGATCCACCCGAGTGGAACTGATGTGGACGATTGTCGCTCTCAGCTCTCTCATCAAATTTTCAAACTCAGCCGACCAATCCTGTAAGAGGAACTTTGACAATTGTCTAGACAGATTAGCAGCCTTTGTAAAATTTTGATACTACACGGAAGTAACACACAAACCTTGCATTTTCCACTCACACCCCAATTGTGCTAGTTGCCAAAGAGAATCAATCTGTTCTTGTATTAAATCTATGTGTTGATTAACTATCATAAGGCCTCCTTTGAGATGAGAATTCATAGAGGTCTGAGTATCCAATGCCTGTGCTACAGTGGCTGAGATGTTATTCAGGGCATTGGCAGTCTGTATAGAACTAGACAAGGCAATAGCTGAGGCAGTAGCTCCCACAGCAGCAATAGTGATGGCAGTAACAATAGCTGCAGTGATGCCAAAATCTCTTTTAAACCTGAATAGCATCATGGTATTAGGGGCCTCTACAGGAACTGGTACATATCGAGGCATTCTAGTCACCACAGCCACAGGAAAGGCTGTGGCATTCCAGCATAGGGCATAAAAGCATGTGCCCGGAGTGCATACTAACTTTTCTCCACCCAAGGATGCACTCCCATTACTTACAATCCACAGAAAAGGAGGCCAGAGACATACTGGCGAAGCTGAAAAGGTCTTATTGCGGTAAGAATGAAACAAAGATTTCCAAATATCACAGCCACTACCGCTAGAAAAATCCAATTTGGTAGTGGACCTTAGGGAAAAATTACCTCTTTGATAAATTCCTCCCCCAAGCATAATGACAGGTCCCAAGTCCATGCAACTTCCATTTACCCCACACAAAAGCCACAAATCAAAAGGATTGGTGGCAGTCTGCTGAGGATCCCTAGTAGATATATCAAGCATTCCTGTACAAGACTTATTCACTATATTACTAATCATGGGGCTAAAGGAAAAATAATCTTGTTGAACCCAAACTGCTCTGCGCTCCTGACATCCAGTCCAGGGAAAAGGTCCTTCCTCTCCTGTGGATCCTCTACAAAAAGGTGCCCAGCGTGGCTGTCTAGCCTCCAAGGCAGCAAAGGCTTGCACCAGCATGGCATTACTTCTCCTCTGTGAAATCCTCATCTTACAGAGACACCATAGGGCAATGAAACTGACTAGGAAGAGCATGCCTCCTAGGGCACCCATTCCCACCCATTCCTTCAGATGAATCATGGCTCAGAGGATCCATGTTGACAGTCCTTCAGCAACAGAGACATCAACCCAGGTGGAATTCACATGCGCGATGGCAGTTCTCATATTCTGCATCAGCTTATCAAACTTGCCAGACCAATTTCCTGTAAGATACTGAGAGAGTTGCTTAGACAAATTTGCAGCTACAGTATAATTTTGATATGGCACAGAGGTCACACACAAACCAGTCATTTTCCACTCACAGCCAATCTGGGCCACTTGCCACAATACATCGAAGGCCGTGGCTACATTGGCTGTCCAAATAGGCCGTGCTCCTCCCTGCAATGTACTTTGCTCCCAGGCAAAATCCAAGTCCCTGCCTAATTTGTCCCAGCAGGACACCGCAAACCACGGAGCCATGGAATCACATTCATTCAAAAATCTCTCTAGGGTAGACTTCTTAATTTTTAAATTCCTAGCTAAAAGTAGCTCCTGAAGAGCCAGAAAAATTGGATGTGACTCAGACAATCCCATGATTAAAAATTTACTTTCGGTTCGCAGCTTCCCCGCGAAACTTTACCTTTTGTTCGCTATCTCCGCGAAACTTTACCTTTTGTTCGCTATCTCCGTGAAACTTTACCTTTTGTTCGCTATCTCCGCAAAACTTTACCTTTTGTTCACTATCTCTGCGAAACTTTACCTTTTGTTCGCTATTTCCGCGAAACTTTATTGTCCTAATTTATCCCAGGAACTTACCAGTGCTGCCCCTGACTGCAGGAGTTCTGAGTCTTTTTTGGGTCCCCATACGGGCCACCACTTGTCGTGTCCCCCTCGACCAGCAAGGATGACGCAACTTGCAAAGGCTCTTCTCCAGCAGTTTATTCATGTCCCTTGAAAACAGTCTTCTGAAATGCCCGGGCAGACCCAACCCACAGGCTAAATACTAAATGAACAGCCAATCAAGTAAAGCCACGTGGTGCTATCTTAGAGGCCCACGTATGCGGAAGCAAGCTAGATCAGCGGTCTTAGCCAAATATGGACTTGTTTACCACCGAGAGCGCTCACCGTCGGGCTGGTGGAAGGCAGAGACCGGCGCCATCTTTAAGGCGCGGCACATCGCAGCTCTCTACAGTTTTGGAATACCCAAAGATAGCTGAATGTAATTATGTGAGTGGAGATGGATATATGATTTCCCCAAAGATTTTTGGGTTGCTATTATTACTGTTTTTTGTTAATAGTCTCTCAAGTTAGTTTTAAAAGTTTCTTTCTGAGTTTCAGCTGTACTTAGCAGATAGGAAATTAAATTGTACCTTCCAAACAAAAAAAAAAAAAAAAAAGGGAAAAAAAAAAAAAAAAAGAAAACAGAATGCTAAATGCAAAGGGGGTTATCTTAAGGGCCAACAATACTCTACAGGTCAACAATAGAATACCTAAAATAGTAAAGTATTTTCCTTTTGACATATGTATTTTTGAAAATTTTATGGATGGCCATTGTACTTACAACATTTTTATCATATACTACACACACACGTGTGTGTGTGTGTGTGTGTGTGTGTGTGTGTGTGTGTGTCAGGCTGGATGCATTCAGTATTGGTACATAAATATATGACTACTCCATTCATCTTCAGCTGAAAACTAGGTCATTCAATACTATAGATTTCTATTATTATCTTTCTAAAATCCGTTCAGTTTTTTTTATTCTTTAAATTTCTCTTACAGTGTTTACCTCCCATGATTATTTTCAATGAGCCTAATTTCTACATTTTAACATTATTATAATTTTGTCATATTTTGAAATTACATCTGTAATTGCAATTATTTTTATCACACAAGTCTTCTATGGATGATATAGAAGCATCACAAACTTCAGGACTTAATGGAACCCATTTTTCTCATAATAATATAGCAGAGAAATGTGAGTACACTGAGTCTTTGTTCTATGAGTTACATGGCAAGAATCAAGCTTTTAACTCACCAGTGCTGCTCTCTGTAGAATTGCTTTTAAGCCTATTCAAGTATTGGTAGACATGATTCCTGTGACTATATAGTTGAATTTTCTTTGTCTTATTTTCTATCTTTGAGCTCTGAGTGCTGTCCACATTGCCATTATTCTATTTCTCCATCTTCAAAGAGAAATTTCAAGTTTAGTCTTTCTGGTCATAAAATCTTTTTGACTTTACATGTGGGTGAATTTCAAGGTTTTTATTTTTAGAACTCATATTTTGGGACTCAGATTCCAGAAAATATATTATATACTGGGCTGGACCCTTCTATACCAATTATCAATCAAGACAATCTCTCAAAAACATGGCCACAGGTCCATCTTATCTGGGGAATCCTTCAGTTAAGACTCCCTCTGATGATTCTCTGTGGTGCCTACAGTCTGAACCTAATTAGGAAAACTTCTGAACTGAATATTCTAAGATTTAATTTTTAAATTAGGTAAAACATGAATATTATATTTGTCATTTTAATATTTTAAACAAGAATGTCAATGACATTAAGTACTTTTACAATGCTATACAGCCATCATTGCTGTCCATATCTTCAGGTTTCTAATATTTGAAATTTACTATCCATGAGGGAATAGCTTGGTGTTCTCTCTTTATTCATCTTTCTGTCATGGCCATTTTCACTACTTCTTTAGAAACTATCAAAACAAGACAGCTCAAATAAATGGAGTCAAACTATTTTTTGTCATTTTGTGCTTAGTGTATATAAAGTGTCATCAAAATATAACCATACTGCACTGTGTACGTGTCAAATTTTCCTAACTTGCTCAATCAGAATGATGATCCATTGTATATGTGTTCTATATACATTCATCCATTCTTCCATTGATAGGTTTGAAATCTATTTCTACTTTTTGACACTTGTGAGTATTCTTTGGTTATAACACACATATATCTAGCCACATATGCTTTCACTTCTCTTAAATATACACTCTATATCCAGAAGTATTGCAGAATCATATGAAATTCTAAATGAATGATGTTGAGGAATTAAACACACATTTTTCCCAGTGATTGTGCAACTTTGCATTACTACCAACAATGCATATATGTTCCTTGACTCCTATTAATGTTTTTGTTCTCTATTTTTATCATTTGCAACTATCATCAGAAATAATTACAAGTATATAATTTTACTCTGATTTTGATTTTCATGTTTTAGCTATTATTTATTAATTCAAGTTACATCTTGATCACAACTCCCTCCCTCCACCCCTCACGGTCCCACCCTCTCATCCTCTACTCTCTCTTCCATCTACCTTTCTCTTCTAGTGTGCTGGGCGCCACATATCAGCACCCCTCAGTTCATCAGTCACATGAGGGCTAAGAACACCAAGCTATTCCCTCTTGATCTGGGGCCCAATATGGCATCTTAGTTACAGCAATGTGTCCCACTAAAAAGTAACAAAGTCCTTCACTGAGACTGTTCCCCCCTACTTGCTAAGGGATCTATATGGTGACAAAGTTGCCTGTCATCTATATTTGTATACAGTGGACTAGATCTAGTCTAAGCTTTTTTCTTCTTTTTTTTTTTTTTTTTTTTTGGCTATCCTTTCAATCTCTATAAGCCTCTAGGAGCCTACCTTGGTTGGATCTGTTGATCTTCATGTGTTGATCTTGACCCCTCCAGGTCTCTCTGTTCCTCCTCCCTCTCTTTGATAGGGCTCCCAGAGCTACACCTAATGTTTGACTGTGTTCCTCGGCCTTTGATTTATTCTGCTGCTGGGTGGAATTTCTCATAGGATAGTTATGCTAGGTTCCTGTTCCTTTGGGTCTGTGAGTTGTAGGATCATTATCTTGCACTATATTTCTAGAATCCAGTTATAAGTGAGTACATGTCATCTGTATCTTTCTGGGTCTGGGTTAGTTCACACAGGGTGAGTTTTTCTAGTTCCATCCATTTGGTTGCAAATAGCATGAAATTAAACAGCAAGAAACCAAATAATCCAATCAACAAATGAGGCTCAAAGCTAAACCAAGAACTCATAAAAGAAAAATCTCTAAAAACTGAGAGACACTTGAGAAATACTCAACATCTTTGGTTTTGGGGGAAATGAAACCCAAACAACTCTGAGACACCATCTCATACCCATCAAAATGGCTAAGATCCAAAACTCAAGTAAAAGCACATGCTGGTGAAGATGTGGTGAAAGGGGAGCCCTCCTCCATTGCTGGTGTTAGTGCAAACTTGTACAACCACTATGGAAATCAGTCTGATGGTATCTCAGAAAACTGGGAATAGTTTTACCTCAAGACCCTGAAGAATGAGTCATACCACTCCTGGGCATATATCCAAAAGATTCTTCACCAAATTGTAAGGACATTGGTTCTACTATGTTCATAGCAGCTTTATTTGTAGTAGCTAGAAACTGGAAACATCCCAGATGTCCTTCAAGTGAAGAATGGACAAAAATTCTGGGGTACATTTACACAATGGAATACAACTTAGCTATCAGATAAAAGGAAATAATTCTATTTGAAACCAAATGGATGAAATTAGATTTTCATTTTCTTAATGGTTAATTACGTTGAACATATTTTCACGTGTTTGTTGATCATTCGTAAGTTTTTTCTTGGAGAAATGTCCCTTCAAGAACTTTCCCCATATTTAAGCCAGTTTTTTCTTATTGTTGTTGTTTTGTCTTTAGATGAATTTTTTTAGGTATGATTATTTTATGTTTTGATTTCTCACCATGGATATGATTTTAAAATATTTTCTTTTGTGTCTTGCTTTACATTCTGTCCTTAGTATGCTATGGCAATAAAATTTAATTTTGGTGATCTATTTTTTTTATTTTATTCATCACTTATCCTTTAGCCATTATATCTAAGACATTCTAAAAGTTTTTCATTGCATAAAATCATACTTATGAATATTTTTATAGAATTAATATGGAAAATTTTGAATTTCTTTTGGTATAAGTGTGAATCTTTGGAATTAAGACTTATTGTATTCTTTTCTTAATTCAGAAGAAATGAATTGTGTTATCTGATCTGTAATGTTTCCTAAATAGCGATTAGGGATTAAAAGACTGTTAGTGCTTGACAAGCTACTGCTCATCCAGATAGTGCCCAATGATTATCTCACTCTTTGGTGTGTGTGTGTGTGTGTGTGTGTGTGTGTGTGTGTGTGTGTCTGTGTGTGTGTGTCTGTGTATGTGTATATGTTTGCAGCAAAGGCCTAAGCACTAGCAAAATAAAAAAAAACTTTTAAAAAAGGTTGAATTATCAAAATATCACATATTTTTTCTCATCAATATTTAAATATCTCACCCTACATAATAAAATATGAGCAACATAGTTCTTTAAAATAAAGTTTGCTGACATACCTTGCCATTGATAGAGCCATGGAAAAGCCACTTAGAAAGGACTTTGAAGGACTGAAATGTTGCATGACTCAGTGGTTAGAAGTAGTTGCTGTTCCAGGGACCTGAGTTCAGTTTCTAGAACCCATGTAGAAGGCACTCTGTAACTCCAGCCCCTGAGGATTCTGTTTAATTGTCTTGTTTCTGTTATAACCACCTCCCACCCCAAACACATACATGTATCATTCTCTCAGATTGTCACACAGAAACAAAATAATAAAAGTAAAATTAAAATATTTTAAATCTTTTATCACCACAGAATAAAAGCTGTTTTGTTCTTTATCTCTTAGTTATGTGAGAGAAGGGAAGATAATGGCATAATATACTCAAATGTTACTTTGTCATTTTCACATGTGGAACCATACATTCCTGCAAAATGACTCTTTCTAAAAAATCTTTAACTTATTTCAAAATTCCCACTCTTGTTAATTCAGAAATAAGGCATCTTAGAAATTTGTTTTAAGACATACCATATTCATATAGTATTTAATGAAATTCACACAACCATCTCATATTTAAGAATACAAACTTAGAGAACTACCAGAAGATAATATGCCAGAACTTGACAATGAATGCACTAAAAACAAAATTGTAGTCCTGATCTTTGACCCATTTATAATCATTGTCTTTTTGTAAGCATAATATTTCAGTGTATCTAATATTATATCTTTTAGTATAAGCATAAGTACGTTTTATGAATCATATGAAGTGTTTTTGAAATAGCAGAATTCTAAAGCACATTATTTAAAATACCAAGAGTCCAACAGGGATATGAGAAAGTGCTAGACATCAGTTGTCATCATGGGAATACAAATCTAAGCTTACCTACTGAGAAGTCTCAAGAAGCACTGTTGAAGGTGGTGTGGGATGATTACAAGAACTAGAGAACCAAAAAATTGCTGTGAGATTGTGTCTCTTAGAAGTAACCAGGAGGTTTCTACACGCTAAAACAGGTATGACTGCTTAAAGAAGTTCCGCTCAAGGAAAACGCCAATAGACATGCTAACGTAGAGAGAGGAACTCTTACAAAACTCCACTTCTACACCAAGAACTACAAGTAGTTAAGGTGTACTGGAAGCTGGAGAAATAGTCTTCTGACCCAAGGAGACCTCTAAATTGGTTACTCAAAGCCAAATGATCAACTTTGATATCATGTATGTACAAGCATCATTAAAGGGACTCAACACATTGTATTTGCATTTGTGTAATGAAAAAAGTAAAGGAGGGGGAGGCAAAGAATTGGAAAGGAAATTGATGGGGTGTAGGGGGGGGGGGGGCGGGGTTGGGAGGGGTGGAAAGAGGACACTGTGATGGAGAAGTAACCTGAGGTAATAAATAAATATTTATAAAAAATCAAAAAAAGGAAGGACATTGAGAGCAAATAGGAGGAGTTGTAATAGAGAATTATGTAATTATATTTTAATAAAACAAAACAAAAACTGACAAAAGGCAACAAATGCTGACAAGGACATGGAGCAAAGGGAGATTTACACACTACTGGTGGGAATGGAAATTAGTATAGCCATTATAGAAAATAGTGGTGAGGTTGCTTCACAATTAAAACACATAACTGTTTCATTATGCATTAATTTGATTTTACTTGCATATTTCAAAGCAATTAAATCAATATCCTGCAGAAACATCTGAACTACTAAATTTAGTCACAATAACTCAGGAATGAAAAAAAAAATCTGAAAGTCAAGAACTACTGAATGAATAATGACAATATCTCACAGGTAAACAATTGAATATGATTGTAAATCAAGAGAAAGTGAAACACTTCCATTTGCAACTTCATGCACAAAATGGAGATCATTCAGTTAAGAAAAAAAAAAAACACAAGTGAGGCACAGAATGACTGCACGTGATATGAGGGATCAAAAAGCTTGATTTTGTACAATGCAGAACTTGCATAGCACCCACTGGTGTCTGTGAACTGATGAGGGCAGATATGACATGGAGAGGCTGATGGATGAGCACTAAGCTGTGCTTTGACAGGAGCAGAAAGTGATGGCACTCCATGATATAGTAATGGGCCTAGACACCGTGATAATGCATTTCTTATGAATATACTTATTTAGCAATACATTTTTTAAAGCTGAAGGAATGTATGTTGAATGTTTTCACAAGGAATTGATGGATGTTCGAAGAAAATAAAGATTTTAGCCTAGTTTGAACATTACAATTTGAAACTGTCATAACACTTCGATGATGTATATAAATTTTATGAATTATGTATCATCTAAAATATCTAATTTTTATTTATTTTTAATTGTTTTTAATAAAATAAAATAGCATGTGCAAAGTCTACAAGTGGCCACTGAACACCACTACCTTCCTCCTCTGTATTTCTCTCCCACTTTATGATTCAGCTTATCTCATCACCATCCAGCTGTTGAATTAGTTTGGATTATAATTAATGTCATCTCCAATGAAAACCACCTACGCATCAACAGAATAACATACAAAACTCAAATTCTTTCTTTAAAAAATGGAAAATATTTCAAATTATAATTTAAGAGAGTGTTAGAACATCATTTTCTTTTAAGAAGCTGCATGAAAATGCTTGGAAATGACTGAGAATGGCTTGAGTGTGCACAGACTAAGCAGCTTCATCAATAATCCAGTTGTTGTGACACCCGAATCATATTGTCAGAGCTCACTTCTGCTTATGTGTCTGCTGAAGGAAACTAAGGCTTTGTCATGATGTAAACGTAATGATAGAAATTAAACACACACACACACACACACACACACACACACACACACACACAAAGACTGCTTTGAATCCTTTTTCTGAATGAGTTGTGAAAATGGAGATGTGTTCTTCTTAAGACTTGGCTACTAACTTTCTAGTAATGAGAAGTAGCTGTCATTTTATAAAATATAGACACTGAAAGCATACTCTATTGTTGAATATTGATTTTTTTTCCTTTACAAAATGATCAGTTGTGTGAGAAAATGAAAATCTTGTTGGAACAATAATATTAATGGCAGTTCTTTCTCTGAACCCTCAGATGCAGCTGAAGTCTTTGTAACTAAAGAAAACTTTGATTTCAAAACAAAAATGTTATAATGCAATAACAATAAGATACTAAAGATACCTGATTTTGATAACTTGTCATCAAAATTTAAAATCAATCAAATATTATCATAATCTGTGCACTGTCATTTCTATGATATCTCCTGGATTTTGTAATTGGTGACCATTTAGATATATTATGTGGGACTAAAAAAAAATCAACATCTCATAATCTTGGAACTTTGACCAATTTTGATTTTCTGCCTTGACCATAACCCACTGCCAAAAGATACTTCTTTGACTATGACCAGCATCAGTCTATGGGTATAAAAGTACTTAAAAAGCATTTTAACCATATATGCATTTCACAAAAATCAAGGTAGACACCTGTCCTGCCCTCCTCCCCCATAGGGTATGAATTCTCTGGCCACAGAATTTGACCAGGTCAGAGTTTTGACCCTCTTTATAATTCCAGGCATGGGTTCTTTCATATGGAATGGGCCTCAAATCCAATCAGGAAAGAGTTTGCTATCTTCATATATATATAGACATATTTCGGTTGACTGTTGATATTAAAGCACACAGCATTTATGACTGATGTTAATCATTGATTACTTTTCTTACCCCCCCCCAAAAAAAAAAAAAAAAAACCTTGGCAAGCACCTTTTAGCACTCTGGATACTACGCAGGCGGCAAGCAGGAAAGCAGCTTCCTGCTCAGTTCCAGTTTGACTTCTCTGTATCTTACATTCAAAGTATGTTTTGTCTTCAACAATGGAGTACATTAACTTTTTAATTCATTAACTCTACAGGTGCTTATAAAATGCATCTTTTAACTTGTGAGGCTGTTTCCTTCTTGTCTTCTCATCTTCCCCATACTTGACTGCTATATAATTACTTCATTTCTGTTTTAAAAGATTTGGAAAGGCCGGGTAGAATCTAGAAATCTGAGAGGAGTATTAGACACCGTTGAACTGCAGAGGAGTACATAAGGCAGCAGGTTGATTTTGAATCCCAATTGCATTAGGCAGTGATTTGCAAATGCTGGTAGAATCATTTTCTTTCTGTTCCTGTAATAATGCTAAAAGATACACACAGAAAATTTACCTAGATGTTTTTACAAAGTTTAGAAGTTTATTTAAACATGACTGTTAAATTCTTTTAGTTTTGTTTATTTGTATTCTGCTACAGTTGTGCTTCAATTTTTCCTTTACATATTCTTTCATAAATTAAACAACCAATCAACAATCAATCAGTGTAGACAAGACAAATTAGATACCCACTCCAATCCTGCACCATAGAGGCTGTATGAAAAAAAAATCAAGTTGAACTCCCAAATTCCTTTTCTGTCATCACCCTCTTTTATCTTGAGTCACTCCATGATTATTACATTATGCAAGAGCATAAAGTATCATTCCAAAATGTAACGGATGTATTTACTTGTTTCATTTCAAAAAGTCAACAAAATCTAACAAGGCAAAGTCAGTCAGCCAAGATAACTTTATCCTGGTAACACACAAACATTCACCAAGCAGCACTCAGAACTTAGACTGATACTAGAGTTAATGGAGCATCACCAGGGTGTAGAGAGCTGCGATGTGCCGCGCCCTAAAGATGGCGCCGGTTTCCGCCTTCCACCAGCCCGACGGTGAGCGCTCTCAGTGGTAAACAAGTCCATATTTGGCTAAGACCGCTGATCTGGCTTGCTTCCACATACGTGGGCCTCTAAGATAGCACCACATGGCTTTACTTGATTGGCTGTTCATATAGTATTTAGCCTGTGGGTTGGGTCTGCCCGGGCATTCGGAAGACTGTTTTCAAGGGACCTGAATAAACTGCTGGAGAAGAGCTTTTGTGAGTTGCGTCATCCTTGCTGGTCGAGGGGGACGCGACAAGTGGTGGCCCGTACGGGGACCCAAAAAAGACTCCGAACTCCTGCAGTCAGAGGCAGCGCTGGTAAGTTCCTGGGATAAATTAGGACAATAAAGTTTCACGGAGATAGCGAACAAAAGGTAAAGTTTCGCGGAGATAGTGAACAAAAGGTAAAGATTCGCGGAGATAGCTAACAAAAGGTAAAGTTTCGCGGAGATTGCGAACAAAAGGTAAAGTTTCGCGGAAAGTTGCGAACTATAAGGTCTCCGGGAGGGAGCAATAAGGACCTTGGTAAAGAGGCAATAAGGTCTCCGGGAGGGAGCAATAAAGTTCCGTGATTCGGACGAGTAGAAGATACAACTGGCAGAGCAAGGTGAGGAAAGCAGAGAGTGCCTCACAGAAATGGAGCGAATGCTGGCCTTGCCTTTATCAGTTGCTGGGATAAGCTTGGGAGAGATCTAGATTTTGCCTGGGAGCAAGGTACATTGCAGGGAGGAGCACGGCCTATTTGGAGACTTGTTCGTAGTTGTTTAGGAGATCAGAGATATTACAAGGCCGTGGAAAAGGGACAAGAGGAATTAGAGCAGTTAAAAAAGGAGCGCTCGGTCAAATCTGGGAAAGATACTTTGGAAGAGGATAGCTCAGAGTCTAAAGAGGAACTTAAAATGTTAACAAAGAAAATGGAGAAGTCATCTTTGAGGAAGAGTTCTGACTGCACCCGGATAGAGCCCTCAGGTCCGGGGCCGCCTGTGCTGGCGCCGCCTTCATATAATGAGACTTCCCCTCCGAGTGATCCTAGTGGGCGGTATACTGTAGCTGCAAATTTGTCTAAGCAACTCTCTCAGTATCTTACAGGCCATTGAGGCGGGCCAGTCCCCTCAGGCATGGCTCGCTGACATGAAGCCTTAAATCTTCACTGAGCATAGTCCCTGCCCACTGAGGTATTCGTTCCACGGATATTAGGGCCTGGCAAGTCAATGACGGAGTTGACGGGTAAGTCTCGGCCCCCTAAGACAGGGCAGTCCCGAGTGGGGAGGCTGACCCAGAGACGGGTAAGAGTTTGAGCACTGCCCTCCTATAGGCTCAGGCCCACTGTGAGATCCCCAGATAGAGGGATTACGAAGCCTTTCCAGGGACTTCTACCAACTTTAGAAAAAATAAAAAAGGGGGAACTGTAGAGAGCTGCGATGTGCCGTGCCCTAAAGATGGCGCCGGTTTCCGCCTTCCACCAGCCCGACGGTGAGCGATCTCGGTGGTAAACAAGTCCATATTTGGCTAAGACCGCTGATCTGGCTTGCTTCTGCATACGTGGGCCTCTAAGATAGCACCACGTGGCTTTACTTGATTGGCTGTTCATATAGTATTTAGCCTGTGGGTTGGGTCTGCCCGGGCATTCGGAAGACTGTTTTCAAGGGACCTGAATAAACTGCTGGAGAAGAGCTTTTGTGAGTTGCGTCATCCTTGCTGGTCGAGGGGGACGTGACACCAGGGCACATGTCAAGATTTTGCTTTGGATATTGAGAGGTGTTACCATTCAGTTCTTATAACTGCTACTAAGAAAGACTTAATAATCATGACAAAATTGGGTTATTAAATGTAAAATTGGATTTTTAATTTAAATTAAAATTTATTGTACTGTAATATGTAAAATTGAAATTTATTGTAAAGAAAGCAAGCTACAGGATAAAACACTTATGTAATAATTAATTTTTACAGCAGATAAGTCCCTTATTCCCTTTTAATGTAGTGGCATATGCTTATTGGAAAAAAATGAAGGACTATCAGTGTGCGAAAGTCAGTAAGATTTCTTCAAAACTAGTAGACATCCCCAGGGAAGAACACTCATGGTGCACTTTTCAAGGAATTTCACTTCTGGAAGGCAACCTGAATCAGGACTGATGTTTAAGAACAGCTTGAGCTTTATAGGCAAGGGACAGTAGTGTTCCCTTAAGGCAAGGGACAGCAGTGTTCCTTTAATAAAGCCCTTCTTGCTGTTCCCACTGATGGGGCCTCCTGCAATGCTCTACAATTTCTCTGCACCAAATGCCTGTGCTTTTAATCCAGTCATTATAGCTCTGAGCTTTTAAAGTTCTGTGGACACAGAACTTATAACTAAGAAACACAATGGAAAAATATTAGTGTTTTAAGTGGGAATTCTGTTACGTCTATGTTCTCTGTGTAATTATATCTAATTGGTCAGCATGTGGACAAAATCCTTGCTTCGATCAAAGAGTATTTTAAAAGCAAATATTTCCGGATTGTGCTTTAAGTTTTGTTTTATCAATACCCATGGTGTGTATTTACACAAGCATGAACTTCTCTGATTTGGCTTGTTAGCAAGCAGCCAGGAGTTTTGAATCAGACCAGTAGAAACTCTACTTTTCTTCATCTGGGAGAAAAAAACCTAATGAAGTAGAAGATGTGGGTTGACCAAGATAGATATTCTGCATTTCAATAAAATAAAAATAATATTTTCTAACAATTAAAATGGTTTTGTGATGAATAAGGAATATTGTCCTTTTTAAAGTCTCTAAATACACAGAGACAAATGTTAATCCAGTAGGTTCAGCATTTATGAGTTCTTAAAATTTAATTAAGACTTGAATAAAAATGTAACTTCTTGAAACTTTTTGTATTAATAATAGATTCATAGTTTTTTGGCCATGAAACAAACATATGAAAAAATGACCAAGTTTTTTAAGCAGCCAGGTAAATACAAATTGAAACTAAGTCAATCTATACATAGTGGATTGTAATTTTATCACTTTGGGAAAAGATGGGAGGATCTGTAGTCTGAGTTCAATCTCAACTGCATAGTGAGTTCAAGATAATTGGAGCTATCTACAATAGTACTGTCTCAAACAGAGCATTTCCCTAAACAACAACGAAATATTATCTTGCAAATCAAATGATTATTAAATATAAAAAAGTATATGCTGGCAATTTATAAAGAAAAACTAATTGCCTTAAATGTAAACTTTTACAAATGGAAAAACAGCATGGAAGCTTTTCCCAAAACTGAAAACATACATGTTTTCTACTCTTCTACTTCTGAGCATATATCTAAAGGAAACAAATACAAAATGTTAGAGACTCCCGGAGCCTTTGCATATTTATTGACAGTGTTCAAAATGTGTAGTCAACCTACATACCCATTAATAAACAGATAAATTGATAAAAACAGAATGGTGTACAGACACACCCACATACTCTGGAATAGTATTCAATCATAAAGAATGATCAAATACTGTGATTTGCAGAACAGTAAATAAAAGTGGAAGTCATTGCTTTTAGTGAAATAAGTCAGCATTAAAAAACAAATACTATCTGTTCCTTCTCATCTTGAGAACCTAAAAAGGAAAATATTTACTCCATAAACAACACAGTGATTATTAGTAAAGTTGAAGTTTCTATTGTATGAATGCATTTCCATATCACACTGAAACTCATTTATGCATAACGTATTATTTTTAGAAATTAGCAAGGTTGGAGAGATGATTCAGTGGTAAGATCATTTGTTGTTCTTGTGGATGACCCAGCTTTAATTTTGTGCACTCACATGCAGCTAACAATCACCTTTGTTTCCACTACTAGAAAAATCTGTTACCATCTTCTGGCCTTCACAGGAAATGTATGCACATGGTACACGAACATACATGTAGGCAAAATACCCACACACATAAAATAGAAAAAACACACTGCTTCAGGACTGGAAATCTAGATATGGTAGACAGGGTACCCAGCCAAGGGACACAGCACACAGGCAGAGAGATCCAATGTGAAGACCACATCCCGTCCATGGTGCTTGTACTCAGGAAAGCTCAGGAGTACAAACTTGTACAAACACATTGAAAAGTAGTCTGGCAATATCTCTGAAAACTGTATTGTATTTGTTATTATAAGAGAAAGAGCCATTTGTTGGACTGAAAGGGGAAACTGTAGGGGGATAAGATATACCTTAAACTTAAAAAAAAAAAAAAGGCTCTGCCAAGACAGGGTAGGTTAGTCCTTCACAATCCCTGCTCTACAATAAATGTCTGTCAGAGAAACAGGACCAAAAGGCTGAAGACTGATGCTGGAATGTATGGAGAGAAAATGGGAACTGTCCAGGTAGTCACTGGTTTGTCATTTCTTAGTATTGGAAGCTGCAGGCCCTGCACTTCCTATATAATCAGATATATTTATCTTTCTCAGCTCTCTGAGGTGGTTGAAGAATAGACAGCTTGAGTCTCATAGCTAAATTTTGAGTTGTTTAGGAATCAAGAGGGCGTTCCAGATCTAAGAAGATGGTTATAATAGTGATGCAAGTTAGTATGAAAACTAAGTCAGTTATAGAACTTTAAACTCATGGAGATGGTTAGAAGGTAGAAGGCTAAAGTCAGGGGCCAAATATGTATGAACTGGACATTGGGAAGGTATACTGGGCCATTTAACTCTCATAAATGTGGCATATTTATATCTGTTGTTGTGTATAATACTTACTGTTATAAGAGAAGGAACCATCTGTTGGACTGAAAGGGGAAACTTCTGGGGGGAAGAGGGTGGAAGGGCGGGATAGGAAGGGGGAATAGGGAGGGGTAGGTGACTGAGATGTAACTTGAAGAAAAAAAAATAAAGTATTTAAAAAAAAAAAGAAAAGGCTTGTTTTTCTTAGTGTATTCCATCCCCTCTGGCTCTTACAGTCTTTCTGCCTTCCTAAAAAATACGTGTTTCATTAATTCCTTAATGGAATTTCAGTGGAAGCTAAATTAATCATCTCCCAGGTCAGGCCACAATTCTATTCATCTAGACTGTCAACAGCTGTGCATCATTAGATTGCCAATCATACACTTCCTGGATCACCTTAAAAAATAAATGTCTTCCCTTCTTTTTCTTTTTTTATTTTTTTTTAGTTTAAGGTATTTCTTTTTTCCCCCAACAGCTCTCCCTTTCAGTCTAAAAAATGGTTCTTTTTCTTATAACTATAAATACAATACAAAACAACAGAAATAAATAGGCCACAATTATAAGAGTTATATGGCTTAGCATACATTCGCAATGTCCAGTCCATATGTATTTGGCACCTGACTTTAACATTCTACTATCTAACCATATCCATGAGTTTAAAGTTCTATATCTAACTCAGCTTTCATACTAACTTGCCTCATAATTTTAAAAATATCTTCTTAGATCCAGAACACCCTCTTGATTCCTAAACAACTCAAAATTTAACTATGAGACTCTAGCTATCTATTCTTCAACCACCTCAGAGACCTGAGAGGGATAAATATATCTGATTATATAGGAAGTGCAGGGCCTGCAGCTTCCAAAACTAAGAAATGACATACCAGTGGCTGCCTGGACAGTTCCCATTTTCTCTCCATACATTACAGCATCAATCTTCAGCCATTTGGCCCCATTTCTCTGACAGACATTGGTTGTAGAGCAGGAATTATGAAGGACTTACCTACCCTGTCTTGGCAGAGCTAGGCTGTCGACTTA
>CAJQZJ010032097.1:6062511-6074220 GCA_907164525.1 Lophiomys imhausi
ATATATATATATATATATATATATATATATATATATATATATATATACTGCATATGCTTAAGTTCCTTCTGTATTTGGCCCAAAGCTCATGTTGGTACTACAAGGATGGGGTAGAATGGTTGAATTTATTTTCCTAAAATATCTATTTTGATTAAATCCTTTCCTGACACTCATTACTTCATTGTTTAGTATTTGGCATTTATTTGATCAGTACTTGGAGGTTCCACTCAAAGTTGAGTTACTCTGGTTGCACTGCCTCTGTGGAAAAACTTAATTTGGCATGCTGATGAGGGACTTTCAGGTACTTCCCCAGAGATTCAATATCTGCTGCATAGCAGGTTCTTTTCAATGAAAACTTTGCACATTACTCATGATTCTGTCAATACCAAGTCTCACCTGCCCAAACCCAGATGAATTTAGGGCTAGTCTATAAACTAATGCCTCTCACCCTCCCAAACATAAATGCAAATCTTTTCCCCAAAGTTCTCTTCATTTAAGTAAATTAGAATTTTTAAAGATCTACCTAAGCGCAACACAGACTGTGAGCAGAAACACTCAATTAAGTGTTCTTTTAGTTTTCTGATTATTTCACAGTTTCAATTTTGCCCTGAATAAAAGCATGCATACATATTCCTGGAACTGGCCAAAGTCCTAATTGATTGTTTGAGTCTCACCTCTCTAATTTGTTGTGGTGAAATTCAATATGGTTGGCATAGGGCTTCCCAGCAGGTAGGTGGCTCTGCACACAAACTGAGGCAGACTATGTGTGTAAAAGTCAGAATCTTTACAGACTTCACAGAAGCATCCTCTGCGCACTTGTATCTCCCATTTTGTTTATAAAATTACAGTTTCATATGGATTCAACTTAATGGTGTTTCTCTATTCATAACTGGCTATTCTTCTTGCATGAAATAAAAAATTAGAGCCTGGGTGTTCTTTGGTAGGTTGGAAGTTAAAACTAAGATCATCTATCTTGTAAACTTTTCAGATGGTTGCTGTGTGTATTCTTTCCTTATGGGAAGTGAATGTGATGACAGAGCACAGAATGTTGAAGTCTTAGAAATGCCATTTTTATTCCATCACTTACCATACAGTTTTATTAGGTAATTGAGAGTTATGAACGGAGTTCTCCCTGTTTAAGTTAATTTACTCTGTATGTAATAAAGATAAGAAAATTTAACACTTGATCTCTGATGAGTTTCTTTCTTTCTTAGAAGTATTTTTAGTATTTATTTGAAAATTGCCCACAATACCTTGCTGTTTTGTTTAATTTTGCTTTTGTTTTAAGTTTTTGTTTTTGTTTTTGAGACAGGGTTTCTCTGAATGTCTGGCTGTCCTGGACTCACTTTGCAGACCAGGCTGGCCTTGAATTGCCTCCCAATTAGTGTGATTAAAGGCATGCTCCACCATGTCCAGCTACTGTGCTGTTTTTATTAATATTGTTCTGTAGTACAGCTACTTGCAGATGTTCCTTTATTGTATAGGATTCTTTTAGCTATTCTGGGTTTTTTTTGTTTTTCCATATGAAGTTGAGAATAGTTCTTTCAAGGTCTGTAAAAAATGTACTGGTATTTTGATAGGAATTGCATAGTATCTTAAATTATTTTCAGCAACATGGCCATTTTTACTGTGTTTATCTTACCTATCCATGAACTTGGGAAATACTTCCATCTTCTGATATTTCTTCAATTTTTTTCTTCACTTGTTTGGTTAGAGTTACCCCTGGATATTTTATATTATTTGGGGCTATAGTGAAGGGTGTTATTTCCCTAATTTCTTTCTCAGCCCATTTATCTTTTTTATAAAGAATAGCTGCTGATTTTTTTGGAATTAATTAATTTTATCCAGCCACATTGCTGAAGGTATTTATCAGCTTTAAGAGTTCTCTGGTAGAATTTTGCGGGTCACTTATATATACTATCATAATATCTGTGAATAGGGATTTGACTTCTTCCTTTCCAATGTACACCCTCTTGACCTCCTTTAGTTACAAATAATAAGATATTATTGCTCTAGCTAAAACTTCAAGTTCTATGTTGAAGAGATATGGAGAAACTGGGCAATTTTGCCTGTCCCTCATTTTAATGGAAATGTTTAAGTTTCTCTCCATTTAATTTGATGTTGGCTATTGGTTTGCTGTAAATTGCCTTTATTATATTTAGGTATGATCCTTGTATGCCTCATCTCTCCATGACTTTTAACATGAAGGGGTGTTAGATTTTGTCAAATGTTTTTTCTGCATCAAATGAGATGATCATATAGTTTTTTTCCTTCCATCTTTTTAAATATATAGTGGATTACATTAATGGATTATCATATGTTGAACCACCCTCATATCCCTGGGATGAAGCCTACCTGATCATGGTGTATATTTTTGATATATTCTTGGATTCTGTTTGCAAGTATTTATTGAGTAATTTTGCATCGAAATTCATAATGGAAATTGATCTGAATTTTTTTTTCTTTTTTGGGTCTTAGTGTAGTTGAGTTATCAGGTGACTATGGTTTAATAGAATGAATTTGGCAGAGTTCCTTCTGTTTGTATTTTGTGGAAGAGTTTGAAGAGTATTGGTATTAGCTCTTCTTTGAAGGTCTGATAGAATTCTGTGCTGAAACCATCTGGCCCTGACCTTTTTTTGGTTGGAATACTTTTAATGACTGCTTCTATTTTCTTAGATGATTCTTAGGAAACTGTTTAATTTATTTACTTGATCTTGATTTAACCTTGGTACATGGAAACTATCAAGAAAATTGTCCATTTTGCTTAGGTTTTCCAATTTTGTGGAGTACGGTTTTTGAAGTAAGGCCCAATGATTCTTTGGATTTTCTCGGTGTTGTTATTCCCCCCTTTTACTTTCTGATTTTGTTGATTTGGATATTCCCCTCTGCCTTTTATTTAGTTTAGATAAGGGTATGTCTAGTTTGTTGATTTTCTCAAAAAAAAAAAAGCAGCTTTTGGTTTTGTCAACTGTTTGTATTGCTCTTTTTGTTTCTACATTGTTGGTTTCAGCCCTGCGTTTGATAATGTCCTGCCATATGCTCCTCTTGGGAATGTTTGCTTCTGTTTTTCTTTTTTCTTCTAGAACTTTCAGTTGTGCTGTTAAGCTGCTAATATGAACTCCTCCAATTTCTTTATGAAGGCACTTAGTGTTATGAACTTTCCTTTGGCATAGAAATAGATCAGTTGATCGATGGAATCGAATCAGAGACCCTGAAATAAACCCATACACCTATGAGCACTTGATTTTTGACAAAGAAACCAAAACCACACAGTGGAAAAAGGAAAGCATCTTCAATAAATAGTGCTAGTCTAACTAGATGTCAACATGTAGAAAAATGAAAATAGACCCATATTTATCACCCTGCACAAATGTCAAATCCAAGTGGGTCAAACACCTCAACCTAAAACCAGACACACTAAATCTAATAGAAGAAAAAGTGGGGAAAAGCCTTGAATTCATTGGCACAGGTGACAACTTCCTAAACAGAAAACTAATAGCTCAGGCTCTAAGAACAACTATTAATAAATGGGAACTCATGAGTCTAAAACTATTCAGAAAGGCAAAGGAAATTTTCATTAGAATAAAATGGCAGCAGATTGGGAAAAGATGTTTACCAACACCACATCCAGTGGAGGGCTAATATCCAAAATACATAAAGAACTCAAGAAATTAAACATCAATAAACCAACAATCCAATCAAAAAATGGGGTACAGAACTAAACCGAATATTCACAACAGAGGAATCTTTAGTGGCTGAGAGGCATTTGAAGAAATGCCCAAGATCCTTAGTCATCAGGAAAATGCAAATCAAAATGACTCTGAGATTCCATCTCACACCTGTCAGAATGGCTAAGATCAAAAGCTCAAGTGACAGCAAATGCTGGTGAGGCTGCTGAGAAATGGGAACACTCCTCCACTGCTGGTGGAATGCAAACTTGAAAAATCACTTTGGAAATCAATCTGATGATATCTCAGAAAATTAGCAATAGTTTTAACTCAAGAGTCAACCATACCACTCTTGGGCATATATCCAAAAGATTCTCCACCAAACCATAAGGACATCGGCTAAATTATGTTCATAGCAGCTTTGTTCGTAATAGTGGGAAAGTGGGAAGAGTCCAGGTGTCCTTCAACTAAACAATTGTTAAAAAACAAACACAAACAATAAAACCAAAACAAACAAATGAAAAACTGTAGTACATTTACAAAATGGAATATCTTTCAGCTATCAAAAACAAGGAAATCATGCAATTTACAACCAAATGTATGGAACTAGAAAAGTTCATTCTGAGTGAGCTAGCAAAGACCCAGAAAGATATACATGGTATGTACTTACCTATAAGTGGATTTTAGTCATATAGTACAAGATAACCATCCTACAACACACAGACCTAAAGAGAGAGGAACCTAGACTAGCATAACTGTCCTATGAGAGACCACACCCAGCAATGGATTGAAACAGATTCTGAGACACACAGCCAAACATTTGGTGTTCAGAGATTAGTGTATAAGAAAGAGTGGAGGAATAGAGGAATCCAAAGGGGACAGGAATGCCACATAAAGACCAACAGAACTAACCAACCTAGACCCCTAGAGGCTTACAGAGATTGAAACACCAATCAAAAAACAAACAAACAAATAAAAAAGCACGTATAGACTGAATCTAGGCCACTACACATATATAGATGACAGGCAGCATGGTCTTTATGCAGAACCCTTAGCAAGTGGAGCTGCTTGGGGTGGGGGGCTATCTCTGATATGAACTCTGCTGCCTGTTAGTTGAACACCTTACTCTAGGTGAGCCACCATGTCAGGCCCCAGGGAAAGAGGAAGCTCATAGTTCTCATGCAACTTGATGAACCAAGGTTGGTTTATTGTGGTACCTCCCTTATCTGATGAGAGCAGGGGGGGAGAGAGAAAAGGGTGGGAAGGTGGGAACAGGGGGTGAGGAGAAAGTGGGCTGTGATAGGAATGTAAATTGATTAAATAAATTGTTTAAAAAAGATAATTGCATATAAAGTATTTTTATCAAAATGGCACCAAATCTTCTCCTACCTTCTCCCATATATTTCCCTACCTTCTCACTACTCACAAATGATATAACAGTGGGATTACAGCACTTGATTCTTTAAAATGCTGGCCAGTTTGCTCAGTATTCCAGGAGGTGAAATCTTTAAAGTACAAATAAACTGTTTTTGAACAAAGAACCCCAGGTAGTATAGCACAGTATAGTCATTTGTGGAGAGAAATGGTATTCATTAGATCAACTGCAGTCTCCCTGAGATAACATCTGGATGCCCAGGCATGTTAAAAGTGATTTCACTACACTACAATTGTGATCAACATTCTTGCCATAGGAAAGTACTACTGTATGTGCATTAATTCCTTTCCTCCCTTGGTTTCTTGCACAGTACTTTCTTGTACCATAAAAATTAGACAGCAGAAAAGAAATTTTTATGTAGAAATTTCCATGTTTTATATCCTAAATGTTCAGTAGCTTCAGCAACAGTGTCTTATTTTTGACCTCTTAGAAACAAACAATGGCTATATCAATAGTCTGTACTGTTTTAGGAGCCACATGCACTATTCTGATCAAATACTTGAAGCTTATTTGTGGTTGTAACTGAGTCTATGGTTCTTGTAGGGAGCATTGTCAGACCAAACAGCTTAACTTCCATAAAAAAAAAAACAACAACAACAACAAATATGTGTGTGTTTCTATTGTGTATTATTTTAGTAAGTATAAAATACAATTCCTTGAGGTTTTATAAAACACACTTGGTGTTATTTCTGTTCATTTGCAACACTTTTTATAGTTTATTTTTTATTTCTTCAAGTTACAACTCAATCACAATCCCCTCCCTACTCCCCCCTCCAGTTCCACCCTCCCACCCTCTCCCCCCTCAAACCCCCATGCCCTTCCCTTTTTTTAAGTTTAAGGTATATCTTTTTCCCCCCCAACAGCTCCCCCTTTCAGTCCAACAAATGGTTTTTTCTCTTATAACAATAAATACAATACAAAACAACAGAAATAAAAAGGCCACAATTATGGGAGTTATATGGCTTAGCATACATTCCCAATGTCCAGTCCATATGTATTTGGCACCTGACTTTAACATTCTACCATCTACCTATTTCCATGAGTTTTAAGTTCTATATCTAACTCTTTAAAACACAAGATATACATGAAGATGCATTAAGTGGAATGAAGATGTTATGCTTGTTACTAGAAAACTGACTAGGTCTAGTAAAATATTGGACCAAAAAATAATCTACTAGAACCACTTTGCTAGACCAGCGTACATCCTTACTACATCCTGAATCTTACCCCTACACCCTCAGTTATATGTAGCTACTACCTCTCATCAAAGAAACTTCTCTCTACAGCAGTTGGAGAGCGTCAAAGAAAACAAGATGTGGATACAATACAAAGATAAATTAATTGTGTGAAGACTAGACTCAATGGATACATCTACAATAAAATTCCTACCTTCATGGTGAAGGGAAAATTGCAGAAGAAGAAATGGAAAGATTATTAAAAAGCAGCATACCAAAAATTCTGTTGTGAAATACATGATAATTGGAAATGGGAAAAACTGTATAGGGTCCCACCCATAGACAAAGCATTATTGGCCACTAATTCTCTTTGCTTTAAGAGAAAAAACTAGCCTGAACAAAGAATGAACAATAAAAGGATATCTAATAAAAAGTGTCAGCATTGAAACCACACACACACACATACACACACAAATAACATACACATATTCAGTAAGTTGTATTTATCCATTTGCATTGTGTATGTGTATTTGAGTGTGTGTGTGTGTGTGTGTGTGTGTGTGTGTGTGTGTGCACATAAAATAATAATGATAAAACAGAGACCACCAATTTGAGAGTGGGAGTCATGAGAATAACTGGAGAGAAAAAAGAGAAGCAAAAACATGATTTCATTTTAAATAAAATGTAATGAAATTAAAAATAATCAAATACAAAAGTAAGTACATGTGCATAATTGAGACCAAAATCAATATTCAAACTTTAAAAGTACCTTTTAAAAATGTAAATTAAAATATGTATATTCCTGGATATATGCATTTAGTATAGTATAATGCTATGCTATTATACACAAATATGAGTCATAAAAGTAAGTCACACAATGTATTTCAAATTTTTATTAGCCACATTATAAAAGTAAAAAAGAAATTAGTGATATAATCTTAAATAATGCACTTTTTAACTTCTCTACCCATGTTATCCTCAATTCAACATGCTAACAGTATACTAGTCATTACTACCAAAAGTCATATATGTTTTCAAAACCTATCACACATTTAGTGCTTCTAATACATTTCCATTTGAATGAGCTACATATCAAAAGATATATAGCTCTGTTTGTCTAGTAATTATCATAATGTCCTCTGCAGGTCTAATGAGTCAAAAAGGAAGATAAGAGCTTTGTTAAAAGTAAAAAGTATGGCAATATCTAGCAACTTACATAGATTTTGAGAAATACATATCTCATATGAAAGAATTTTAATCAGGAATAATGTACATTACAGACTTCAGTATGTCATCTCAGTTTCTCTGTAATCTTTAAAACATTGAGTACATGCAAACAAATCTATTAGTATTCTGGAAAGCAATTTCTATCATATTCAATTTCAATAGCAGATTATATTGAACTGTTCTTCACACAGAGATAATGTTCACAAGAATAATAAATAGAATTACATGTTTGTTTTGTTGTAGTATGTTGTTCATTCCTTCTCACAGAGCATGTGCATCAACAACAGGGAAACAAAGTGTGTTGGTTACATGGATGTTCCTCCAACTGGGTCCATTAATTGAGAACAAAAACATCAATAGCATCTTTTAAGGGCAGGCTAGTTTGGAGGCATATATTTGTCATGTTAGGTCAGTGTTAACAGTCAAGATTTACAGTTGATAATACTTTTATCTAGGTGGCAAACTGATGTGGCAACAGCATTACCAGAAATATCTTATAACTTGACTGCATATCACTGAAGATCACCAAGTTTCTTTGAGTCCTCTAGCAAGGGTGGGAAGTGTTAGCACCCTGTGTGGTAAGAGTTTTGTTTATTAAAAAAAAAACTGTTATAAGAATGTTTTTGTTGAATCTCAGGTGTGTGACTGCTTCAGTTAGTCCCCTGATGTAACCAATATGTGCCTCATGAGTTAGCAGGGGTGTGGCCTAGCCACCAGCAGTACATGAATTCTGAGAACTGAGGGATAAAAAGCAAGAGCCCTGTGGAGAGAGGGGCACTACAAAGAAGAAAGAGGTTGCTGCTCTCCCTACTGCTGTTGCTCCTCCAAACTGCTACTGGTTCTTTATGGTACTGTTTCCTGGTTTGTTGGAGTTCTGGATATTGTGAGTACTGAGAGTGATATTCCTCCAAAATAACCTGACAATTCTAATCAGTAGGAAATAATTCAAAGAGAACTCCATCCTTTTAACCTTTAATCTTCTTTCTCTCCCACTTAGTGTTGGGGGGTTGGACGGAACATGGGTTGGAAGGAACATGGGTTGGAAGGGAGGTAGAGGTATTAATTATAGTAAAGTAATAAGAGTGAATAATAAAACAAAAATAATAAAAGCTAGTTTGTTACAACTCTGAATAAAATTTCTGCATGAATTACATTGCTCTGTTGCAAAACATGAGTCTGCTCTGAATTAGGAGGAAGTAGCTGTGGTTAACATGCTTTATGACCATATTAAGAAGATGGTTTATTTCCCTAAATGGAGTATCAAAGGTAAATTTAGCTTTTCTTTTGATAGTTAATGTAAAAAAGGGGAATAAATTTTGATCATGATTTATTTATATGACAAATGAAGTCAAGCAAAATTATACAAGAGTATTAAAGTAGATTCAATAACTACTTATAGTCTGAAATATTTGGGAACTTTAAAGAAAGAGGTTATGGGGAGATATCTAGAAAACTTCACTTTTCTTACATTCCTCTTTCACTTTTTTTTCCCTTTATTTTTTTTCTTCAAGTTACATCTCAATCGCAGTCCCCTCCCTATTCCTCATCCAGTCCCACCCTCCCACCCTCAACCCCCCATCCTCTTCCCTTTTTTTATTTTCTTTTAAGTTTAAGGTATATCTTATTTCCCCCTACAGTTTATCCTTTCAGTCCAAAAAATGGCTCTTTCTCTTATAATAATAAATACAATACAGTACAACAGAGGTAATTAGGCCACAGTTATGAGGGTTATATGGCTTAACATACATTCCCAATGACCAGTCCATATGTATTTGGTACCTGACTTTAACATTCTACTATCTAAACATCTCCATGAGTTTAAAGTTCTATATCTGATTCAACATTCATACTAATTGCAACACAATTTTAAAAGTATCTTCTTAGATGTATAACACTCTCTTGACTCCTTCTCAAATATAAGGAATCCAGACTAAAAAGATCCTCCTATTTTTATATTTTGAGATTCGAATATAATTACACCATTTTCCTTTTCTCTGACCTCTCTCCTAACCATCTTGTAATCTTACCCCCTTTTTACACTGTTGACTTTCATATTAATGACTTCTTTTTATTTAATTGCTATATTATATACACATTCCTAAATAAATAATAGAACCTGATCTGCTTGTGTACCGTTACTTCTATGTATGTTTTTTAAGGCTGAATTTAGTATTGGATAACTTGTAGTTTTTCACTGGAAAAACTATTTTTTCCTCTCTCAGCATTCCTTAGTTGCTTGTAGGTTTTGTGTGTGTGTGTGTGTGTGTGTGTGTGTGTGTGTGTGTGTGTTTGTGTGTGTGTGTGTGTGTGTGTAAGATGGCTGAGGCCATGTGAGCTTTTCTCTGTTAGTTATTGCATATCTGTCAGCATCTTTCTTGTTAAGGTGCTGTTTAGGCAGTCATAGCTTTTGGTATTTCCAGGAGACATATTCTTATGGCAAAGTCCCCCCCCCCCGTCTCTCGGTTTCTTACAATCTTTAACTCTATTATTTTACTAACTGATGCAACATGCAATTTTATTGTAGAGTGCAAGTGCCAACTTGTTTTCAAGTCCTCCAGGAATTTTAATTTTCTGACTTTTATTTTTGAGGTCTAATACACAGAACAACTAATAATTGAAATGTGGCTTCCATGTATTATTGCAGTTTTGCTTATTCAGTCCATAATGAATGTTGAAACAAACTAAAACTAGTGAAAATGTCCTTGTTTTCAAAGGAATCATCCTCAGTATAGCTGCCATTAAAGTGATGATGTAGGTTATTCATTCCAAAAATGTTTTGCACCATGGCATGGCATGAATTACATACGTTTTTCAGAGAATAAGATTAATAGCATCTACTATTCACAGTGAAATTTAAAGATACCTTGCTGAAGGCAAAACAAAGAGCTTAAAATAACCAAGACCAGATCTTAATTTTTTTCAGCTCATTTTCTTATTAGCAAATTTCTAGAAATGGCTCTTTACCAGATGATTCTTTATGAAAACTTCATATAAAGTTCATTTTCTGTGCATCAAGAGATCTCTCAGTAGTTAAGAGCACTTGGCTGTTCTTCCGTAGGATCCAAACTTGATCCTCACCACACACAGAAAGATTCACCATATGTGTTGCAGGCAGAGGGAACACTACGACTTTTTCTGACCTTCAGGAATTAGAATGAAGGAATTACTGGGAGATATCCAAAAGTGATTGAATGAGCACAAATGATCAAGAGAACAACAGCCTATAGTGAAGACATACCTTAAGCTTTTGTAAAGCTGAGATGTTCCTTTTGGCAAATAGTTCTGGAAGTCCCACTGTGCATAGAACACTACATTAACAACTAAACATGTCAAGAACAAGAAGATATAGTCCTTATATTCACATAGTTTGACTTTCTTGGAAAGATATTTATGTGTAGATAACTTGAAGAGATGTGCAGCAGAATCATGCCCATTGTGTTTGGGAAGCCAATAGATAGATGTCTTTTGCCTGATGGGAAAAGGATAAGTAGAAAATATTATACATGAGATTAATCTTGAAGAATACATGTTTGTTTGTTAAATGAACAAGATAATGGAAAATATCAGGGAGAAAGGCCATCTAGAAGCAACAACTCATTCAGTGAACTTCAGGATTTTAAGAGATAATGTCATTAGTTAAGGATATTTATAGGCAATTGATAAAGGACAGCACCTTAAAGAACCAGATTTTAGTATATATGTTACTCATTCACACTTATGAATTAAAGCAATAAACTTTTGTTTCTTTGTCCTTAATGCATATATCACCTCTCATGCCCCCAGTATTCACTTTGGATAAGATGGTGCTTGAACCTAGGGCCTGTCATGAATTATTCATTGAGAGCAGAGCCTTAATAGACTTTTAGTGCTCATCCAAACCGGCTGTGAAGAGTTATCTCACCCTTACCATGATGTGGCTACTCCAGGAGAAACTGTTCTCAAGGAAGCATTGCTCAAGAGTCATCAAATCTAGAGCAAATTAGATCTTCAACTTTCTTTCTTTTTTTATTTTTTTAAATACTTTATTTTTTTTCTTCAAGTTACATCTCAGTCACAAACCCTTCCCTATTCCCCCTTCCTATCCCGCCCTTCCACCCTCTTCTTCCCAGCAGTTTCCCCTTTCAGTCCAACAGATGGTTCCTTCTCTTATAACAGTAAATACTATACAAAACAACAGATATAAATATGCCACATTTATGAGAGT